>JAZKJV010006175.1:0-483262 GCA_037367405.1 Ottelia alismoides | reverse complement strand
TGAAATAGAAATTTCTAGAGAGCTTCTAAACCTACGACTAAGGCGAGTAAAATGCAATAAAAATGAAGGGGAAGGTGGCTGCCTCAACGGTCAAAATCGGAGGGAGAGTACCTCGACGGCGGGGCTGGCCGGAGGTTGATGGAATGCCCAAATCCTCGTCGCTCCTCTGCCTCAAAGAAGCCAAACTGGAGTTGTCACCTCCAGGGAGTCAAGGCGGGATGAATTGGGGACGAAGGACCAAAGAATGGGGTTCGAATTTCAAATCGAAGTTGGGTGTCTAATATATGAGGTTTGACTCGATGATTGGAGCACCCCAAAGAACGAGGAAGAACACCTCACGCAGCGATCCAAAGCCCTAGGTTTCCCTTGGGTGTGAATCACTGGAAATCGAGGAGCAAAAATGCCTAAGAAGTCGATGCGAAAGAGTGGAAGGTTCGACCTCGATAAATGGTTGAAAAGGAGTCAAAATGTAGCCTGACAGAAGCTACAGGGGGCTAGGACACCTAGTTGACCGGGGTCAACTAGGGTTTGCACCTGGTTGGTCCACGTGGACCAACCAGGAAAAACCCTAGAAAATGGTTTTATTAATTCAATTAAAAGTAGAAAATGGTCGAATTAAAATTTGGTTATTAAATAAAAAATATTTATTTTTATGTAGTATTTTATTCAGATTTTTAATTATTTTTATGAGGTATATTTTTACAAGTTTACTTTTATACCCTTTATAGGTATAATATCTATATATTTTTTTCTTTTATTTTTATTTTGTGTATTTTAATTTTATTATATTTATTTATTATTTTAAAAAATTATAAAATACTTCTATACACATAAATATATTTTTATTTTATTTTTCTGAATTGTTTTGTATATTTAATAAAATACAAGTATGTGTTATATAGGTATAAGTATAGGTATGATACCTATTTATTATATATAGATATTTTTTTTGTATTTCTTTTATGTTTTTATTCTGATTTTAATATACATAGATACTCTAAATAATATTTACAAAATTATAAAAATATAAAAATACAAAAATAATGAATAAGGAATAAATTGAATATTTTAATCTGTACAGGTATACAATGTGGGTCCAAAACTCAACTTTCAAACCGTAGCTCTGCCAAATGTGAACTACCGCCATTAAATAGCTTATTTTATTCTATATACAGTTAAAGGTGAGTTTGCTGCATTTGGAGTTTTTATTTGTGAGATACAGGTCTGGGAAGTTGGGATTATGGAGTTTTATTCAGACCATAACTTTTTATCTGTATATTATTTTTGAATGAAATCAATTTTTTATTTTTCTATATAAAATTATCTACAACTTTCATGTACAAAGTTTCTTTATTTGATGTATAAAAAGTGGAACCAAAAATAGGTCCCAAAATGAATAAAGAATAAATGCAAAACATTGTATTCTGGCCCTTATCTCCCCCTACTTTATTCATGGTCGACCTATTCATCAAGATACCTAGGTCTCGGGGTTTTGGGTCATAAAATATTTACAATATTTTATTCTTTTTCTTTTCTTTTATTTATGCTATAATTTTGGCTTTAATTACAGTAATTTATACACTATTTACATGCACATGCATGAATGATAAGATGCTGGATTTAATGCTATTTACATGCATTTACTAGGGTTTTTGAGGCCAAAATGATAGAATAAAGATGATGAAATGTGGATTCATCACTCCCTGCCATCCTGGAAATAGTGAAAGTTCAAAATGCTCACAACAGAGACTACATAACAAGATTGCGAGTTCTCACGATGTGTTTGAGGCGTGGAGGCACATGGAATAGGAGGAATCTCTTCTTCTTAAAGGTCAACCATAGTGGATGCCATCACGATGGAAGAAGGGGACACCGACGAGTAGACGTCATTGCACGTCAGGATGCACGAGAACCTCTCTGATTGACGGGGGTTGAGCGCTTGGGGGGTGCTAGGCACTTGGCGGAGGGCCTCGAGCTGAAGGAGGAGGTCACGGGGAAGGGGAGGTGATGAATCTCCTTTTCATCACATTTGTTCTTCTATTTTGGCCTTAATTCCCTAGCTAAATGCATGTGAAGAGCATTAATTTATAAAAATAAAATTAATTATTTATCACATAAATACTGTATACAATACTATAATTAATGCCAAAATAAAAGAATAAAAGAGGAAAAGAAAAATAAATGAAATACCAAAGGTAATGAATAACCCAAACCCCGAGACCTAAGCATCATGATGACTGGGTTAACAAGGAATACAGTAGGTGGGGATAAGGGCCAAAATAAAATAAAATCCCTGATTTATTTTGCCAAATAATACAGTTTAGGGAACCATTTTATTTTTTTATTATTTATACATCAAATCAGTAAATTTTATACATCAAAGTTATGGAGAAAAATACATAGAAAAATACAAAATTTATTTCACATAAAAATATTGCATATTGTACCTTTTATCTCAAAATAAAAATCCAAAATTCCCAGACCCGTATGTTCTCTATATGAAATCAAAATTCATCAAAATTATCTTTAATTGTACATATATTTTTATTAGCTATTTAATGAAGGTGATTTCATTTAAATTGGAGTTAAGTTAGGTTTTGGACCCATATTGTATAGTATACATGAAAAAAATATTTATTTTATTTATTATTCATAATTTTCATTATTTTATATTTTATAATTTTGTAAATATTATTTATAATATATGTAAATAATTAAAATAAAAAAATTATAAAAATACAATAAAATAATGTATTAAGATGCATAGATGAATCACATATACATATACCTATATAATAATTACATACATTTATTAATTACAAACATTTATTTAAGTGTTTAAATGGCATCAGAAAAATACAAAAAATGTATTTATGTATATTTAAATAAGTTATAAATATATAAATTACGTTTATAAAATAATAAAATCTAAAATACAAAATAAAAATAAGATACATATTATGTAAGTAAATACCTATATTTATACTTGTAAAAAGTAACTCATAATAAATTAACTCATAAAAAGAAATAAAAATCATAATAAAATACTGCATAAAATAACAAATAAGTTTTATACTATGACTTTTAATTATTTCATCCATTTGTTATTTTATTTTTTATTATTTGTCTTTTTCCAGCATATTTTATCTTCTAACGTGCTTAGGTAACCCATTCAGGACTGGACACGAGCTGACGGCGGGTTAGCTCTCTGATATAGGCCCTATCACATGTCAGAACCTTGTTTGACCCCTACTCCCCTGATTTTTTTCCCGTCGCTTCTTTCATCCATTTGTATCGATTTCTTCTGCAACCTTTTTCCTCGATCGAAGCTCCTACACGCCAACATAAATTCCTCGATCGAGGAACCTTTACATCAAATGCCCCCCTCGGTTCAAATCGCATGGGTATAAGGTATCTCCTCATCCTTCTTCTCCTCCTTGATCCCTCTTCTACCATCCAAACCCTAACCCTACACCAAATCGATACTCATGGTGACAGCATGAGCATCTTTAGGGGTTCTGCGAGCAAGGAAGGTGTCAATTCGAGGTCGATCTGAGCTTCGTCGATCAACTTTACCGTGAGCTCTAGAGCTCCTCATCTACGAGCAGGTAGAGTTCCTTTTCTATGCTTTCTAGGTAGAGTTTCTTTGTAGCATTGCATTTGATTCCTTCTATAATGTATAATCCAATTACTTCGATCGTTGGAGCCATAGAACTGGTCCTCCGTTTGCCCGTTCCGAGTGTGCTCCGACCCACTATCACCTTCACCCCCTTCCACTTCATCTGCTCTACACCCCATACGTTTCAATTCATCCTGAATCACTCCAAATCATGCAATCAAGGCTTCCTCCTCCGTCGTTCGTCGGAAGCCTCCGCCATGCTCCACCCTCGCCCATCTCCGCCAAATTATACCTAGGGACTCTTAGTTTTTGTATTCAATAGCTAACCATGCAGGTCTCGAGGCTGGAAGGCCTTATCTGAGGCATTTTTGACCCCACAAAGGAGCTCTCGACACCTCGACTCTCCAGGACTCTTTCGATGAGCCTCGGACTCCATTGAGCCCTCCCGTCAATGCAGTAACACACCGGAAGTGTTTTGAGCCGTTGAGGAGCATGTCAAGTGGTTGGTGACGCACGATATCCGCGATCGAAGCTCACCAGCGCTCGGTTCTTTATCTGATCATCCAAGGCCCCTCAACACCATCTGATCAAGAACCCAGCTCCAGATGTACATCCACTGTCGGATCAAGTCGCGCCTCCACCATCAGATTTCATTTGAGATCTAATCTCAGGCGTCCGGCATGAAGCAATATCGGTCGCCAGATCATCTCCATGTGTATAAGTGAAGCCATCTACGTCGTCCTTCAACGCACGGACTTGGGTAATTTTGCCATATACCCCCACATCACCTCATGTACCCGTGCGCATGAGGGGACTGGGTATTTTGCATCTGCACCCTCAGATAATTTGTATTTCATTTTATTCCATATTTTTGGAATATCTGTGTAAATTTTTCTAAAACTTTACATCTAGCCCACTGAACTTTGTATTAATTATAAAATATCCCTTCTGGTATATATTATTGATTTTTTAGAAAAAATTGCAGATTTGACCATGTACTTATTTGAGGTGTTCGATATTAGTACACAAATATTTACATAAATGCCCTACAAGACTGTATTTTCTTTTTGTAGATTTTATGTTTGTTAAAAGTAGCCCATGTGTCCTAAAATTTTGTTGAAAAATAGGTTGAATACATATATAATAATCTACCACATATAATTTTATTAAGGCATTTTTACCTATATTAATTTTATTAAAAAAATAGAGCTATTTTTTCCTATCTAGCTTAGAAAAATACAAAAAGATTATAAGAATATTTTGATAAATTCCATATAGATATATATGGGTTATTAATCAATTTTTCATTGCAAATAAAAAATCCTTAAAAATAGAAAAAGGAAAACACCAAAGATTTAAAAGCTCCAAAATCCTTATAAAAATTATAAAAAATTCGACAAAAAATCCAGAAATATTTGTTTCTATTTCTAAATTTTACGTATTATATATTATATATTAAAATGATTTTGGAAAATTTTGAGGATTTTAATTATTTTTAAGTCCGAAACAATTTGACATATTTATTCTAGTCATTATTTTAACTTATTAATTCAATTTGAAAATAGAAAAAAAGTAAAAATATAAGAAAATATGAAAAATAGATTAAAAAATATTAAAAGGATAAAAACATTTTATTTATTGATTTTCAATATTTATAGCTATATATAAATATAAAAACTCTCTATATATAGTATATTTACTTATATTATTAATTATAATTATTATAAAAAATAAAAAACAGAATATCCAAAAAGAAAATAAAAATTATAAACTAAAAATATAATAAATATAAAAATAAAAATTCCAAAAAAATAAATAATTAAAACCACACAAAAATTCAGAAATCCTTAAAAAGCCCAAAAGCACTTGCTGTCGCTTTTAGTCAATTTTTGTTGCATAACCCCCGTTCTCCATATGTTCGACGCCCTACCGTACTTTTCCACTATACACATTTTATTGTAGGGTTATAATAAATTTGATTCACACTTGCTTCATTGCTTTATATTTATATTGTACGGGTTTATTGTTGATCGAACAAGGATCTCGTGAGTGGTCGCCTCAGCGATATTTTATCTTCGCTCTCCGTGAGGATAAAGTAAGGAAATTTTTGTTATTTATTATTATTGTGAAAAGAGAACAACGAGTAAATGGATAATAATTTAATATGTATTTGTAAGGGGTCCTTATTTGATCACATTCATGTTATATCCATATCCAGACTTGCTCTTTTATTCGGTCCATATTTGTATTCGATGAATACTCGATTCGACTTTGTATCTAATGATTGTAGGATGTGGATTTCATGATCTATATGCGATTAATATATGTACTTAATAGAGTGAGGTGAATATGGATGCGAAAATAATCATATTCGATTTATTTTCATTCCTACGCATCAAGATCAACAATGCTTAGACGCCCCTCTAAGCCTTCTTAAATAGTATACTTACAGAGAACGACCATCCAAAAGGGATTCAAATATTATTTATGTTGTAGAAAATTCTATAGTATTTGTTTTTTATAAGTAATGATATTAAGAACTAACTTCTTAATAATAAGGTCGTTGTGGTATAGTAGTGAGTATTCCTACCTATCATGTAGGTGACTAGGTTCAATCCCTCAGCCCCAACGATCGCCTCCCAAATTAATTAAATATGCGGTAGGATTGGAAATTTTTCAAAAATTCCTTTGAAAATTTTATTGAGACTTTTTAAAAAATAATTATTAGAATGTTCTTAATTAATTAAATATGCAGTAGGTTTGGGAATTTTTTAATCGGCACTATATATATTAAGAGTATTGTCAACTAAGTAGGACCTAAATGTTAATTTAAAGGAGAGAGGGGGTCAAAATGGACAATGGATTGAAACCAAATCGGCTTCTGAGGTGTCGATTTGGACATTGCAGCCTGAATCGGCACCTGCGTGGCGTCTCAAATTGACACCTGAGGTGCCGATAGATGGTGTTTTTTATTTACAAACCTCCTGTCTATTTAATTAATTAAGATTAATTTAATAATTATTTAATAAAATCCCCGGGCAACTGTGCATCTTTGTGAATTGACCCCAAAACTCATTTTTAAAAATTTTGGGACATCTTTACTCTTTTGCCCTTAAACGGCGAGGGACTTGTTTTCTAGCGCGTTCACTTCTGCTCAGAACGAGGAGAATTATACCATGATCCCTCAGAAAAGTAGCTATTGTTTTCTGATGCAGTCTTTCCGTGGAATGCTGTGTTATTGATTACATTAGTTGGGCTTCTTTAATTTTACCACGAGCCTACCTGATGTACATTTAAAAGTTCTGATGATTTATATGTATATTTCTTAATATTTCCTCCAGTATTGGCTCTTGACATGCAACCATGTCATCAAATAGTTTGATGGCTGGGATCAGGTCCAAATATTTTGACCAAATGAATAACCCAGCAATTCATAAGGTACAATTTGTATGGACTACATGTGAAGGAGAACCATGGGTACAAGGATTCAAAAGACACATTGGGGTTAATTGCAACATCCCCAAGCATAGTTTGGGATTTAATCGAAAGGCGGGGTCATTTTTAGTGATTATTCCTCAGGAGATACCAAGAGGATATGGGGATATGAGATGGGGATTACGGATATCCCTAAAGCACACGCCATTGGTCCAACAAAAACCCCACCTCAACCAATACCACAAGTCCCCCTCCCCAATCGGTCCCACCACTCCCTTCTCCTCCCTTCTTTAGATCCTCCCCCAACCCCCACTCTATTTCCACATCCCAACTAACAAAGCCAAAGCACATCCAACAACAGAGAGAGAGGAAAGCCAACTAGAGAGAAAGACTATCAATGGCTTCCACTCTCTCTGCTGCCTCCGCCACCATCGCCAAGCCCTTCCTCGGCCAGACCAAGGCCGCGA
The DNA here is from genome assembly GCA_037367405.1 of Ottelia alismoides. NCBI lineage: Eukaryota > Viridiplantae > Streptophyta > Magnoliopsida > Alismatales > Hydrocharitaceae > Ottelia > Ottelia alismoides. The sequence goes on along the minus strand of JAZKJV010006175.1, from coordinate 475,741 downwards.
CTGCCAACCCTCTCAGGGATGTCGTCTCCATGGGCAATGGCAAGTTCACCATGGTGAGTCATCGTGCGTATTCTATTCATTAAGCGGCTAGCTAATAATGAGCGTGTGATGGATGATGTATGTTTTTCGATGTTTGGATGATAGGGAAGTGACTTGTGGTACGGGCCTGACCGTGTCAAGTTCCTAGGACCATTCTCGGCCCAGACCCCATCCTATCTGAAGGGAGAATTCCCCGGTGACTACGGATGGGACACCGCCGGACTCTCTGCTGACCCCGAGGCCTTTGCGAAGAACCGTGCTCTTGAGGTAGTTGTTTTGAATTTTATGTTCATAGTCTAGTTATAATTATGTAGTTGTCGATAATAATTTTTGGCGCTTTTGCAGGTGATCCATGGAAGGTGGGCCATGCTCGGTGCACTTGGGAGCATCTTCCCCGAGGTGCTCGCAAAGTGGTTGAAGGTGGAGTTTAAGGAGCCGGTATGGTTCAAGGCTGGAGCCCAAATCTTCTCCGACGGCGGACTCGACTACCTTGGTAACCCCAACCTTGTCCATGCCCAGAGCATCCTTGCTGTACTAGCCGTCCAAGTGGTCCTCATGGGCCTCGTGGAAAGCTACCGCATCAATGGGCTCGATGGTGTTGGTGAGGGAAATGACCTCTACCCGGGTGGCCAATACTTTGACCCCCTCGGCCTGGCCGAAGATCCAGTAACCCTCGCAGATCTCAAAGTGAACGAGATCAAGAACGGCAGGCTCGCCATGTTCGCGATGTTCGGATTCTTCGTGCAGGCCATTGTCACCGGAAAGGGCCCATTGGAGAACTTGTTGGACCACCTCGACAACCCGGTCGCAAACAACGCCTGGGTGTATGCAACCAAGTTTGCGCCCGGTTCTTAATTGAGGATCCGTTTTTCAAATTCAGTGGCTTTGTTGGGAGCTTAAAAGAATATGATGGCGTGGGATGATCTCTGTTGTACATTAATGGAATATGTGATTTTATAAAATCTCTCCTTTTTCTGAATTATCTTTTGGCAATGTTACCAAGTTCTGTTAATTGTTTTGCTTGAACATCTCTGGTATTTCATGAGAAATGTTCAGTGCAATGAATACCATATGAAAACAGTTCAATCCTAAAAGTGACTGGGAAAAACCGTCGATCCATATCTCGACGACGACATAGATCCACAACAGGTGCAACAATTTCTCAACTATCTCTGAGAAGATCAAAAAAGAACTTCCAAGAAGAATTGGATCAGAATTCCATCAAAAGGCTATATTTATAACATGTATATTACAGTGAGGCCACTACAATATAATACATGGAAATTAAGTATCCATCTGATGCATGAAAATAAACCATCTTATGTACAATACACCTCTCTCACTCAGAGAACCTGAACTATGAGCAAAGTTGTACAATTTGAGAGCTAACTTATAATGGAGAGAAAAACATGACAGGATTCCAGGTTGAGAACAACTTAAGCTTCTTTAAGTCCCTCTGGTGCTGATCTTTCCCCACCACTTCTTCCGGAATTTTTCTGCCTCACCGAACCCGAGCTTGTGAAGCATCAACTTCGTCTCCCGTAGGCGAGCTTTGTATTCCTTCTTCCAAGTTCTAAACCGGAGTTTCAACTTCCGTAGCTCCTCGTCTGGGCTGACATCGTAAACGGAGCTGTATGTCTTCACCTCAACGAGGAACTGGGCGTCATCCTCAAAGACCTCTTTGTGCCGATCGAACTCCTTGACGAGGTGTGTTACCGCAATATGGCCGCTATCCGTTACACGACCAGGTGCACTTTCAGAAGGACGGGCTGGTTTCACAGGTGTCACTTCGGGAGTTCGGGTCCCCAAGGAGAAGGTATCCTCGGAGTCATAGTATAGCACCGGGGGTGGTGAAACATCCACCTTTCCGGCAGGCAATGGCGATATATCATTCCGTCCATTCGTATGCACACCATTTCCATTCATATGCACACCGTTTCCATTCATGTCATCTGGTGGGAGCTTTTTCTTGGCTGCAGCTAAACTACTCTGCATTCATGACAAGAAAAATTATTCTAATCTAAGAGGAAATAGAAGTTGGGAAATGCATCAACAAACAACAGTTACCTGCAATGCTGCCATCTGTCGCTGCCACATCTCTTCCATTGACTTCATCTTCACCTCGTAATCTGCCCATTTGATCTCGTACTGCTTAAGCTGAAGAAGCAGTGCGCTGTTTTCCTCCTCCTTTTGTCGCACAGTGGCTTCAGCCTTGAGAACACGTTTCTGAAGCTCGGTTAAAACCGTAAAGTGGACAGGTGGGTACTGTCTCTCGTGATCCTATAGCATGGTCAGGAACCAATTAGTCGCAGAAAGATATTCATATGGATTTGAAATTACTATATTACATAGCTTATGAGTATAATGGAGAAAAAGATTGACAAAAGATCAAGCTTAAAAAATAGAAAAAAGAAGATAAAAGATACAGTTTTTGTAGCGGAATGATAGCAGCTCTCTGGCCCATAATACTTGAGCTGCCATAAACAAGCTAGGTAGCAATTTGTGTCCGTGAGCAGAAGATTTAATATTCCCCTAAAGTTTCAGGATTGTATCCACGGCTCCATAACAAAAGTCTAGATCTACGATTTTAGTAAAAGAAATATATGACAAAATGTTATATAGGCAGTGCTTCATTGGCCAACGCTTTTTCTCTGCTATAAATGTCAGAGGACATCGCATTGAAAAATAAATTAAGAATAACCAAATGCTTTCACGAAAAAATAGCTCTTCGGGTACAGGAGAATCTCATTTAGAAATGTGAAAGTTGGATAAAAGGTCCCAAATCCAAAGGCATGATCTGGACATCTCCACTCACTGCCAAAGGTGTTTCAAGCTGGACACACTTGCTTTCTATCAACACCTTGCGCTTTAATGATGCCATATAATCATTTTACAGGTATTTTGCCCAAGTCGGAGTCAAGAAAGATTACATACGAGGAAATGTACTGAGGCGGCTGGTTTGGATGCCTGGATGTGAATAGCCTTTCCATTTTGGATGGTTGTCCTGATTTTAACTATGCAACTCCTTAAGACTAGCAATGGGCAACTCTCGGAGTCACTTCTATTCTGTCCTAAACAACAGGCAAGTGGTTTGTTCGGCGTTAATGAAGATAGCTCAGATCCAGCATAGTACCTTGACTACTAAAGCAGGTGGTCCAGTTCGAACATCCCAAAAATTGAGCCTCCCGAAACCCAGTGAAATATTTATTACCTAAGCAGGCGGTGCCTGATTCAGATGCCAGAAAATCATAATTCTGATAATACTGCATAACATACAATCGGAAAATATACAAACCAGTTCTAATTAAACCCTCCACAACCCAAAGTTTTAGCTGGCACATCTCCTAAATCGCATACCCAAATCTTTACTGATACATAGCAGCAGTTGAAGGACACTAAATAAACACCCCAGAGCTTAAGACGGAAGAGAAGTTTAACTGTGATACGAGAGCCGAAGGTGTGATGAATTAGGGGACGAAAAAGTCAAAGGCAGCGAGGAGAAAGTTAGAAAATCATCAGTCACATAGGGTGCACCAAAATGATGTTCCGAGACCCAACTAGTCATTCCACAGGTCAATTCGCCTCAAAGAAGTGATAACCCTGACATAATGGCAGTCTAAAAATATAACCTACAACTGAAGATGAGAAAATATTGTCCACTGATGGTTAGGAACTCCCCAGTACTAAAAACTGATTTGAAGATGATGATCTGGAAAGCTCTTGAAAATTCCAGCTCTTCAAATGCCAAAAAGATTCTCCAATCATCCAACTTATCCAATTCAAAAAATTAGCAGCTAAAGCCAGATCAGAACAATCTAAAACCAAAACCAATCATCAATCCACTATAGTGTTGGATTAAATAATTTAGCAATACCATAGTCTGTGCCTTCCCTGGATATTACTAACATGAGACAACCGGTGATTAAAAGTAAGAGGTGTCCCAAGACACCAAGGCTACGAAAAAGTTTGAAGGACCATGAGCACTGCGTGTTATGCGTGCACAAGCATGTGTGCGAATGTAAGTGCAGGTGTGCACGTGTGTGTGTGTGCATGTAAACAGATAAGTGTGTATGTCTGCATATATATGTACACAAATACATACAAATATGTATGTATGCATATATCATAGGCATAACACTAATGAATATCTAACCTGATAACCTAAATAGATTGGAGTGGAAGGACTTGTTAATTACGAACCTAATACTGATAAACAAACAAATACAAATACAAGAAAACCTATAAACTAAATAATATTCAAGAAAATGAAATAACCAAATTATATTATAACCCGATGCACATTTTTTGAAAGAACCTAACACGCATATAAAAGCAATACACCAGACACTCTAATTAATCCAAACAAGAATGGGAACAATATAATAATACTTACTAACAAGAATTTAATACGAAGAAAGAAAATGCTAAATCGAAAGTTCAGTGTAGCACATGGAGGTAAGTAAATACAAAGAGAGAACGAGCAAGAATAGAAAGTGAAGCGTCTAGAGCAGTGATGGTATCAAGTTGAGTGGTGAAGACTATCAATATGGTTGCGAATGAGGCAAAGATGGGCAATGAGGACTGATGTAAGGAAGGCGTCTCTTGTGATATTGACGAGTCACAAAATTAGGCTAGTGATTATCAACATAACAGATCCAAATCTTAGGCTGAAGCCCGAAAGCCCCAACTTGTTTCTGGTTTTTGCCTTAGGCATTCAGTGCCTAGGGCAACTCAACTAAAGCCTCTCCTGAGCTTGGCCACGTATTAGCCCCCATCTTGCCTTGCTTGGGTCCCTAGGTGAGCAGCTTACGTGCCCATCAGTTACACAGGGGGCCTCGCCTAAGGTTGGCTTAGTGCCATGGTATAAAAAATGTGCCTCGAGGTGAGGCAGCCCCATTTAGCCTCGAGGTGTGCGCATCGGTATTCTATGAGGTGTGTGCCTCAAGTGGTTGAGGCGGAACACCTCGAGGCGAGGCATTCTGCTAATTAGCTTTTTGGCGCATTTTACTGATAATTTTAGTTCCTCACTTAGTAGTTTGAGAAGCTTATAAATGCCTGCCTGTTAAGGATATATTTATAAAAGATGAATGCCTAAATTTGATGTTTTTTCGTACGCACTTCATATTTACCAATGAGACTCCATGCCGGTATTGTGACGGGCTTCATCGCCCTTCTTCAGAGAAACGATTCTTCAACGATATTTTAGTGACAAAAATCGAAAAATTACTGATTAGTTCTTTCAGAACATTATAGAGAATGAATCTTTCATTGAATGAAAATGTTGTAGAAAGGAATATAGAGTTGTTATATCTTCTCTTTTTTATCTCTATCATTTCATCATATGTTAAAATGTTAGGTATTATGTGTTGGTCGAAAAATATAAAATTACATCGACATGTATATAATTACAGTTTTATACATATTTTTTCCCAATAAACAGATGCTTACTACCTCCAAAAAAATAAACCTCGCTTACACCTCGACTGCCTCGAGGCTACGCCTTGCCTCGATTCCAAGGAGAACTCATTCCTCCTTTCATTTTTTTTTTCAAACCTTGCTTAGCATTGAGGCCCTGCCATGCCCGTACACCCAGCACTAGGCATTCTAGAAGGGGATGAGAAAAAATGATGCACAATGGGTAGTATGAGCATAATTCCACCTACAAGTACCAGGAGAAGCAAAATACAGCATTTTTCTTGGAATATGTAAACTCTGCTGGTTCACATAATAATAATGGGATTGCAAAAAAGCAACGTGACAAATGCAATCAAATATAATAGTATGACCCCATGAGTACTAAACTTGAGATCGTGTCATATTCAACTATTAATTCCCACATGGATGAACTTGACTATGGATGAGATGCTATTCTAAAAGAAAATACCTTGACACCCATGATATGATTATCTTGCTTGTTGGCACTCAAGTGCTTCTTCTTTAGTAAGTCCAAGCTGATCAAAATTTCAAATTGCTTCCTGGACAACCAGCCACGAATAACTGCAAAGTTGAAATGTAAAAATTAAAGAGAAAGCATTAAGTGCTAGGAAATGTTTGCATTAGTCCACAGAAACTGATATTAATTGTAAAAAAAGAAAGTGATGTCAAGTGCAATATTATTACCACACTGCAAGCATATGGCAGCCTTTCTCCGAACCTCGAATGCTTTTTGTGCAACTCGCCTCTTCGCATATTTCTGGATGATAATAATTGCTCTTCTTCTTTTTATCGTTAGTTCAAATTCGTTCCTCGTTCTTTGATACCTTACAACTGCATTAAAATATCATCAACAAGAATATCATGTTTCAATTCAAACAGAAAGACCATATCTTTTCTCGCTTTAAGTTGGATGGCTACATGAATTTAAATTTTATTCAATAAAAATAATGGACTAATGATAAACAGCCTTCACATACATTTGTTCAAATGTCCTTCAGATAAGAGTTTTAATAAAAACAAACAGAAGGATGGTGCCCGATTCCAAAAAAATAACCGTACTTACATGACTGCAGCATAATCACACCACTTCTGAGCTCCTGGTAATAACGCCAAGCTCGAATACCACGAAAACATTTTTGAACTCTAAGAATTCCGTGTAGTGCCCGATTTCTGGAATCTTCTAGTGAAGCTATCTGCATATGTTAAACAAGATTGGCAAGAATTAGCTAACAGAAATTAATACAGGGAAAAAATTATAGGGATTTTATCAGTTGTGCCCCTCTGAGATATCGCAATATCAGTTATGCCCCTATCTTTTTGGTAATATCAGTTGTGCCCCCGACTTCTTGCCAATATTTCACTTGTGCCCCTCAGAGGGGCATAACTGATAAAAGATTTTTATCAGTTATGCCCCTCTGAGGGGCACAAGTGAAATATTGCCAAGAAGTCGGGGGCGCAACTGATATTACCAAAAAGATAGGGGCATAACTGATATTGCGATATCTCGGAGGGGCACAACTGATAAAAACCCAAAATTATATGTTCCCTTTTCTTAAAGCATTTATATGTTCCATTTTTGGTAAATGTTCACAGCACAAATACTAATTATCAGGAGTTTGTTGAAACTAATTGATGGCATTCATACGAGGTGGCATATCTTGCCAAAATGAGGATAGTGTTTAATATTCTTGAAACTTTACTTGTCCAAAGTTCACTTTTTTGTGCGGATCAGATGCCTATGCCTAACACAGCCAAAACTAAAGTCATTCTACAAACCTTGAAGATAGAATTCTAGCATTCATGGTAAAACTTTTAGTGGAAGAGAACTAACTCTGGAAACTGAAAAGGAAGAGGAGAAGATTATAGAACTCGTATTGGTCTTGAGAGTCAAACTATTATCCCAGAATGTAAAATAAAGAGTTCTCTTGAATTTTTAAGCACATATATAGGGATGCCATCATCTACTTGTTTCTACTTGTTTTAACACAGATGGAGTTCAAAGTTTCTCAATTCACTTGGTTAAAGAAAATGTGATCACCTGCCCTGTACGGAAAAACAGCTTTGTGTAACCAACTTGATACATATCAGGGAGCACACCGAAATGTTGAAGAATAGCAACTGAAACACTAAGAGGATCCTGGGATGCAACATTTTCTAATAGAAGGCATCCATACCTGGAGGAAGAACCACTTGTTGAATGCATACAAATCACGTGTTCAAATATAAAATTGCACTTAATAGCAAACCTTTCAGCAAATTGTTGATGGGTCATCCTAGTAGGATACCCAGATCTTGCTATCCTGACAATCTCGAGAACACCACAGCACCTAAGTTGTTGCAGTACAAGATCTTGCTCATAAATTCCAGGAAGCTGCTTAGAATTGGGTTTAATGCATCTAACAAAATGGGGTGTTGTGCTCTCCAGGCTCTGCATCAACTTAAAAAGTTGACCCTGCATGGATGAAACTGCATTATTGGAAGGCTAAATCAGAATAATTATGGATAACTGAATGCTTTCTCTATGGATCCCAAAGATACATGGTGCACCTCAAGTTAGTGAGCAATAATTTTTAAAAATTGAATCTCAACTATAATAAGAATCGGGATATAATCATATTTATGTACATTTGTAAAGCAGTATCAGGTAAGATTCAAGATAAAAGTAGTCATGTAAATTTTGGACAAGGGGTTTTCTGTAGATTTCCAGATGTGTCAATCGTTTGTCTTTTGAAAGAAAATACTAAGATGGAATGATATTGCGATTGAACACAAAATTATCATCTTCCATACTTCGTTAGTTGAAAAGATCACTCTGAGAGCATTTCTTAAAATATTCAGACATATTCTTTGTTAGAGTAAACAATACTCTGATGTGTTATTCCATAGAGCCCTCGGGTCTCTTATATAGAGAGAAAACCCTTGGGTAAATTACAGAGACGTACAATATATAAATAGAAAATACGAAACAGTACATCGCAACATATATAAACCTCTACACTCCCCCTCAAGATGGAGCATAGATATCTATCATGCTCAGCTTGGAAGAACATCTCTGGAAAGGTCCTCTGAGCAATGGCTTGGTGAATATATCAGCAGTCTGGTCCTCTGAACTGACATGAGAAGTGGAAATGAAGCCCTTCTGAATCATGTCTCTAGTATAATGACAATCCACCTCTATGTGCTTTGTTCTCTCATGAAAGGCTGGATTGTTGGCAATAAACAATGATGCTTGATTGTCACATTGGAGATTCATAGGCAAGGGGACATCTACATTCAAATCTTCTAAGACTGCTCTAACCCACATCATTTCTGCGCTTGCTTGTGCCATGGCTCTGTACTCGGATTCAGCACTGGATCTCGCCACAACAGTCTGTTTCTTGCTTTTCCAAGAAACAAAAGAGCTTCCTATGAAGATAGCAAATCCAGAAGTAGATTTACGATCCCTTGGACATCCTGCATAATCTGCATCTGCACAAGCTGAAATAGACAGATCTATATCTTTCCTGAATAGCAACCCTGTGCCTGGGGAAGACTTCAGATATCTCAATATCATATACAAGGCATCCATATGAACTTGCCTCGGCTGCTCCATAAATTGACTCACCCGGTTTACTGCAAAGGCAATATCCGGTCGAGTTATAGTAATGTATAAGAGCTTACCCACCATCTCTCTGTACCTTCTTCTGTCAACCTCCTCGGTATCATCGTCGTACAGCTTCATGCTTGGGTCCATAGGTGTACTTGAAGGTCTACATCCAGTCATTCCTGTTTCAACTAGCAAGTCTGTGACATATTTTCTTTGAGTCATCACCATTCCTTGTGCATTTCTTGCAAACTCTATCCCCAGAAAATATCGTATCGTGCCCAGATCCTTCGTAATGAACTGGCTTCCCAACAGGGACTTGGTTATCTCAATCCCCTGAGCATCATCTCCTGTAACCAAGATGTCATCAACATATATCATAACAACAACTGTACCTCTAGGGGTCTTCTGGATGAACAGTGAATGGTCCGCATTTGATCTCCTGAACCCCTGTCGTTCAATTAGCTGGGAAAGCTTCTGGAACCATGCTCGGGGACTCTGTTTGAGGCCGTAGATAGCCTTATGAAGTCTGCACACCATCTGAGTCTCCCCCTCAGCAGCAAACCCTGGTGGCTGCTGCATGTAGACTTCCTCCTGTAGGTCACCATAAAAGAAAGCATTCTTGACGTCAAGCTGAAAAATGGTCCAGTTACGTACCACAACAACAGATAGGAGGATGCGAAGAGTGGAGTGTCTCGCCACTGGTGAAAAAGTATCCAAATAATCTACCCTATATGTCTGGGTAAATCCCCGTGCTACAAGTCTTGCCTTGTACCTGTCTAGACGTCCATCCGCATGATATTTCACCGTAAACACCCACTTGCAACTCACCACGGAGGCACCTGGAGGAATGGGGACAAGAGACCAAGTCCCTCTAGACTGCAAGGCACACATCTCCTCTTCCATGGCTAGACGCCAGCAATCAATCTTCATGGCATCCTGATAGGTCCGTGGAATCTCAGCTGACGAGACAGCAGCTGCAAACTTCTGGAAATCCCCATTGAGACGATGAAATGAGACTTGAGAGGCAAGAGGATATGAAGCACATTTTCTTCGCTGCTTCCTGTGAGCAATGGGCCGATCCAGGTCATCCATCACTGTGTTGACCGGTTGATCTTCCTCCTGTAGTAAAGGCGCCTGCACTGGTGCATTATCTAACCCATCATTAGTGATAACATCAGAACATACATGAGGCGTGTTGGATGGTTGACATGTAGCTTGAGCAGGGCCTGTCCGCCTTGTATAGAACTTAGTAAAAGGTACAGTTGGAGGTGGTGGTGGTGGTGGTAGTGGAGTAGAGGATTGACCCAGGCTTGGAGGTGGAGGCACATAGACATTAGAATCTGTGGATGTGGAGGAGACCAATCTGTCACCTGCAGGGGAGAAGTACATGACGGGTTCGAAAAATGTAACATCAGCGCTCACATAGTACTTGTTATGAACGGGGTCATAGCAACGATATCCTTTCTGTGTCCTGAAGTAGCCCCACAAAAACACACTTGATAGCCCTAAAAGATAGCTTATCAAGTCCTAGAGATAAGAGGTGGACAAACGCAACAGTGCCAAAGACCCGAGGTGTAAGTGTAAACAAATCTTTGTCAGGAAAGAGAATAGAGATAGGAGACTTTTCCCCAAGAACAGTTGTAGGCATGCGGTTGACCAGATAGCATGTTGTAAGTATAGCATCCCCCCAAAAGGATAATGGGGCACAACTCTGAATAAGTAATGTGCGAGCAATATCAAGAAAATGTCGATGCTTCCGTTCTGCAACCCCATTTTGTTGAGATGTGTATGCACATGTGGTTTGGTGGATAATGCCTTTAGAAGAAAGAAAGCGAGCAAGGGAACGAGTGCAGAACTCCAATGCATTGTCAGTACGCACATACTTAACAGTAGACGAAAAACATTTTGAACTTCATTGATAAGATTTTCAATAACACTTCCTGCTTCGGATTTATTTTTAAGAAGAAACATCCAGGACACTCTAGAGAAATCATCAACGATAACTAAATAGAACCTGTGCCCCTGATGATCTGGAACACGACTGGGACCCCAAATATCTATGTGAAATAACTCAAATGGGGAGCGACTGCTCCGACTCTGACGACTGGGGAAGCTAGACCGATGGTGCTTCCCTAACTGACAAGCTTCACAACAAAATGACGAACTCGGAGAGATCTGAGGTAGGAGGTGACGCATTTTCTGAAGCGGCAGGTGACCAAACCGAAGACGCCAGGTATACGGAGATACGGAGCCCTGGGAATGCAGTGAGACGCCAGCGTAAGAGTTCCGTACGAGACGATAGAGGCCATTGTGCTCAGAGCCACAGCCAATCACCCTGCCCGTTAGTATGTCCTGAAAAATAACAGACGATGGGTCAAAAATAGCACGACAGTGCAAATCTCGTGTAATCTGACTAATGGATAAGAGATTCATAGAGAATTCTGGTGCATGTAGAACATTTTGTAAGTGCATAGAGGGCAGCAAATCTGTCTCCCCCTGACCGATGATAGGCGAATGAGTGCCATCAGCAATGAGTACAGAGCGACCAGGCTGAACAGCTCTATAGGACTGCAGAATATCTTTCTCACGACAGAGATGATGGGTGGCTCCAGAATCGACAATCCATCCTGTGAGATCATGGTTATGATATGAGACTGAAGGACTACCTGAGGCACTGGCTGAAGCAGATGTACTAGTTGATGCCGAAGCCGCAACATCAGAAGCATCAGCACCCTCTGACGATGACTGTGGCATGATATCACGAAGCCGTGCCACTAGCTCCTCGAACCTGTGATCTGGAGTAGATGTTGGTGGACCCTGAACATGATCAGCGACACGTGCAGAAGGAGGGAAGCCATGCTTGGAATAGCATGTATCCTCCGAATGACCAGTACGACGACAGAATGAGCACGTAGAGCGTATGCGACCTCCACGGCCACGTCCACCACTTCCTCTGCCACGAAATGAGGAGGAACTACCTCGTCCTCTAGAGACAGCCATTGCCGAGGGAGGTGTAGTCGTTGTGTTCGATGGAACTGGGACACGACTGAGCCGTCTGTAGACTTCTTCCATCGGTGGAATGGTGGCATCAGCAAGGATCTGAGAGCGTGCTGCCTCATATTCCGGATCAAGGGCAGCAAGTAAGACGCCAACCATAGTAGTGTTGTGGAACGTCTTCTGCTGTTCCGGCGTAGCTGTGAGTGGAATTGTGCTATAGAGTTTCTCAAACATTCCACGAAGAGATGTGTACAGAGAATGAAGAGGCCTCCCATTTTGCTTCGTGGTAAAGATATCATGCTGCAACTGTAGCATCTTGGTCTCGTTCCGTACCTGAGAGTACGTCGTGGCCAGAATATCCCACATCGCCTTGGCGGTGGGTTGATGAAGGACATCATTTGCTATCTCCGTTGTGAGCGTACCTGACAGCCAGACTTTGGCATACGCGTCATCAGCCTCCCATGAGGCATATATTCCCGTCTTCTCCGGCGGTTCATCTTCGGTAAGAATATGCTTCTTACCACACGACTTCATGAGGCTGAGGAACTGCATAGCCCACAGTTCATAGTTCGTCCCGTCCATTTTGACGATAGGTGCCGAACCCTTGAAGGCACCGATGGCGGGCATATCGACCTTCTGCTCTGACATACTGCCGGAGAAGAGCAACTAGGGATGATAGACAAATAAACTGGTGTCTACCGGGACCGTTGAGGATTCAAGTGCATATGTAGACGTTATGCACTTGAACCCATCATCAATCCGAGCTCGACCGAAGCGAAACGGACGGCGGGGAGGCTGATGAAGCCTCGGCTGTGAAGAGCCGGCGGGGCTAGGACCGACAGGGGCCTGGCGGGGCTGGCTGAGGCTGGCAAGGGCCTGGCGGGACCAGCAGGAGCCTCGCGGGCGACGAGGCTGGAGCCTGGACGGTCTGGCGACGGGTCCGGAGAGACCCGGTGACTGGGCCGGAGGCCTGGAAGGCCTGGCGGTGAGAGCTGGGGACCCGGCGGAGGGGCGGCGAGGAGGCGGGGCCTTGAGGGGCTTGTTGGCGGCGGCGGGAGGGCTTGGAGAGGCCGGCGGCGGGGGGGGGGGGAGAGAAAACCCTAGGTTAGGGTTAGGGCTCTGATACCATGTTAGAGTAAACAATACTCTGATGTGTTATTCCATAGAGCCCTCGGGTCTCTTATATAGAGAGAAAACCCTTGGGTAAATTACAGAGACGTACAATATATAAATGGAAAATACGAAACAGTACATCGCAACATATATAAGCCTCTACATTCTTAAACTGAATATAAATTCAGGAAGTCAGATTTAAAATACCAATAGCTGGATTCTTGGAAGATCCTAAAGTTATGATGTAGCATTAGTATTATGGTTCGAGTGCTACCCCTTCACAGGTATATGTGCATTATGCTTTTGTTCCTATAAATATAACGAGACATTGGAACCCTATTATTTATTTCAAAAATGTATGCTCATGGTATGAAAGCAGCTGTTTCAAATCAGTGAAACCACCAAATCCCCTCCCCTCCTCCAGGCATCTGCCCTTAGATTTCCACCACCGTTGCCTGGTCACAGGCTCCACTATCACCCAACGGTTGCTTGCCATCTCTGCGCCTTCGAGCAGTTGTGCACCACAACCACCTGCTCGCAGTCTCCGCCAGCACCTCAACAGATGCAGCTCCTAGCGGTTGCATGCCATCTCGGTGCCCTCTTGCAGCTATGCACCAACCTTTATGGGCTACCACACCTCCCCATACCCGACATCAACTCAAGCAACTCCTCGAAGCCCATGCGGCCCAACACTGCAGGCACACAATCTACCACAATGATGAACTAAACAATGACTGGTTTTATTTATGCTAGCTTCTTGAAGAGCTTTACCATATGAGAAGATGTTCTGAAGTCTGAAATACGAGGTGATGTCACCGCAACCAGCACAAATAGCATAAGGACCTAGTTCTATAGTTGAATCAGCAAGTTAGACAAGACTAATTATGCAAGATATTCACAGATCTTCTTGATGTCAATAAGAGGATAGGGGAAGCTTCATAATCTCATAGAACCAAAGCCGAAAGAGAGGATTCATATATATGTTACATGGGATGAAGACAACGACATGTGTATTCATGGATCTGGGTGGTGTCATAGGTCCAATTGTAAAATGAAGCAACCCACGATGATATCATGTACAAGAACTATAACAATATAAAGGAGCCACTCCCACGAAAAGAATGTAAGACACATGTTACACTTCATAAGTTGCACTTCTGTTGAGAGATATATTTATCTCCTTGTGTTTTATGTATTTTCTGATTCCTTTGTCCCTAATATGTAATTTGCCCTCTAGGGAGGGTGATATGGCCCCTTACATTATTTAACTTCATAATTCTCTTTCCACATGGTATTGGAGCGACGGTCCTAAACCGGAGTTCCGCTACCCCTGCTTGACCCAACCACACCTGCCGACCACCCCCTTCCTCGCACGCCACCTCTGCCGCCGTCACAACCATTCGCGCCGCCATCGCTGCCTCTTGTGCGCATTCTTGGCTGCAACTACCGCCGCCACTGCAGCCAGCAGCTGCTATGGCTCCTGCAGGCTGCCACCAACGGCTATTAAGCCTCTTAGCGTCGCCGTCAGCCACTTGGCTTGACCCTAGGTTTTCCATCACCCTCTTAGGGTGCGTTTGGTTGGTGGGTTAAGGCGGGTTAAACCGGTAGATGGTAACCCGTTTTTGGATTTTGGTATTTGGATAGAGGATTAAACTAGGGGTGGGTTAGAAGTGGGTTTGGGGTGATATGATTGTTTTGAAGTTTGAAAAAGTGAGTAGTTATTGTGATGTGATTGCATTGAAGTTTGAAAAAATGAGTAGAAGTGGAGTAGTTTATAATTTTTATATGATATGATGGTATAATATATTATTTTTTGATAGGATTGATGATGTAAAATTAATTTATTTAATTTTTTAAAAAAGGAATAAAGTGGGGCCCAAGGGGAGAGAGGGGGATGTGGGTTAAGGGGGGTAAACTCCCCAAACCCACCAGTAACCCGGTAGCCAAACGCTACCTTAAAGTCGTCGTCACCATCGTCGCCCTAACGACATCCAATGGCAGTGACGGATAAGGCACATGCGAGCTGTTGCTACTACATCCAGCAGCTGCTAGGGCTCATGCGGACCGCCACCAGCAGCTACTAGGCCTCTCAGTGCCACCGCCAGCCACCTGGCTTGACCCTAGGGGTGACATCGCCCTCTTAGGGTTGCTACCACTTTGGCCACCCTAACGACATCCAACAACTACCACACATTCTGATTTTGGGTGGATTTTTGGTGATTTCAAATCTCTATGCTTTTCCAAGCACCCTAGACCTAGAAAGTCTCCAAAATTGATGGGAACGGTGTGGCATAAGTTTGCACATACAATCGATTCCCCATACATGATCGTGTAGACATATACTCATCCGTCTACAAGCCTCGGTCACATCCTTTCCTGGATGCATTGTCATCATGTCAGAGAACAAGATCAACATCCCATCTTCAGGAGCTTTCAAAGGTCCGCCATCAATAATCAAGATGGATGGCTCCAACTATGAGTTGTGGGCCATGCAGTTCATGAGCCTTATGCAGTGCAACGAGAAGAAGAAGCAGATTCTGGTACAAGAAGAGCCGACCGACAAACTAGGACTAATGCCTCATGGGAGATAGATGACACGTACGTGTGTGTGTCGCTATCAGGTACGCCGACCATAGAGATAGGCAATGATATCATGCATTAACCCACTATCAAGGCGATGTAGGACGATGTGGGATATCCTCGCCGCCACTTACACTCAGGCGAGGAATAAGACGAAGATATTGCAGCTCCGACATGACATCTTCATGATCAAGCATGTTGATAAGATTTTCAATCCAAGGATTGTGTCTGCATAATACATGTAGATATGGAAGCAGTGTTGCATAAGTTGGTATAAGGTATTTGTTGGGAAACGTGAATGAGTTGTTTATTCCATAGCCCTAGGCTCTCTTATATAGGAGAGTAGCCTATGGGTAAATTACATAAAGAGGATAACAAGAAAATAAAATAGGAAAAGACTCAATAACTAAGTCTGCGTCAACACTCCCCCTCAAGATGGAGCATAGATGTCAATCATGCTCAGCTTGGAAGCACACTTCTGAAATGGGCCACGTAACAATGCCTTGGTGAATATATCTGCAGTCTGGTTCTCTGAAGTAACATGGGATGTGGTAATGAATCCTTTCTGAATCATATCGCGTATGAAGTGGCAATCCACCTCAATATGCTTAGTCCGTTCATGGAATGCATGATTGTTTGCAATGAACAAAGCAGCCTGATTATCACACTCCAAGCTCATAGGAAGTGGTATGTCTAAGCATAAATCTGTCAGCACCGCTTTCACCCACATCATCTCTGTAGTAGCCTGGGCCATAGCCCTATATTCGGATTCAGCACTGGATCTAGCTACCACAGTTTGCTTCTTGCTCCTCCATGAGACTAGGGCATCTCCAACATAGACAGCATACCCTGAGGTGGACTTCCTATCCTTAGGACATCCTGCATAGTCTGCATCCGCACATGCTGAGACAGAAATCCCCTTTCCTTTCTTGAATAGCAGACCTTTACCTGGAGAAGATTTGAGATATCTAAGTATCATGTGTATTGCATCCATATGCACGTGGCGTGGCTGCTCCATGAACTGGCTCACACGGCTCACTGCAAATAATATATCTGGCCTAGTGATCGTGACATATAACAATTTGCCTACCAGCTCTCTGTATCTTCTCCTGTCAACCTCCTCTGTGTCATCATCATACAGCTTCATGCTAGGGTCCATTGGTGTCGTAGCAGGTCGACACCCTAGCATACATGTCTCACACAGTAGATCTGTGACATACTTCCTCTGTGACATGACTAATCCATACGGATTTCTGGCAAACTCCAGCCCCAGAAAATATCTAAGGACTCCCAAGTCCTTGGTGACAAACTCGGTCCCCAACCTTTCCTTTGCCTGCTTAATGCCCTGGTCATCATTGCCTGTAATCAAGATATCGTCAACATAAACCATGATTACAACAGTACCTCTTGCCGTCTTCTGTACAAACAAGGAATGATCAGCATTGGAGCGTTTATATCCTTGTTTCTCAAAGAGGTCTGACAGCTTCTGGAACCATGCTCTGGGGCTCTGCTTAAGGCCATAGATAGCCTTATGTAATCTGCAAACCTTGGAACACTCCCCCTCAACAGCAAAACCTGGTGGCTGTTGCATGTAGACTTCCTCCTGCAGGTCGCCATACAGAAAGGCATTTTTCACATCCAGTTGATAGAGTGGCCAGTCTCTAGTAACTGCAACTGATAAGAGGATCCGCAGAGTGGAATGACGAGCCACCGGGGAGAACGTGTCAAGATAATCTACTCCATACGTCTGTGTGAATCCCCTTGCAACTAGGCGTGCCTTGTACCTGTCAATGGAGCCATCCGCATTATGTTTGACTGTAAATACCCACTTACAACTCACCGGGTTGACATCCGGTGGTATAGTAACCAAGCTCCATGTTCCTCTAGACTGAAGTGCCGCCATCTCTTCCTCCATTGCTAGCCGCCATCGAGAATCCTGCAAAGCCTCATGGTGGTTCCGTGGAATATCTGTAGCTGAAAGTGCCAATGCAAACGTCCTGAATGGTCCAGATAGCCTCTCAAACGAAACCGCAGCTGATACTGGATACTTGGCACAGCTTCTCTTCTGCTTGCGTAGAGCGATTGGAACATCCAGATCCTCTGTGGTAGCACCCTGCTCCTGTAATGCATCCTGCTGAGAAATGTCGTCAGATCCATCAACATTAATATTTTCATTACATACCATAGGCGAGCTAGTTGACTGGTCAGGGCCATGAGCATGATTCGGCCGTCGGGTGTAATGGAATGGTAACGGGGATATTATTGGTTGCGGTGGTGGTGGTGGTGGTGGTAATGGTGGTGACGGCTGTGATGTTGGTGGTGCCATGAATACGGTATCAGGAGATAATGGTGGTGGCTGCATGTTCCCGGATTCTGAAAAATACATGATAGATTCAAAGAATGTAACATCTGCACTGATCATATACCGCCGACGCACAAGGTCAAAACACTTGTACCCCTTTTGAGTTCTGGAGTACCCCACAAAGACGCACTTGACAGCCCTAGGAGAGAGCTTGTCAGAACCGGGCGACAACTGATGAACAAATGCGACAGACCCAAACACACGAGGGGTAAGAGTGAACAGATCCTTGTCAGGATATATAAGTGAGAAAGGAACCTGTTCATTCACGACAGACGTGGGCATACGATTTATAAGATAACATGCAGTAAGGACTGCATCACCCCAGTAGGAATACGAAACATGACTCTGAATGAGAAGTGACCTTGTAACATCAAGAAGATGACGGTGTTTTCTTTCTGCAACCCTATTTTGTTGAGACGTATGAGCACAGGATGTTTGGTGAACAATTCCTTTTGAGGAGTAGTAGTTGGCTAGATTGTTGGTGCACAACTCTAAGGCATTGTCAGTTCTCATAATTTTGACCGTTGTGGAAAAAACATTCTGAATCTCATTTAGAAAGTGAATAATAATATCTCCAGCTTCAGACTTATTTTTCATTAGAAATACCCATGATGCTCTAGAAAAATCATCCACAAATACAATATAAAACCTGTGCCCCTGATGATCGGGAACACGACTCGGACCCCAGACGTCGACATGAAACAACTCAAACTTGGAGTTACTACTCCGACCTTGACTACTGGGAAAAGATGACCTGTGATGTTTTCCCAACTGACACGCCTCACACTGGACAGGTGTGTGAGGAAGACTATAGGGTAGGACTAGACGCAACTTCTGAAGCGGTAAATGACCAAAACGCAGATGCCACAGGAGAGGAGATACTTGTTCCGCGGGAGAGGCTGTGATTCCGGCAAACGGGGTCTGGTTCAGACGATAAAGGCCTCCTTGCTCATAGCCATGACCAATCACGTTGCCCGTACGGATGTCCTGGAAAATCAAAGAAGATGAATCAAAAATAGCTCGACAATGGAGATCCTTCGTAATCTGACTAATCGACAACAGATTCATGGAAAAATGCGGTGCATGCAAAACATTCTTGAGCTGCATAGAGGATGTCAATCTAATCTCCCCCTGACCCGTGATAGGGGAATGTGTGCCATTGGCAATCACTACTGTCCGTCCTGGAGGAATCTGAGTATATCCTGTAAGTAGACTCTGGTCGCCACATAGGTGATGTGTAGCGCCCGAGTCCATGATCCATGGTAATGTATCCGATCTACTACTGTGGAAAGCAAGTGTACTACCTGAAGTACTCGTAGAGGCAGAAGCAGAGGCAGCAGCCTCAGTATGATTCTCTGTTGACGGTGCTGGGCCAGACGGTGGTATAATGCCCCTAAGACGGGCAACCAGATCATCAAATCGATGATCCAATGTAGCTGCAGACGGGGGCTCTATCTGCTCAGCAGCTCGTGCGGATGCAGGAAATCCATGCTTTGAGTAGCATGTATCTTCAGTATGTCCGATTCGGTGACAGTATGAGCACGTTGGCCTAGTGCGGCCACCCCTTCCACGGGGAGTACGTCCACGGCCCTGGTAATGAGAACCACGGCCTCTGTTGGCCGCCATGGCTGAGGGATTCTGACTCGCAGCTGCTGAAGGTACTGTGATCCTACTCAATCTGTGAAAAGCCTCCTCCATGGGAGGAATAGTCGAGTCTGCCAAAATCTGTGAACATGCTGCCTCATACTCTGGGTCAAGTGCAGCGAGAAACACACCCACCATCGTCGCATTCCTATATGTCTTCTGCTGTTCTGGCGTGGCGGTGAGAGGCATGAAGCTGTAGAGCTTCTCAAACATCCCTCTCAATGATGTATAGAGAGAATGTAAAGGGCGACCGTTCTGCTTTATTGTGAATATATCATGTTGTAGTTGCAGGATCTTCGTCTCATTCTTCGCCTGAGAATATGTTGCTGCCAGGATATCCCACATGTCTTTGGCTGTGGGTTGATGTAGAATGTCATTGGCGATCTCAATAGCCAATGTGCCAGATAGCCACACTTTTGCATATGCGTCGTCGGCCTCCCATGAGGCATGAACTCCAGTCTTCTCTGCAGGCTCAGGCTCTGTGAGAATATGCTTCTTGCCTGTGGACTTCATCATACTCATGAACTGCATTGCCCACAGTTCATAGTCCGTACCATCCATCTTGACGATGGGTGCTGGACCACGAAATGCGCCCATGGACGGGATATCTGCCTTGCTTTCTGACATACTGGATACGGAAGACTGGAGCGAATGACAATAGATAATATTTGTCTACAATGACATAGACGGGATTAGTTGCATGTGTAGACCTCAAGCAACTATCCCCATTGATCTACGCGCGCTACGATCCGCACACGCACAGGATTTACACGCAATATGTATCCCTCACGCGCTTGGAGATGCGCGCAACTGCTTCCTGTTGCGTGCCCTAGTGCACGCTGGAGATGGTGCAGTTAATGCGCACCAGTTATGCGCAGCAGCAGCAGATGGCACGGGAGGCGCAGCAACAGATGCTGCAGATGATGCAGCAGCGCACAGCACGAGAGGCGCTATGCCGCACAGGAGATGGTGCAGATGAAGATGCGCAGATGCGCATATGCACAACACGCAGGGATGCCGCACAGCACGTGAGGCGCTGTGAGCAGGAGGCGCGGGATGCGCTACTGCTTCGTGTGCGCCAGATGTGCGGGAGGCGCAAGGTGCGCGAGGGGCTTAGGCACCGGATGCGCAAGGCGCGCAAGATGCGCGGGAGGCGCCCTAGACCGCCACAGATCGGAGAAGAAGAGCCTCCGATTGACTGGGGAGGAACTTGGCGGCGCCGAGAGAGAGAGAGAAGAGAGAGCCGGCGGGTGGGGATGGGCTAGGTTTAGGGTTTCGAGAACTCCGACCTAGGACCGTCGCTCTGATACCATGTTGGGAAACGTGAATGAGTTGTTTATTCCATACCCCTAGGCTCTCTTATATAGGAGAGTAGCCTATGGATAAATTACATAAAGAGGATAACAAGAAAATAAAATAGGAAAAGACTCAATAACTAAGTCTGCGTCAACAGTATTCAATCAGAGGGGTTGCTATATAAAGAGTATTCGGTATTCAGTAGAATATTCAGAATTATTTGGTTATGTATTAAATATAAAATATATGTATAAAATATATTCTTATATATTTCTACATATATGATCATCAATCAATAAGAATCCAAGATAAAAGTACTAATTAACAAGTTGTATATTGGGGATGGTACGCATGGCGGGCTGGTACTCACATATGGCTCAAAACTGGTAACTAAATGAAGATTCTGTCTTGGAATGTAAGAGTATGGGTGACCCAGAAAAGAGGGGGCATTGTGAAAATCGGCTCTTTGTTGAATGTTTGGGTATGTGATATTGTGATGCTTCAGGAACAAAATTGTCAATTTGCATAAATGTGATTTGGAACTCCTTGGGTACGGGAAATCTATCTGAGTTCAAAGTTTTGGAGGCAAACGAAAGTGTAAGGGTGTGGTCGCCGCTTGGAAAGGCTCTGAATTCTCTTTTGCCTCAGATATTAAGGGTAAACACATCCTATCGATGATATTACAAGTGATGTATTCCGGTGCATACCTTTTGGTCTCTTGTGTTTTTTTTGAAGAAAAGATCGGGTGGCCTCCCAAGTTGGGAAACACCTCAAAAGGCTCCTGCATTTATGGCCCATGTCTTATGTGCAGTGGTCAAAACTATGGGATGATCTACGTGAGGCTCGTTTGTTTTAGCGAGGGATGGCCTGGGTGGTAGGAGGATTTTAACGCCACCCTTCTATCTTCGGACCTTCCATGTGCTCAGGAGGGGGCAAGGTCCAGGGATTTTGCAGAACTGGTTGATGAGCTGGAGTTGGAGGTTTTTGACACTATACATACAAAGTACATGTGGCGAATGGTCTTGATTCCAAATTTACTTTGTAGCATCCTCTGATTTGTTGGTGTTGAAATTATTATTATCTTGTGGTGTTATTTATGTATTTTTTTATTTTCATGTACCTATCGTGCTATTTTTACCCAAGGGTTTTTCTCCTATATAAGAGGGGTCAGGGGTCCTATTAATTCATTCATTTTTCACAACATAGTATCGGAGAAACGGTCCTACACCAGGGTTCCTATATCCCACCCTAACCCTACCACCCCCATGTGTGTCGCCCCCCTCCCCTGCATCGCTCATGCGTGTGCGCCACCCCCCTCCCCTGTCTCGCTCCCGAGCATGCACTGCCCCCACCTCTCCTGTCTTTCTCACGCGCATGTGCCGCCCCCTCCCCTGCCTCTCTCCAGCGCACATCGAGCAATGTGCCCAGCCGTTGCGCTAGCGACACATACGGCACCCCGACTCTCGCGCATTTTACTCTGCGCACCTTACCCTGCGCACCTATGCTCTTGCATCCGCACACAACGCGACAGCATACCTGTGCATATACGCACTGTGTGCACCTACGTGTGTGTGCGTGCATCTGTATGCACCGGCATCATCCTGCATGCACCTGTGTGCACCCTGCGTGCATCTACGTGCATCTGAGTGCATCCGTGTGCATCTTCGTGCATCTGCATGCATCTGTGTGCACCTCTGCCCTAGCCTACAACAAGAGATGAGGATGGTTGTATGAGTCTACATATACAACTAACCCTCTATATGTGATTGTGTAAACTCATTCATAATAGTCTACTCCTCAGTTTTGTTCCAGATCTCGGCATTTTCTTTGCTACCATGTCAGAAAACAAGGGTGATGTTTTTTTCATCGTCCGACGCCTTCAAAGGCCCGGCTCCCATCGTAAAGACGGATGGGACCAACTACGAGTTGCGGTCCATGCACTTCTGCACCCTGATGCAGTGCCATAACAAGGAGCACATTCTGACGGATCCAGAGCCAGAGGACATGACCGGGGCTAATGCTTCTTGGAAACAAAATGATGCCTATGCTCGCATTTGGCTCTACGAGATGCTCACCACAGAGTGCCAATGATATTGTCAATCAACCCACAGTGAAGGCTATGTGGGATATCTTAGCAGCCATGTATGGGTAGGCGAAAAATGAAAGCAAAATTTTGCAGTTGCAGTTTGACATTTTTTTGACCAAGCAGAATGGTCGACCTATTCATGCACACTTCTCACATCTTAGAGGCATGTTTGAGCATCGGCATAGCTTCATGCCTATTACTACGAGCACTGAGCAGCAGCAATCGTATCGAAATGCAACTATGACGGGAGTATTTCTGTCATCTCTAGACTCTGAGTACGATGCAGCACGTACTCAACTTCTTACTGGAGAGACGATACCTCTAATGGAGGAGGTTTACAAGAGGCTGGGTAGGATTGCTACTGCATCCACTTATGTGGTTCCGATTCCTTCTGCCATGGCAACTCCTCGTGGCAGAGGGGGTACTTCTCAGTTTCGAGGATGAGGACCTCGTGGTCGAGGAGGAGGACGTCAGCGTGGCCCTTGTTCACATTGCCATCGTCCAGGTCATTCTGAGGATACATGCTATCAGAAGCATGGCTATCATGTGTCTGCTCGGATAGCTGGACAGACTGAGCTTACTCCTACCTCTGCTCCTGCTCATGATGCACGATTTGATGATATTGTTTCCAGTCTAAGAGAGATGATGTCTACTCCTACCACTTCGCCTGTTGGATCGTCAGATGTCGTACACGCTGCCAGAGCTTCCTCGAGTTCATCAGGTATTGCTTTTGCACTTACCAGTAGTAACAGTTCAGATTTGTCCGATTGGATCATGGACTCTGGAGCATCTCATCATATGTGTGGAGATCGAGCACAGTTTACTTCCTACAGGTCTATTCCTCCTGGTAGATCAGTTGTGATTGCTAATGGGGATCATCTACCCATTATTGGTTAGGGGGAGATTGCCCTAGCTCCCTCGATGTGTCTGCAGAATGTTTTACATGCTCTAGCATTTCAGATGAATTTTTTGTCTATTAGCCAGATTATATAAGATCTACATTGTTGCGCCATATTTGATCCATCTTCTCTTGTGTTTCAGGACATACTTACGGGCAGGGTGATTGGATGTGACCATAAACAGAGAGGGCTTTACAGACTTGTTCAGCCACTGTGTGCTAGTGCTGCTACTATTCCTTCTGGATATGTTTCTCCTTTCATGTGGCATCTTAGATTTAGGCATCTTCCTCTACAGAAGCTGTGTCATGTTCTCCCACAGATCTCTACTCGTACTACCTTGGAGTGTGAGGCGTGTCAGCTTGGGAAGCACCATAGTTCCTCTTTCCCAAGTCATCAGAGTCATCACAGTAGTCATCTGTTTGAGTTGCTTCATTTTGACATATGGGGTCCTAGTCGTGTTCCAGATCATCAGGGACATCGGTTCTATATGGTTGCTGTGGATGATCTCTCTAGGTTATCTTGGGTTTTTCTATTAAAGAATAAGTCTAAAGCTGCTCCCGTTATTAAAACTTTTCTTATTGAAATCAAGAACATTTTTCTGCTAATGTGAAATTTATTCGCAATGACAATTCCTTGGAGTTTTCTACTCTGCATTTATCTAACTTTCTCAGTTCCATTGGTGTTGTTCATCAAACTTCGTGTGCTTAAACTTCCCAGCAGAATGGTGTTGCTAACGCAAACATCGTCATCTTTTGGACATCACGAGGACTCTTTTAATTCAGAGTCGAGCTCCTCATTCGTTTTGGGGTGATGCGGTTCTCACTGCCTGTTACTTAGTAAACCGCATGCCATCTACTATCATTGGAGAAAAAATCCCTTTCTTGATTGTGTTTCCCGAGAAGGACTTATTCTCCCTTACTCCCAGGGTATTTGGATCTGTGGCTTTTGTCCACAATTTTACTCCTGGTCATGACAAGATATCTCCTAGAGCTGTCAAATGTGCGTTCGTTGGTTATTCTCGTACCCAAAAATGGTATAAATGTTTTGATCATGTTGGACGAAAATACTATGTTAGTGCTGATGTCACATATTTTGAGTCTATTATGTATTTTCCTCCAACAGGTGACAGGTTGTCGAATGCTGACTCTGGTGAGAGTATCTTTGTTCCTTCACCTTCATTAATGTCACCACCATCTCCCCATGATGAGTCCCAGTCACGTACACCTCCACCACCTCCACCTCCATCTACCATGACACAGTTCCTACCTCGGTTTTACATTCGCAAGTCTTCTACTCGCCCCTTTGTGTTGTGCCTTCTTCGTCATCCAATACGCCCTAGGTATGTGATAAACACATTGTTTCTACTGATGGAACTGGTTCTCTACTTGATCCACAGGATAATACACAGGAGGTGCTAGTACCAGAGACAGAGAGGCTAATAATCTTGATATACCTATTACCCTGAGGAAGCCGCGTCGCAATTGTGCTACATATCCTCTAGCTACGCATGTTTCCTTGGACCATCTTTCATACGAGTACTAAAGGTTTATTATGGGTCTCTCATCTGTTACTATTCCGCGTACATATCAGGAGGCCTTATATGATAGCAGTTGGCGACTTGCCAAGGAGGAGGAGATGGCCGCTTTGCAGTCTCGTGGTACTTGGAGTGTTGTTTCTACTCCTCCAGGTGCATCGGTTGTTGGGTGCAAATGGATCTTTACAGTTAAGCATCGTGCGGATGGCAGTGTGGATCACTACAAGGCAAGGTTTGTAGCACATGTATTCATCAAGACTTATGGGGTGGATAATCAGGATACTTTCTCTCCAGTAGATAGACATTCGACATTGCGCATTCTCCTATCAGTGGTCATTTCACTAAATGGCCTCTTTTTCAGTTGGATGTGAAGAATGCATTTTTATATGGAGATTTATAGGAGGAAGTTTATATGCAGCAGCCACCAGGGTTTGTTGCTGAGGGGAAGTCTTAGAAGGTGTGTAGGCTCACAAGGCGATTTACGGCCTGAAGCAGAGTCTTAGATCTTGATACCATAAGCTTTCATAGTTGATAGAGCATCAGGGATTCACTCGTCCACTGCGGATCACTCACTTTTTGTTCAGAAGACATGGAGAGGTACAGTTGCCATTCTAGTCTGTTGATGACATTATTGTCACTGGTGATGATGAGCAAGGCATTCAGGCAGCCAAGGAGTTCCTAGGTCAGCAGTTTGTGACCAAGGATCTTGGCAATCTCAGATACTTCCTTGGATTGGAATTCGCCAGGAAGCAGCATGGTCCTGTGATGACCCAAAGGAAGTTTGTTACTGATCTTCTATTAGAGACAGGTATGACAAGGTGTAAGCCTGCTACTACTCCTATGGATCCAAGTATGAGATTATATGATGATGATACTAAGGAGATAGATAAGAGGAGATATAGGGAACTAGTAGGGAAGCTCCTATATGCTACCATCACCAGAGCATATATATGCTTTGTTGTTAGCAAGGTGAGTCAGTTCATGGAGCAGCCCAGGAAGGTGCATACGGATGTTGTTTATATGATTTTGAGATATCTGAAGTCTTCACCAGGTACTGGTCTTTTATTCAGCAGAGGCATGTCTCTTGACATCACAGCGTGTGCAGACACAGATTATGCAGGATGCCCTAGAGACAGGAAGTCCACTTCTGGGTTTGCTATATTTGTTGGCAAATCACTTGTGTCATGGAAAAGTAAGAATCAAACTGTAGTTGCTAGATCTAGTGCAGAGTCCGAATACAGGGCCATGGCTTAGGGATGTACAGAGATGATGTGGGTCAGGTCAATTTTGATTGATCTTGTTGTTGATGTACCTCTTCTTATGCAGTTTCTATGTGATAATTAGGCAGCACTATTTATTGCAAATAATCCTGCATTTCATGAGCGTACAAAACATATAGAAGTGGATTGCCACTATAGAAGAGACATGATTTAGAAGGGTCTCATCTACCTCTCATGTTTCTACTGAAGATCAGACTGCAGAGATATTCACCAAAGCTCTTACTGGAGGTCCTTTCCAAAGATGTTGTTCCCAGCAGAGCATGATAGACATATATGCTCCAACTTGAGGGGGAGTGTTGAGATTATTATTATCTTATGGTGTTATTTAGGTATTTTTTATTTCTCATGTACCTATCGTGTTATTTACCCTAGGGTTTCTCTTATATAAGAGAGCCCAATGGTCCTATGAATATTAAGTCGTTCATTTTTCACAACAGTTGGATTTATTTGTTGTGGCCTTTATCTCCTCTAAGCCAAGATCATGGTCGAACCACACACCTCTGGTGCGGAATCAGGGGAAGGGACTTCGCCCATATCTTTTTTCATATTCCAAAGGGCTTAGTTATTGGAGGATAACTTCGGAGATTTGGTTTACAAGCATTTGATGTCAGCTATTTGCACTGGCACTGCAGTGGCACGTCTTGCACAGAAGATTGCATCTTTGCGGTCGAGGCTTTGTTTTTTCAAGAAGGAAACATGGGAGGAAAGAATGGCAGTGAGGGTGGTGGTGGAGGCTATGGTGAGCAGATTAGATAGGGTTGAGGATGCCAGGGATTTAGACACAAAGGAGTTTCGTGAGCGAGCGGCTGCTCAGAGGGCAATCCAGCTTGATGAAAAAAAGTGGTAGAGTGGAGACAGAGAGCAAGGCAGAGACGGCTTAAAGAAGGAGATGTACACACCATCTATTTCCATAGGATTTTGCTAGCGGAAGGCACCATCAAAACTCTATAAGAACTATGGTAGTCAACAATTGAAGGGTGGAGGGAGATCGTGACATGGGCATAGCATTGGTAGAGCATTTCAGAGGTTTCTCTCACCGTACGATGAAGGATATGGTTAGATCCTCAAGCGCATCACGGAAGCGTGAGCGTCGCATCGAATACGACAAGGAGCGACTAGTCGCACTAGTTGCTCGATGCAACGGAATTTAAAAATTTTAATACGACGAAACCACATGATCCAAGAACACTTCTCGGATCGTTTCGTCTAAACCACAAACAAGTAATAGGATTACCTCTTGAAGCGTGGTTGCGATCGAGTCTCTAATCGAAGAGACCTCCTGTCTCAAGTCCGATCCGACGGAGGAGACGCTTGCGAGCGCGGGGATGAACCGCGTGCTTCTCGCAATCCATGTTGATGATCCAAGCGGCGGATCTCCTGATCTCGACACACGAGATCCGACGTCTTCTTCACGAGCGAGGCGCACCGAAGGAGACGGAGATCCACGAGCAGAAGAACGGGCAGCATAACGACGATGTCGCGGCGATGGAGAACCTCTCCATGGCATCCATGGTGGACGGCCATGAGAGGGAGAGGGAGGGCTGACGTCTAGAAAAAAAGAGAGAGAGAGAGATGCTTCTCAAGCATTGTGTGTAAAATAGAGAGCATGGTATGCCTCTCTATTTATAGGGTTTTGGGATTCATGGATCTCAATCCATGTGACATATAAAATCAATGGATGAGATTGATTTATGTCAATCCAATGGTCAAGATTATTGTTGGTAAAAACCAACAACTTGTGATTTAATTTTGATAAAATATATTTGATAAATCAAATAAATATTAATACCAAATTAAATCAATTAAATAAGGAGAGAAAATACAAAGGAGATCAACCTTCCCCTTTAGAGGGCAATCTCATGGATTCCCATGAGATTGCACATCTCCTTGATTTTCTCTCTACTTATTTTCCAACAACTATTTGTTGGGATTTTTATTCACCAAAATAATTCTCAATTAAATTTGGGAATATTGCAATCTTGACATTGGAATATTATGAATCATATTCACAACCCAAAACAAAATGTAATTTACATTTTCAATTAATTAGACAATGTGTATCCAATACACATTAATAATTAATCTACTAATATAAATTATATTTAACTCTCTCTAATACATTATAAATCACATTTATAATATATTATGAATAATTGGATATTACTATCCACATTATTCTTATCCATAATAATTAAATCACATTTAATTATATTGGATAACTTATTCTCATGTGCTCAAATAATATGAATCACATTCATATTATTTACATCTTTGATAATCAAATCACATTTAATTATCTAAGATAACTCTCCTTATAATATGAATCAAATTCATATTATTCATGATAATTAAATCATATTTAATTATCCATTTTCTCAATGCTCGGATACATATATCAACAATAGAATTATCCATGAACTCTTTCAAGGATAATGCGCTTTCTCCGCGAATACTTGGAGATAAGGACAGGGCGATTGTATTGTTCCACGTATAGTGACATGGATATTGAGATCATATCTCAAATCCAGATCGCGGGCCTCCCATAGATGCTTGATTAAATCAAGACCGCAAATCTAATCTTCTCATTGCATCTGAATCACATTCAGATCAATGTCCAACATTTGGACTAAGATCAGATTACTTCTCTACTTGAGAGGAGTCACTAAAATCCAGACCCGTTTCATCACTCCCTAGGAATGGAAGCGTCATGGTTATACAATTGTTTATGATCACATCACCCTCAGGTATTCCCAATACCTGTACATCCTGCATACTGGAAGACTCAGAATAAACCCGAAGTATTAGATCAACTTTATACTATCTACTTCAGGGTTTTATCAGTAAGTTTCTCATTCGATCATTGGGAGTCGGTATCGATCATATACTTTCCCAAAGCATATATCATACCTAGGTCTTGATCATATACTTTCCAAAAGTATATATCAAACCTACAAATTCAGTCAAGCTTCCAAAGCGAGACGACCATGCGCATGGAATTTGATTCTTCCCAATATCTCATGAGTGAGCTCATGCCTTCCGGTTCAGTAACTGAACCTGTATGATCCCTTTGAGAGATCGTATTACTCATATGCCCTTATATGCACACCAGCGCGCCAGTGTATAGACCTTGATTAGGTCATCAACCTATTGGTCTGCCAAATTTACATACTCAAACATATAGTAACACATCTGTCTCCGGTCAGAGGATGTGTGCCTGTATCGTGACAGCATATGATATAGGACTTTGGTTATCTCGATCTCGTTAAGTCAACTCTTTGACCTAACTAATCTGACACCTCCGAATCTCTATTCCTATGCAGAGGACCTGCATCAAGAGGTCGGTCAGATATCAGCCTAACTGAGAAAGGATTGCCATCTCCTACTCAGGCTGGAGATCATCTTCTTAATAATCATTTGACGGTGCTCGATGAGTCCTCAATCTAACTCATTAGATATTCATCTAAGCACCAGCCTCTATGATTCAATAATTGAATCAACAGCTGTATGATCATTAAGATAGCCATGGTACATAACCCTAATTGTACTAAGGGACCTATTATGCAAACTATGTACTCTTTATTTCAGATTAAGGAGTGAATTGCAATAACATTTATTGCATAATGGCTCGCCGTGGGCTCGCATGTCCAACATACGAGTGGTCGACCTTGGAGATGGAATGGACTGGGGACGTCACAAGAGTCCAGTCAGCATAAGAACCATTTGATACAGAGTTTCACGTTAGACGAGGTGAAGACTGCGGTTTGGAACCTGAACGCAGATAGGGTGCCTAGCCCAGACGAGTTTTCAGTGTTCTTTTTCAAAGTTCTGGCCTCTGGTCGGTGGAGAGGTGGTGGAGGTCATACAGGAGTTTGCGACGGGAAATACGGGATTCGAAAGAGTCAACAGAGTTCTCGTTTGCATTATATCGAAGAAGGAATCCTCAAAACAAGTTGAAGACTTTCGCCCAATTGCGCTTTGGAACGCCATCTACTTGATTGTCATGAAGGTTTTGGCAAATCGGCTCAACATTGTGCTGGATCACATTACTTCGCTGCTTCAATCAAATTTCATCCCTGGTAGATAGATTGATGATAGTTTGGTCTAGGCAACAGAGATCATTGCAGATTGGAAAAGAAGACGCAAAATAGGAATCCTATGGAAGGTGGACTTTTCATTGTTTTCAAAGGCCTACAATACTTTGGATTGGTGCTTCATGTGGTCTGCATTAGGTCGTCGAGGTTTCCTTGACATTTGGATATCATGGATGAAAACATGTGTTATCTGTACATCTTACTCGTTAATCGTGAATGGCCAACCAGAAGAGGGATTTTCTCAGGCTAAGCAGGGAGTGCGTAATGGTTGCCCTCATGCCTCTTTGCTTTTTGTCATTGCAACAGATGTTCAAGCTTGCATGGTGCATCAGGTAACTACTCAGGAGATCACAACTGGCTACTCTATTGAAGATATTTATGTGCCTCTACTCCAATTTGTATATGACACAATTTTCTTTATCGAGGATGGGAGGAAGGAGACAAAGGGCATGGTACATACTTTGGAGATTTTTGGCAAGCTCTCTGACCTCATTCTTAACCATAGCAAATCTACAGCTATTCCTTTTGGAATTTCATATGATGAAGTTGTTGCTTGTAGCTTGGAGTTGGGCACAGAGTTTGATACTCTTCCGATCAAGTACCTCAGTCTTCCACTCACTTGTGGCAGACTAAAAACTTTTGATTGGTTGCCAATAATCGAGAAGATGGAGGCAAAATTGGCAGGTTGGAAGGGAGCTTTGCTATCAAGAGGAGGATGACTGGTGCTACTAAAGAAAGTGTTTTCGGATATCCCGATATTCTTCATGTCATCATGTTTGTTGATAAGCAATGTTCGACAACGTTTAGAGATAGTTATGAAGATGATTTTTTGGTCCAACTTTGGATAGGGTAGGAAAGGAACCCACTTGATTAACAGGAAAACTGTTACTCTGCCTAAATATCTCGAAGAATTGGGCATTTCTCGCCTGGAATCTATGAACAAGGCATTTCTACTGAAATGGCTTGTTAGAATTTGGGGAGATAGTGTGAACCCCTCAGGATCCGGGTACCCGTTAATCACACATTTCGCGTTACAACATTCATTAATATCGCGTTAAGTAACTGAAAGTACGGGGAAAAATTTTTCGCGAATGAAATAATTTCATCTGACATTCACATCAACATTTATAACCACAAACTCATAGAACAATGGTCACCAAAATTTCATTTTTATTAACTTCCATATATTTTACATGTACAAAGTCTGCCAGTACATACAGTATATCCCAAAATCTGACTGAAGAGAAAAGAAGCATATAACATTAACGACGAACAAAAACTGAGACAAAAAGAGTAACATACCGTCTAGTATAGACCTTGTTTACTGGAACCCTGTATAGCTACTGAACAATAGACTCCTTTCCTGCC
Organism: Ottelia alismoides; assembly: GCA_037367405.1. Taxonomy (NCBI): domain Eukaryota; kingdom Viridiplantae; phylum Streptophyta; class Magnoliopsida; order Alismatales; family Hydrocharitaceae; genus Ottelia; species Ottelia alismoides. Next base: position 443,430 of record JAZKJV010006175.1, on the reverse strand, counting down.
ATGCGTGCAAGGAAGAAAAGGAGTCACAAACGTGAATACAAACCCGTAGTTTAAAATAAATAACAAGTAATTTAATGTGCAAAAGAGAGCAAGTAGAAAGGTGGAATAAGCACTATTTACATCTACTTGCATAAGAAAAAAATGTTTTCAACTGTTTGGCACTAAGTTCATTTGTTCTCCCCTTTTTCCCATTCATCCCATATATATATATATTTATATAAAGTTTAGATGACCACACTAACATATAATGATTTTCTGTGTTTTAAGATCATGATTTTGGGTCTTGGAGATCATGTTGCGGAACTTGATGGCTACTTTCTTGTCATTGAGACCATGTCATATCATCTATCAATTTCATTGCTATGTGATTTCATTGAATGAATCGATATCTTATAAATATGATTATCTCAATAATTGAGTGCCTATGTACAAACAATATACAATTTTCCACAACAGGAGAGACATAATATCTAAGTATATGAAAACAAAGGTAATTTATGAAATTTTCATATGATCATATTATAAATGCAAATGCTAGTCTTATGACATTGCACTAAAGCCACCTCATGTTTAACAGTTAAATGTATTATTCCCAGCAAACAGTATATCGATGCTCCACAAACGAAACCCCCCAAATGCATTAAACTTTCTAGATTCTAATATTTGAACAAACCACCATCGAGACATTAATTTTAGTAACAGGAGCCAAGTGATAATGAGTATATCAAATTTTCTAGCACATTATTTCAATAATTGACTTCTTAATTTAATTATTCTTTTTTTTTTAAGTTCCAGTTATAGGAAATCAATCAAACAATCAGCCATTAATCACATCAAATCCCCAGGTGAAACAAATCAAAGGAAATTACTACACTGTCTGCATGTATCTACATTAGACAGAAATATTTTTCCATAAATAAAATTCTGATTTCCAATTTATTCACAACCAGATTTCTTCTTTCAAGAGTAAGGATAATGAATTTATTTTTTTTTTTAGAAAATTGTGAATGTGGAAATCAAGGATATAGAATACATGTATGGCAGCAAGAGGGGATATTTGAATTGTACATGCAAGGCAGCAAAGAAGGGGTAGGGTTTGTACATATACTAAAATCTAAAAAGCATGCATGGCAGCAAAGAGATTGGCTTGGATTGTACCTTTTGATTTGCTCCAAAAAGAGGAGATCAAGCATGCAGTAAGGGATTGTTATGGAGGCTAATAATTTGCTTTGTCCAAGCATGCAAAACTCCAAAGGTTGCAAAACAACACTCCAATGTAGGCTGCAATTGGAGCTTCAGTAGAGGGAAGGTATCTACTGCTGGAACTGCAGTTTGAGCTCCCCAAATGGAGCAGCAGTAGCTGTTCTGGAGTAGTATAGAGCAGAAATCAGCAAGGAGGGCTGAGGCTGTACTTAGCTTCTTTGTTGGAATTGGATTTTATAAAACCGAGGGAAGAGGGTGGTAGTGTTTCCACGGGGAGGAGATGGGGAAATGCTGGGATGTTGGTCTTATATAACAAGGTTGGATTTTGGAAACATTGCCAAGTGTAAACAAGCATATCCAAGTGGAGAGGGGAGACATGCTTAGGTGGCCATTGCCCAAACAAAAAACAAAAACAGCCATTCTGCTACTGCCGTATATAAGAAAATAAATAAATAAATTTTGAGTTTTATAGTATTATTATTATTTTCTTTTATTTGACAAACTTATAATGAACTGTACGCGCACCTCGGGTCTCGAAATTCGACGCGCAATATCTTGTTTTGATCGTCTCAAAATGACGGTCAATATGAGTATAATATTGATATAGTTTCGGTCGAGTTTTGAATACCCGAAATTTTCGGATACGGATTTTGTTTAAGGCTAAATTTTGTAAATTTAAAATATCAAACGACCTCCGATTGACGAACGGTCGATTCCGTTGGTTTTGTATCGTCGAATCGGATCTCATGATGGTCTCGGTTTGTTTCGCGGTTTCCGAATTTGCGTCGCGGCTTTTCACGGCGCGCGTTACGGATTGACCGATTTTTGGTCGATTTCTCCCGAACAACTTTTGATTCAAAATAAATTGACCGTTTTAGGTTGTCTAATATTGTCAAATAACTTAATTGAGTTATTCGGACCCTAATCGGGTCGGGTTCGGATTTGATTGGAAATCGGATGTTACAAATATAAAAACCTCAAAGGGAGTCTCGTCCTCGAGACTCGAGTTAAGGCTATTCGGTGACTTGTTTGAATTTCATATGTCCATAAAAACCTTAAAGGGTTTTGAACTCATAAAAACCTCAAAGGGAAAACAAGCCATATATTTATAATGTATCTAATTACAAAAGCTTGCTTCGATTATTACCTCAGAAAAGCTGCGGGTATCGTGCCCGCATGTCGGCTTCGGTTTCCCACGTTGCTTCTTCAACGCCGTGTTGGTGCCACAAAACCTTGACTAAAGGAATCTCTTTGTTGCGAAGCTTCTTCACAGCACGGTCAATGATCTGTACTGGCCTCTCCTCATATGTCAAGTCTGGCTCTACGTCAAGATTCTCATAACTGATGACGTGTCAAGGGTCATGCACATATTTCCTCAGGTTGGATATGTGGAAAACGTCGTGAATACCAGACAGATGTGGAGGAAGTGCTACTCTATATGCAACCTTCCCCACTCTAGCAGAATCTTAAAAGGTCCAACATATCGCGGCGCCAGTTTGCCACGAACACCAAATCTTTGCACTCTCTTCATGGGAGATACACAGAGAAATACCCAATCTCCAACCTATAATTTATAGGAATTTAATTAGTATGAGATTAAGTTGAACACATATATATCATAATTGAGTGGATGAGGAGAAAATAATTAGATTACCTGAAACTCTAAGTCTCTTCTCCGACGGTCTGCATAACTCTTCTGGCGGCTTTGTGCCGTCAAAAGCCTCCGTCTCACAAGATCAACAGCTCTCGCAGTCTCCTCCAAAAGATCTACGGAATATAAAGCATGATCGCCTACCTCACGCCAACTGAGAGGTGTGAGGCATCTTTCGCCCGTATAGGGCTTCGAATGGTGCCATGCCAATACTGGAGTGATAGCTGTTGTTGTACGTGAATTCCACCAAGGGCAAATGGTCCTTCCAGGACCCTTTCCACTCCAAAGTGCATGCGCGGAGTAGATTCTCAAGCGTCTGAATGGTGCGCTCACTCTGCCCATCTGTCTGAGGATGGTATGCAGAACTCATCTTCAGCTCTGTCTGTAGTGCTGACATTAACTGATGCCAATAATGAGATGAAATTCTTGAATCCTTGTCAGACACCACCTCTCGTGGTATACCATGAATTCTAATGATATTCTGCACATAAAGCTTGGCTAATCTGGGTAGAGTGTAAGTTGTGTTGACGGTTATGAAATGGGCTGACTTGGTCCACCTATCAACAACGACCCAAATGGAATTATGATCATCCGGTGTCTTCGGCAGACCTGTGACAAAATCCATAGAAATGCTCTCCCACTTCCACTCGGGAATAGGGAGAGAATGCAGTAATCCAGGTGGTCTTCTGTGCTCGGCCTTGACCATCCGACATGTCAGGCATCTGCTAACATGTAGCGCTACATCGCGTTTTATTCCATCCCACCAGAAATGTCGACGCAGATCACGGTACATCTTCGTATTGCCTGGATGGATAGATAACCGTGAACTGTGTGCCTCATCGAGAATGTCTCTACGAAGCTGCTCATCATTGGGTACAACGACACGTTCTGCCTTCCATAAAATAGACTCCATCACAACAAAGTCGTCAAATTCGTCCTTGACGGCGCGCATGTATCTATCATGAATCCAAGGATCGGTCTTCTGGCCCTCAACAATACGATCCCAAAGACTGTTGTATCGAGGAGGTACTGCGGTAGAAATGGATGCGCTCTCCTGAGGATGCCAATCGGTTAAAGCTGCAAGCGTATCCCACGTGTATAGCCAGTTCGTCGTACCATTAGCATGCGCTCTCCTGCTAAGTGCATCAGCCACCACGTTTCCCTTATCGGGATGGTAAGAGATCGTGCAATCATAATCCTTCAGCAATTCGAGCCATCTACGCTGCCTCATGTTCAACTCCTTCTGATCAAAGATGTACTTTAGGCTCTTGTGATCCGTGAAAATCTCAACTGCCGTGATGCGTAAGCAATCACCTGTCCTCTCTGCATCAACACTGCTCCTAGACCTTCTCCAGATGCATCTGTGTAGACTGCATAGTCCTGAGTGCCTGAAGGAAGTGCAAGAATAGGCGCCGTAGTCAATCTCTCTTTCAGTGTCTGGAAGGCATGCTCTCATGAATCGTCTCAAATGAATGGAACTCCTTTCTGCGTCAGTCGTGTCAGAGGGTGAACAATGCGTGATAATCTGCTGACAAAGCGTCTCTATTAGCCCGCTAATCCGAGAAAGCTCCGAATCTGAGTAACTGTCTTGGGTTGCTCCCAAGACATAACTGCATCTATCTTCGCAGGATTAACTGCAATGCCTGTTCCAGAAATGATATGCCCGAGAAATGAGACCTGGGATAACCAGAACTCACACTTGCTCAACTTGGCATAGAGCTTGTGCTTCCTCAATGTATCCAAAACAATTCCTAGATCATTCGCATGATCCCATTCATTCCGTGAGTAGATGAGCACATCTTCGATGAACACCACTACAAACTTGTCCAAGTATGGACGGAAGATACGGTTCATCATATCCATGAAAGCCGCAGGTGCATTGGTGAGCCCAAACGGCATCACCACAAACTCATAATGTCCATAGCGAGTCCTGAAAGCTGTCTTCGGAATATCAGATCTCTAATCCTTAGCATATGGTAATCTGAGCGAAGATCGATCTTTGAGAAAATCGAAGATCCCTGGAGCTGATCGAATAAATCATAGATGCATGGCCAAGGATAACGGTTCTTCACCGTTCTCTTGTTCAGCTGCCTGTAGTCAATACATAACCTCATGGATCCATCCTTCTTTTTGACAAATAGAACCGGAGCACCCCAAGGTGAAGTGCTCGGCCTCACAAATCCCAAATCAAGTAACTCCTGCAACTGTACCTTCAGCTCCCTCAACTCGGCTGGTGCCATACGATATGGTGCCATAGAGATCGGTTGTGTATCTGGCAACAATGTGATCTCGAACTCGATCTCTTTCTCAGGAGGTAGCCCTGGTAGCTCATCAGGAAATACGTCAGGGTATTCTGATACTACTCGGATGTCCTGTGTCATCGGCTCCTGATCAGATACCTCCTGAACAAAAGCAAGATATGAATCGCAACCATGGTCAACAAGTCGCTGAGCTCGCAACACTGAAATATACTCCATGGTGGAGTCATGTATAATACCCTCAAAAAGTAATCTCGGATAGATCTGGAATTGTGAAGACAACTGTCTTCCTAAAGCAATCAACAAGCGCATGATGAGAAGATAACCAATCCATGCCTAGAGTCAAGTCAAACTCACCAAGCTGTAGGAGTAAACATTCTGCGATCGTCTCGTGACCGCTAATCAATACGGGCAAGTGCCTGACTATCAGGGAAATGATAAACAACTGGCCACCTGGCCCTTGTATGTGATATGGGGAAGAGAGAGTCTCAGAGACTCTACCTAACGAAGCAAGTAACCTCGAAGAAAGACACTGATCGGTAATGTCCCCATTCGTGACATCGGTAACATCTGATTGGTCAAGTAGATGGAGTGGTCGTGTCTGCTCGCTGCGACCCAGATGGTCGAGCGGAATCTGTGCCACGTCCGACAAGTGCTCCTCCTAATGTAGTCGATAGAGATGAGCGGAGCACTACCCGAAAATGCTTTTTCTCTTCTTGGGATATACTATGAAAACTAATGAAATTGGTGATATTTGTGGTTATTTAATTCGAATGTCATATTTCCCTTCTCGGACTCACGACAAGTCGGGAGACTGTCTCTATCCGAGAACTTAATGCGATCGGAATTGTAATACCGCGAATGTGCGTATTGAGGTACCACTGCTCTGATACCAAACTGTGAACCCCTCAGGATCCGGGTACCCGTTAATCACACATTTCGCGTTACAACATTCATTAATATCGCGTTAAGTAACTGAAAGTACGGGGAAAAATTTTTCGCGAATGAAATAATTTCATCTGACATTCACATCAACATTTATAACCACAAACTCATAGAACAATGGTCACCAAAATTTCATTTTTATTAACTTCCATATATTTTACATGTACAAAGTCTGCCAGTACATACAGTATATCCCAAAATCTGACTGAAGAGAAAAGAAGCATATAACATTAACGACGAACAAAAACTGAGACAAAAAGAGTAACATACCGTCTAGTATAGACCTTGTTTACTGGAACCCTGTATAGCTACTGAACAATAGACTCCTTTCCTGCCATGCGTGCAAGGAAGAAAAGGAGTCACAAACGTGAATACAAACCCGTAGTTTAAAATAAATAACAAGTAATTTAATGTGCAAAAGAGAGCAAGTAGAAAGGTGGAATAAGCACTATTTACATCTACTTGCATAAGAAAAAAATGTTTTCAACTGTTTGGCACTAAGTTCATTTGTTCTCCCCTTTTTCCCATTCATCCCATATATATATATATTTATATAAAGTTTAGATGACCACACTAACATATAATGATTTTCTGTGTTTTAAGATCATGATTTTGGGTCTTGGAGATCATGTTGCGGAACTTGATGGCTACTTTCTTGTCATTGAGACCATGTCATATCATCTATCAATTTCATTGCTATGTGATTTCATTGAATGAATCGATATCTTATAAATATGATTATCTCAATAATTGAGTGCCTATGTACAAACAATATACAATTTTCCACAACAGGAGAGACATAATATCTAAGTATATGAAAACAAAGGTAATTTATGAAATTTTCATATGATCATATTATAAATGCAAATGCTAGTCTTATGACATTGCACTAAAGCCACCTCATGTTTAACAGTTAAATGTATTATTCCCAGCAAACAGTATATCGATGCTCCACAAACGAAACCCCCCAAATGCATTAAACTTTCTAGATTCTAATATTTGAACAAACCACCATCGAGACATTAATTTTAGTAACAGGAGCCAAGTGATAATGAGTATATCAAATTTTCTAGCACATTATTTCAATAATTGACTTCTTAATTTAATTATTCTTTTTTTTTAAGTTCCAGTTATAGGAAATCAATCAAACAATCAGCCATTAATCACATCAAATCCCCAGGTGAAACAAATCAAAGGAAATTACTACACTGTCTGCATGTATCTACATTAGACAGAAATATTTTTCCATAAATAAAATTCTGATTTCCAATTTATTCACAACCAGATTTTCTTCTTTCAAGAGTAAGGATAATGAATTTATTTTTTTTTTTAGAAAATTGTGAATGTGGAAATCAAGGATATAGAATACATGTATGGCAGCAAGAGGGGATATTTGAATTGTACATGCAAGGCAGCAAAGAAGGGGTAGGGTTTGTACATATACTAAAATCTAAAAAGCATGCATGGCAGCAAAGAGATTGGCTTGGATTGTACCTTTTGATTTGCTCCAAAAAGAGGAGATCAAGCATGCAGTAAGGGATTGTATGGAGGCTAATAATTTGCTTTGTCCAAGCATGCAAAACTCCAAAGGTTTGCAAAACAACACTCCAATGTAGGCTGCAATTGGAGCTTCAGTAGAGGGAAGGTATCTACTGCTGGAACTGCAGTTTGAGCTCCCCAAATGGAGCAGCAGTAGCTGTTCTGGAGTAGTATAGAGCAGAAATCAGCAAGGAGGGCTGAGGCTGTACTTAGCTTCTTTGTTGGAATTGGATTTTATAAAACCGAGGGAAGAGGGTGGTAGTGTTTCCACGGGGAGGAGATGGGGAAATGCTGGGATGTTGGTCTTATATAACAAGGTTGGAATTTTGGAAACATTGCCAAGTGTAAACAAGCATATCCAAGTGGAGAGGGGAGACATGCTTAGGTGGCCATTGCCCAAACAAAAAACAAAAACAGCCATTCTGCTACTGCCGTATATAAGAAAATAAATAAATAAATTTTGAGTTTTATAGTATTATTATTATTTTCTTTTATTTGACAAACGTTATAATGAACTGTACGCGCACCTCGGGTCTCGAATCGACGCGCAATATCTTGTTTTGATCGTCTCAAAATGACGGTCAATATGAGTATAATATTGATATAGTTTCGGTCGAGTTTTGAATACCCGAAATTTTCGGATACGGATTTTGTTTAAGGCTAAATTTTGTAAATTTAAAATATCAAACGACCTCCGATTGACGAACGGTCGATTCCGTTGGTTTTGTATCGTCGAATCGGATCTCATGATGGTCTCGGTTTGTTTCGCGGTTTCCGAATTTGCGTCGCGGCTTTTCACGGCGCGCGTTACGGATTGACCGATTTTTGGTCGATTTCTCCCGAACAACTTTTGATTCAAAATAAATTGACCGTTTTAGGTTGTCTAATATTGTCAAATAACTTAATTGAGTTATTCGGACCCTAATCGGGTCGGGTTCGGATTTGATTGGAAATCGGATGTTACAGATAGTGACGATCTTTGTTGTAGATTAATCAGAAAATTATATGGTATACAAGTACATGGAGCTTGATATACAATCAGTCTACATTTTAATATGCAATCTAGAGAGGTATCCACTCTGTGATGTCGTGGTTTAGTGATCTCTTCTGGCCATCTTTGGGAGATGGAGCTTCTTTTGCTTCTTGGACCGACAAGTGGTGGAATTCGGGTACTCTGGCATTTAGATTCCCACGTCTATACGCTCTTTCCTCCTCACAGAACGCGAGGGTGAGAGACTGTTGGAATGGCGGTGTATGGATGCACACTTTCCGTTTAGGTTTTTTAGACCAACATATGGAGGAAATTATGCTTCTTCTAGACTCTTTGAGCCATACCATAAGTCCATCAGGAGGTTTTCGGTCAGATACGCTTACAAGTCTGTTGATACACCGTTGAGGACTTTTGATACCATCATTGTTCGTGACTGAAAACATATCTGGGAGATGAAATTACATAGCAGAATTTGTCTTCCATTGGTTACTACGAAGGAGGCGCATTTTAACTCGGGATCAATGCTCCAAATTATTCACGTGTTACAGATCTTTGTCCTCTATGCAGCATTGTTCCATTAAACACATCTCTTCTTCCACTGTCATAGAACTTCCACCATCTGGCAATATACTGGACTAATTTGGCTGAATATACAGAGCCTTGAAACTTTGTTGGGAATCTCTGAATGCTGAAAATAATAGGTCGCATGATGAGCTCCTTCGACCGATTGCCATTTTATGGTCCATTTAGTTATCTAGAAATGGCACAATCTTTATCAGTGATCAGTTTTACTCAGAAAATATATTTATTCATGCTAAGATCTTGTGTGAAACTTGGCTTCTATACGTATTTCCTACTATTTATTAATATATCAGGGACGGACACCAAAGCGTGTTCTCCCCCTTTTTGACTTAAAAAAATAAGTTACATATATGGAGCTTTAAATTTGTGGTGATACTAAGTCCTAGGATAAATGGGAACCTTAAAAAATAAAAAAAATCAAAGGTTTGTTGCAATAGTCGACCGAATGTTTGACCAATACCCGAATATTCGGGCTAAATAATAAAATGGCAACATCATCTCCCACATTAAGTAGAGTCGGCTACATGGATTCTTGCTCAAATCAATGTTGAAAGATCTGACTATATTTTACGATGGTTGTACGCTGCCTAGCACAACCCCCACTGCGGAGGATTTGAACCCTGATCTTTGGTAGGCACACTGCACTACCACCAGACCATTGAAGTGGGCCGAATATTCAAGAATATACAAGTTGGACCGAATATTGATAGAATAGCAATATTCTATTTGGTCACTCCACACAATAGAATATTCAATTTCGAATATTCGATACATTTGATTGAATATAGCAACAGTGTTTAGAAGTGGAAGATCTCATTGCGATCACGATCTTCCTTTAACTGATGTGATGGGACCGTGTGATGGCGGGAGATCACAGAGCTAGATCCTTCCAAGGGGTGAACATGTCCTGCCATAGTCACTTAAGGATGCATATCATTTGTTCTTTGTACAAAACTCCTATAGGGTTGTTTAAGCGGCAGTGGACCTGGACATGGCGGCAATTGAAGGACATGCTAGACCAGCCTTGGGTCGGTGCGGAGCCAACGAGGATTTGGGTAGCGCTCGTCTTGTGGTCCTTATGGCTGGCTAGATATGGGGTCATTTTCCATGTTGAGAGGTTCTATGTTCTATGTAGAGAATTTTACAGAGCATGCCAAGATTTCATGAGATTCTTGGTTTTTGCAATACCCATACTTAAACTTGTGAATATAAAGGTCTAGAGTGGGCATCTTCTCAAGGCATCAAACTTTTTCCTTTCAAAAAAAATTGATCATTCACTTAACTAATTGATTCAAACTAGGCTCATCCACTTAAAATATACCATTTCCTTGCACCTCCAATCTCATTAAAGGATCCATTACATAATAGTCTGCATTAAATCACCCCAAACTCAATGGATTTCCACCATCCTCACTGCTCAAGATGGAAGAAGGGAGAAATTCCCAAACCTGAACTAACTAAACCCTTCCCTGGCAAAGTTTATCGAGATTCAGATGTGCAAAGATTCATATATAAACTACAAACAGCAAAAATGCATTTTTCAAAATTTGCCTTCAACCAGAAAAAGTTAACTATAAATCAATTGTTGTGTTTATTAGCCTTTACAGTTTCTAAACACCACTTTTTTTGTCGGAATGCACTTTGATCTTTTAGATTGACAAAGGATGAGGGTGAAGATTGAGGTGGCTAGAGGAACAAAGTAGGTGGAGCCAAGAATGCACAAAGAGAAGGAAAGCAGAAGACATGGAAGATGAAATGGTCATGCACTCACCCCCCCCCCGGCCCAAAAAAAACCCGAAAATTTAATCTCTCAATGCTGAAAAACATCAGGTGTCAACCAAAAACAATCTTTACATTTCCTAAAAACTTCACTACAACAGTTCGTCCATTATTATGCATCCTGTAGTTCAAATATTATATTTCAGAGATATAGTTAACTAAAATCTTGGAATGAAGTAAATTTGCATACCTTGAACTTCGTACCAACACTCTGCTTCTGAGAATCAGGCATCTTAGGAACCTTTGATGAGTTGAATGGCTTCTGAGAGGGATTAAGGATATTGTATGCAAACAATTTTGGGAGTTCCAGATCAGATGATAAAAGCAGTTGTATAGAATCAGAATGCAATGGATCTCTGTTCTTTTCCAAAAAGCCACTCGTATCATAGGTAACCTGGTATATTGCAATCTCATACATTCAGAAAAGTTACTCAGAAAGAGTGGAATCGTAAGATTAGCAGAATTTGGCATAATATCTAAATTATGTAGCAATCGTGTGTAGGCCATGGAAAAATTTATGGCTTTTATGATCAATTTATTGAAATAGTTTACGACAAGCATAATATCAAGTATTGTGATCTCTAATATCGAGTATTACGATCTCTAACTGAAACAATATAGGCATGGATGCTGAATCATTACATGTCTCTGACCAAATGGGTTCCTTCAATGCAGTTATAATTTAAAAACTCCTAATAATTGTCCAAAGCAATTTCTGTAAATTTGTGAGTTCATCCCTCTGAATTTATAGAATGCTACACTTAAAACCCCGATAAAACATGCACCATCGCCACAATGCCATTCAGATTCTTTAAGAGGGAAACATAACTAAAGCTAGCAGAAAGCCAACCAAATGCCAACATAAATAGAACGGTAAAAAATACAATAGAATGACACAAAGAGGGGGGGAAATGTGACATGCAGCTTGATGGAGTGCTGTGGCTTCAAAACAGACTTCCAACATTATATGCATCGTTAGACAATCACAAGATAAATATACATACCTCCCCGGCATAATGACAGACGCTGAAAGTTCCACCCCTCCCCCCTTTGAAGCAAGGATAACCATTCAGGTGCTGCTTGAGCTTATTAGCAAAAGTCAAATCAGTGGCTCTGGGGAATGTTGACTCTTCATCCAACAAAGATAGTAGTCCAATAGGTTTCTACAGGGTACAAGACAGTTTCAAAAACATCCTCACCATTTCACCAAAATAGCAGTGTGCTTCTTTCATAATGCATATAAAGTGCACAAGAAGATCAGATCATGTTGATCATTTCACCCAAAGGTTTATCTTGTAATCGCTTATAACAAGAGTATACTAAGTGTAGCCTAAATGGTCACCATCCATGATGTTTTGTAACCATTGTAACCATTTATATGAAACATTAAAGTTAGACCATATAAAGATAGGTCCAAGCAGGGTACTCCATCGTTAGACCAGCTCATGTATCACCATTTCATCCCAAAATGCCACATTGGTAACCACTTATATGAAACACATATCACAGAAATGGTTATATTTCGTATTTCTGGATTTCTCTAATCATGTAAAAAATATGGACGTTCGTGATGTTTTGCATGATAGTGGAAAAAAGTAACGCAGTTTAAAATGCACATTAAAATATAAGGATATTTACACAGGTACAGCTATAAAACAACGTGATTACATTGTAGTCTTGTAGATTCACGAAACAACTGTCAGAAATTCCTTTTCCCTTTGAGAAATGCTGGAGAGAAACAGTCCACTTATTCATGTTGGAAGACAAAAGATTCCTCCAATGCCCCATTCATGAGTCCATCGGAATTCATGGGTATAGCAATAAGCATCATCTAATAGAGATTTTCTTAGCAATGCTTTATCTAATTTTGACCACTTTAAATGCATCCAAGGCCAGGGACGTTTACTGGAAGGAGGAGGGGGGTAAAACATTTTACCGAAATGGGGATGATGTCAAAATATTTCCCAGAGTAGGGATATATCGGCAAATGGTTTCCCGCGGTGCAGCAAACCGTTTGCCGTGCTAGATGAACGGACGGGAGGGGAGCTGGGATTCCAGATTTTCGTCGCGCGCGCAAATTTTGGCCATCCATGTGGCGCGGCAAATCATTTGCCGCGCACGGCAAACCATTTGCCGCACGCGGAACACGAAGCGGCAAACGGTTTGCCGATATATGCCCATTGTGGGAATTATTTTCAAGCCATACCCATTTGGGGGATTTTTTTGCTGAGGGTCCCCAACAAATAGATAACGGAGGTTGTGGAACAAAGACATCCTCAAATTCGGGCACAGGGGAGCACATGGCCATGTCTGCCTACTTCTGGCTTTGCTATTTTTGTTGGGAGCTCACTCGTGTCATGGAAAAGCAAGAAGCAGACAGTGGTCGCTAGATTCGATGCAGAATCTGAGTATAGGGCCATGGCACAGGGGACCACAGAGATGGTGTGGGTTAGATCGGTCTTGATCGATCTTGCTATTGAGGTTGCTCTTCCCATGCAACTTTTCTGTGACAATCAAGCAACTCTTTTTATAGCTAATAATCCTGCATTTCATGAACGAACCAAGCATATAGAGGTCGATTGCCACTATACCAGAGACATGATCCAGAAGTGCCTCATATCCACTTCACATGTTTCTACTGGAGATCAGACAGCTGATATCTTCACCAAGGCCCTTGCTAGAGGCCCTTTTCAGAGATTTTGTTCCAAGCTGAGCTTGATAGACATATATGCTCCAGCTTGAAGGGGAGTGTTGAGATAATATTATTTCTTTATATTTATTTATTATTTCTCTTTCTTTCATGTATCTCCCATGTTATTTACTCAGGGCTTTTCTACTATATAAGAGAACCCTAGGGTCTCAATAATGACATCTTGAATTCATTTTTCCTCCAACACTCTTCCCATCTCATATTCTTCCTCCACACGATTATCGTCTACCTCCACGACAGCACTAAGTTATGTCTTAATTTTCTATCATTAACCATATGGAAATGTTTTGTGTTGGCTTCTACATTCTTGATTCATTTCTGCATGAATCTCTGCTTCATGTCAGTTGATTATTATCCGCCTCCAAGATGACATCTGAAATTCTGACCTCTACTCTATTTCCTTCGAGGATGAGTTTCTATCATCCTGAATATTATCCAATCTCCAAGTTTCAGATTCTACACTGGCATGAAGACCCTTTAGGGGTTATCGCAACTCAATAAATCTCTAGACCAACCAAGTCGCTACCGCGCCCATGCACTCGACTGATCTCCATTATTTGGCCATTAGATCCTTGAATCCATCCTCCAACGGCCAAGATCTCTCAAATCTAATGTGGTCATATCTAAATCGTGGACAAGGCGATGCACTCTCTACAGAAAAAGCTCCAACAGTTCAACTGACATCGAGAAACAGACCAATCTAGATCAAGACCCCAAGTTTCTCTATGCGTCAACTATATGTAGCTAAAGATCTCCCACCAATTCCACAAAATCACCAGACCTCGGATCTTGACCCCCACGAAGACGAGGTCGATCCTAGGATACCAGTCACACTGAAATCTCCATGACGTCCATGACTCAGCTAAGTACCTTTTCTCTGGCCTCGCGAAGCTCGGCCCACATCAATGTTCTCAAAGATGGATTCTTCGGTCCATACAAACATGACACCACCAATGGGGAATCCATAAGTCTTGCCTAAAGAATGGTGATTTGCACGATCCGTCAACACAACCTAACACCAAGGAGCTCTCACTCTTCCAAGTGATAATAGTTCCCCATGTGCAGCCCATCACATCTACCGCATGAAATTTTGATAAAATTGGTACGCCAATGGACTTCCATAGGATTTCAATCTACCCATGCAACTCTGGTTCATGTAACAAAATAATGTCACAATTCACTCGCTCAAGAGAGAGCCTATGGACCTTCGCTTCTCCGAATGACTGTACCTCCCAAACCCCTAACATTCCAGGAGATTATCTTCATAAAGAAATGTTGGTCTCCTAAAAAGTTATTTCTTCTCCTCATTAACCACCGAGGGATCTTGTCGAAGAACCATCAACACACCTTCGGAAATTAGGGTGGAACTAGCCTATCGGTCCTCGGCCATTGTTGTTTTCTTAATGTATACCCCTACGCCTCCTTACTTGGGTTGACAAACAGGTTTTGTCCTCCACAATTTTTACTACTTTAATCTTTTATGGGGTTTGTCAGCTACTTCAGAGCTTGCAGAGAACTCCACTGAGGTTGCAGCATCCATCATTGTGGTTTAGGCCTCAACATCGACAACATGCTCCATTAACCTCTGTCCCCATGTTGCCCCTTGTTTCTTCGTGTCCAAATGGGACCTCTCACAACTCGTAATTGATACATATTCACCTAATGAGTCCGAGAAGAGATCGGTTAATCCATCAACTCCATGGATTGGGAGTTGCACCAGTTTGAATAAATGAAAGTGGTTCCTAGATAACTCTTTTCGGATCAGGTGCATGAGAGGATTTGGAACATATCTTTTGAGAAACAACACTTTCAGGTTTAAGACAGAGGATACTTAACCTCCACTCGAACCGACGAAGATGATGCTATCTTCAAATCACGTAAGATTCGGTAGTGATCGCTCACCCGACATAGCCCAAGTCTCTGTCGCCTTCATCGACTCGAGGTCTGCTGAAAGGATAGGGACACCAGTCGCGCGTCCACCCTCATCTTCACCATTAGTTCCCTATCAATAAACCAGAGTATTCTCCATTGGATCATGCCTTCCTCACGACTCCTAAACCCCTAACGACAACATCAGAGCTTCGCTAGTTATCAGGCCTCGCACGCATGCAGCGCACCCATCCAACGAGACCACATCCCCAAAGACTAAAACCCCAATTTTCTTCTGACCTCTAACTCAGCAGCATACAGGTCCAAATGTCCCTCTGAAAACATGTCAATGAGGATTCCATCATGTTTCTCCTCCCTCATAGGGCATGTGGACTAAACATATCACCCTAGACCACTTCAACAATGGATCAACTCGTAACTAATACTTGGCTAGCATCTCTCATGTTGTTCCGCCACTTTGATCGCATCTCCTCCCGTGTCTTCATCGGACCAAGCTGAACACAATGCTTCATCGTGTAAGAATCATCATGGTGGCCCCATCCTCTACATTGAAACATCAAGATGCCAAAAGACCTTCATGAGATGGACATGGACACCGCATCGACAACATTGCAGACCCGAGCAATTATGTTTCCGATTACTCACCAAGAGTTAAGATTAAGATTTCTTTCCTATTAGTGAGGATCAAAATCACACATGGTGACAAGCACGTCAAGTGAGAGGGGATAATGCACAAAAAGGAAGGTGAGTAGTTTGGCCAAGGGATAGGAGAGCCTAAGTTCGTGCTATCCAAGATGCGATGAAGGTGTGAGATGTGCAAGAGGAAGGGTTGCTCATGGCTCTTTGCAGAGATGTGGCAAGCTTCGGTGAAGTCTCTTGTCTATCAAATAGAGATGAGGAAGGAGGGGCCCGTGGAAGAGATAAGAGGAGGCAAAGCTCAAGATAAGAAGGAATGGTAGTGACGGTGGTGAGTGTTTAAAAGAAAGAAGAAAAGGATGGAGAGCATAATTTATGAATTAAAAACATTTTTAAATGGCCAAAATGTAAATTTTCTAATATTCTTTGTCGTCGAATCAAATGGATAGAAGTTTACACATGTTATAGAATAAGAGATGGTGAATTCTGGAGGGGTGAAGATGTGATTCCTTGATATATTGTCTCTTAAGTATAATTAAGTTGTTTCATAGACGGGCATGCATATAGATGTTTGAAAAGGTTAACCTGATGCAATTAAGGCATTTGCCTCAAACAAGATTTGAAAAAAGAAAGGCGGAACGAGGCGTTTTCCCTGGAGGCAAGGCGAGGCATAGCTTCGAGGCGGTCGAGGTGTAAGCCTCAGTTTGTATAGGAAAATACTTATAAAAACTATAATAAATATATTTACTGATGAAATTATCTTAATCGACATACATATAATACATAACATTGCAATATATGATGAAATTATGAAAATAAGAACGTGGAAGAAAGGGTATGTAAATTCCATAAACATATCTACTAAATTTCTATCCAATCAAAATAAGAATCATTAGCTATGATTGTCATTAAAATATCAAAGACAATATATTTTTTGCTAAAAGTATTGAGGTGCATAAAAAATTATGATTAAATGACTAATATATAAAATATGACAATAATGACATGCCTTAAATCTAATCTTGCTTTTTTTCTAGTTGGTATATTACGTTGCTCATTATGCCACCTCTCTTAACACTAGCTTTTCTTTAAGCTTTATGGATTGTGTATTTAAAACTGCAATATTAAGAATTTCTTGAAAAAATTAGACAAGTTTAATGCTCAATATGAATATAAACAAACCTAAAATTCCAAGCATTCATCTTGTAAATGTATATCCTAGACAACTATATATTTATAAGCATCTAAAACTACCAATAAGATAATTTAAATCCTTAAAAAATACTTTAAATTCCAGAAAACGCCTCACAGACCGCCTCGACCACCTCGGACCGCCTCGACCTTCTGAGGTGTACGCCTCATCAATTCCATCTGAGGCATACGCCTCGAGGCTAAAAAGCCGTGCCTCGACCACCTCGACCTCCTCGAGGCTAGCCTATTAATACCATGGCCTCAAGGCAAGGCGAGGTTATTTCATCCGACGGCAAATGCCTCAGCAAAATTTTGCAAGGTGTGTGTTTTGCATCATAGCTTTATATATCGTGACATTGGTTTAATTATAACAAGTCATACATTCATATTACGAAAATTTTGGAACACATGAATTTCATGGTCGAACTACCAAAACATCATAGAAATTCGGGCTCTAAGAATTTGATTTATAAAATAATAGGATTTCATAAATCGTAAAAATCAAATGTTGAAATTCCATTCAATAAAACAGAAGAATTATTTCCAAAATAATAGATAAAATGTTGCAAATAAAGCAATTGCAGCCTCATTAAATGGAGTAATCCCCCATCCCGGTGCTACTTAACCATATTTCGAATACAACGATTTCAAAAAAAGCAGTTGCGATTTCACCAACATGGCAATATGTAGTGACATATTGCCGATCTATCTTCATTTCAACGATTTAATGCCAACAGTAAAAGCCTTTTATTTTTTTTATTCAAAATGGCCCTAAAATGGGAGATTCTACGAACATTTCACCCCATTTTTCCCGAGACCTTGATGTAAGTTTCGTAAGAGATTGCCGTTGATAGAGTCTTCTTCCCGCACTTTTCTCAACATGTAATTTGTAAAAAAATACGAAGATTGAAGCATGGAGCCTTCAATAGTGTTATCTTGTTGAAGAACTCCTGGAATGTTGATATTATTCAATTAGTCTTCATTATATAAGCTTATATAAGTCTTTCTCTGTCAAATCCAAAGTTAGGTTCACATTATACCCGTATTTTATTAGGTTAATGTTAGATTGTAGACGTTTAGAGTGGAATTTTGCCATCTTATTAAAAATTTATACTAATATGACATTTTGATTTGGTTTTTTTGGCATTGTTGCATTTTGAAGTCATCCCTCACATTCATCTTAAGAAATGAAGATTGTGGCTTTTGGTTCAGACTCTAAGCATACTCTAAGCAAGCTGGAGCTAGAGAAATTGAATGGAAGTATGCTAAATATCGTCGTAATTTGACTGAATTTCAGTCGAAATTCGATTTTCGACATTTCACCGAAATACGACTGAAATGGTCGATATTTCAGGATGTATGGAGTCCATTGAATAAAATAGGACCAAAATGACTGAAAAAGGTCGAATTTCGATTTCGGTTAGTCATCGATATGGTGAGTAAAACCGATATTTGAGGCTTTGTCTAATTTTCACTATTGTAAAATTCGGCTGACCAATCGAGTCCAGGGGAGGGGGTAGCCGACTCGACTAGGCCTAGTCGGCTTATAGTCAGTCTACCCGACTAATCCATCGTCTTTTACATGAAGATTTTTTTTGTTTTTTTGCTTTTTTAAAAGCAAACTTATTTAAATATGTTTAGCATTTTATTTAAATTCAATTACCTCTTTTGTTTTCTTAGTTTTTTTATATAAGCCCGGGATTGACCCAAGATAGATCTGAATGGAGGCGAAGAATCCATGTAGCCGACCCTACTTAATTGCATGGCCTCAAATTTCAGCGAAATTCGGTCGAATTTCTGTCGAATATCGGTATCCTGTCGAAATCGAAATTCGACCGAAATGACCGAAATATGAGGGCCCTAGTATAAAAAATGACCGAAATATCGACCGAAATTCCGTTTTGGTCGGTCACCGAAATGGTGACCGAAACCGACATTTAGGGCCTTGCTTAATTGTGGGAAAGGCTTTGTTCTTGTTGTGTAATTACTTCTTTTATTTAATTATGATAATATTGAAAATGTACAAATCTATGTAAATATATAAGAATATATGTATAAAATGATTTATATATTTAAAATAATTAAAAAATTCAAACTGACTAAAGGTCGAGTAAATCTGATTAGTCGTCTGACAGCCAATTAATCCTTAATCAGTGACCCTGTCGATCAAGTACCGACTACTAATTTCTACAACCTTGCTATTATATTTAGATATTTTCTTATATTTCTATTTCTAGTAGTCCTATTAAGGACCCTATTATATTTTCCTTGTTTGTGTTTAGGGTTTTATGGTTTCACTTTAAATAAGAAACCCTACTCCTTTGGATACAATTATCTCGTTCCATATCATTGTTTTTCCTTATTGTAATAAGAAACCCTACCCCTTTGAATACAACTATCTCATTCCATATCATTGTTTTTCCTTATTGTATTGGAGCAAGAGTCATAAATCAAAGCTATGAGCCGCTCGTGCCCTAGCCCTACCCCTTCCCACCATCACCCTCCATCTCGAGTTTTAGCAATCTGCAACATGGAGTTCTTTGCAATGTGGATCTCTCCAGCGTGGAGTCCTACAATTCTGTAGCACGTGAAGTAAATTCTAGAGATCGAGTTTTTATTGCATGAAGTTGATCGTCGAAGTCGATATACGCTACGAGTTAATTACGAGAGCATCTGCGCAAAGTCCCATACCTGGAGTTGATCATTGGAACATATGCAAAACAAAATATGTGCCTGGAGTTCCATGGGTGGAACATTTGCGCTTTTGATTATGGCTCTGCAGCGCGGAGCTAATCAGAGTTTTAGCATCTACATATAAACATATCATCGGAGTTGATTGATGGTTCTTTATTGTAGTCCAAGACCTAACCGATAGAGCATCGTTGCAGTATTTGATTCATCTCTGAGCCAACTATCTATTGTGCAACATGATCGCTTGAGTATTACCGCACCTCCCTACTGCAGCTTATGCACCAAGTTTTAATAGTATTTTGGTATTGTGAGTTTTTTTTATCTAATTGAAGTACATCTAATTAAATGCCTACATAAGCTATCTATAAATTCTGCTAGATCTTCTAATCTTCCGTCTCATTGCAATGTCCTCTACTAAGACAAAACCCTTGGAATCCACCTCATCTACTGTGGTACACAGAATCTCTATCAAACTTAAGGGTGCATAGAATTATGTGCTCTGGTCTCGGACTTTTAAGGTGTTTTGGGGTAGGAAGATATAATTTCTTACAAAAGATCCTCTCAAGGCAAGGTAGGGGAGGAGTATAAGTCCTTGCTAACAACAATCAGACTATGAACTGGCTGACCAGCAACGTTGATCAGCCGATTGCGGTCAATACCCTATACATGTGGATTTGGTCTTGCAGAGATATTTCTAGAATTTATGTACTCTTTTGTTATCTTTATTTTCCTTGTTCCACCTTATGTAATTTACCCATAGGCTTTCTCTATATAAGAGAGCCTAGGGTTCCTTGGAATAATAAGTTCTCTTTTCATTTCTACCAATATAGTATCAGAGCCTCCATCCTAAAAACCTAGCCACTCCTCTTCCTCGTCGACGCCGCTCTACCCCCCTCATCCCGTCGGCGGCGCAGTGCCTCCCCACCACCCCCGATGCTCCTCCTACCCCAGCCGCCGCTCCGTTCCCCGTCCCCCCACCCCCGCGCGGCACCTCATCCAGCTGCCCGTCCCCCCCCCACCCCCGCGCGGCACCTCATCCAGCTGCCCTCCCTCCCCCACCCCTCATCCCGCCGGCACTGCTCCATCATATAACCGGCGGCGCAGCCCCCTCCCACCCCTCCCCTCACAACTCGGCGCCGACCCCGTAACCTCCTCTTCCTTGTTCTACATGGGTTTGAGTGCCTAAGTCTACATATGCACTCAACTCCATATATGTTTATGTAGACAGTTATTCATTGGTCTACAAACTCTAGTTCTTCATCTCCGGCAACAATGTAAAAAACAAAGTGAATATGCCCTCCATCGGCACTTTCAAAGGTCCAGCGCCAATAGTCAAAATAGATGGGATGAATTACGAGCTCTGGGCGATGCAGTTCATGAGCCTCATGAAGTCCAACGGTAAGAAGCACATTCTTACCGAAGATGAGCCGGCAGCAAAGACTGGGGTTTATGCTTCATAGGAGGCTGATGATTCGTATGCCAAGTTCTGGCTTTCAGGCACACTGACGATGGAGATTGCTAATGATGTCCTCCATCAGCCTACTGCTAAGGCGATGTGGGATATCCTTGCCGCGACATACTCACAGATGAGAAACGAGACCAAGATCCTCCAACTTCAGCATGACATATTTACGGTCAAGCAGAATGGTCGACCGTTGCATTCGGTGTATACATCCCTACGAGGGATGTATGAGAAGCTTTACAGTATCATTCCTCCGACGGAAACCCCTGAGCAGTAGAGGAAGTTCCGGAATGCTACAATGGTGGTGGTCTTACTAGCAACACTTGACCCGGAGTATGATGTGGCTCGCTCAAAGATCCTGGCGGATGCTACTATTCCTCCAGTGGAGTAAGTGTATCGACGGCTCAGCACAATCACAGTTCCTTCTACTGTTACTACTCCACCTCCTTCAGCGATGGCAGCTTCCAGAGGCAAAGGTGCATCTTCTTCTTTTTGTGGCTGTGGACCTCGTGGTCGAGGTGGCCGATTCCGTCAGCCATGCATCTTCTGTCATCGCCCGGGTCATATGGAGGATACATGTTATTCTAAGCATAGTTTTCCTGCATCAGCTTGTGTAGCCGAGCACGTTGTGCCTCCACAGACATCTACTTCAGATCAGCGGTTTGAGGATCTTGTCGTCAGACTATGTGATATCATGCCTCCTGCCACTACTGACTCGCCAGAAGGTCACTCAGACATAGCAGCTTCAGCCTCTGCCAGCATGTCAGCCACAGCTAGCACATCAGGTAGCGTTTATGCTTTTACGTCATGTCATAGCTCTGATGTTTCAGAATGGATTATGGACTCCGGTGCCACACATCATCTCTGTCGAGACAGAGATAAGTTTACATCATACAGGAAGGTTCCACCAGGGATATCAGTAGTAATAGCAGATGGGACTCATTCACCCATCATTGGACAGGGGGAGATCAGTTTGATACCCTCCATGTGACTGCAGAATGTTTTGCATGCTCCAGATTTTTCAATGAACTTACTTTCTATTAGTCAGATTACAAAGGATTTGCATTGTCAGGCTATTTTTGACCCATCGTCTCTTATTTTTCAAGACATTCTAACGGGCAGGGTGATTGGATGTGGCTGTAAGCAGGATGGTCTCTATCGGTTGGTCCGCACCCCATATGCTGGTGTCTCATCTCAGTCCTGTGGAACTGCTTCTCCATTTACTTGGCATCTGCGTTTTGGTCATCTCCATCTTCAGAAGCTGCGACATATCTTGCCCTAGATTTCACCAAGGTCTTCTTTTCAGTGTGGAGCGTGTCAGTTGGGAAAGCATCACAGATCTACTTCCCTAGTTGTCAGTCTCGGAGCAGTCGCTCCCCTTTTGAGTTGTTGCATGTTGACACTTGGGGTCCGAGTCGTATCCCTGATCACCAGGGACACAGGTTTTATCTAGTCATCGTTGATGATTTCTCTAGATTATCTTGGGTCTTTTTATTGAAAATAATGTAATCAAAAATCTTATCAATGAAGTTCGAAATGTTTTTACTTCTAATGTGAAAATTGTGCGCACAGATAATGCTTTGGAATTTGCACATGTGCTCTTTCACATTTCTTCTTGTCTCGTGGCATCATTCATCAAACAACTTGTGCCTACACGTCTCAACAAAACGGTGTTGCAGAAAGAAAACATCGTCATCTTCTTGATATAACTCGGACTTTACTCATTCATAGTGGTGCTCCTCTATCTTTTTGGGATGATATTGTTCTTATGGCATGCTATCTGGTCAATCGTATGCCATCCTCTATCTTAGGTGAGAAAGTTCATCTTTATGATTCTTTCCTGACAAAGAATTATTCTCCCTAACTCTTCATGTCTTTGGCTCAGTTGCTTTTGTGCATCAATTCACTCCGGGGATTGACAAGCTCTCACCTAGGGCTGTCAAGTGTGTGTTTCTTGGGTACTCTTGGACTCAAAAGAGTTACCGATGCTATGATCCTGTGAACAAAAGATATTATGTTAGTGTTGATGTCACCTTCTTTGAGTTTGTGATGTATTTTTCGTCTACAGGTGACAGGATGACTTCTGCCACTACTGATGATGAGATTTATGTGCCACCTCCTCTACGTCAGTCTGATCAAATACCAGCTTCTACTACTCCACCACTATCACCACCTCCACCATCACCACCTACGCAACCACCAGTCTCACCTTTACCGAAATTTTATACCAGTCGTCTGATTCCTGCTCATGGAGGTCGTCATTCATCCAACACGCACCAGGTATGTCCAAGTGATATTAGTAACGATGGGACTGACAATGCACAAGTGCAGGAGAATGACATACAGGTGGACATTGCTGATGATTTGGATGTACCTATTGCCTTGCAGAAATCTAAGCGGGCGTGTGCGTCCTATCCACTTGCTTCACAGGTTTTATTCCATCGCCTCACCGGTGATTTTCAGAGATTTATTGTGGCCTTATCTGCCGTGGAGATACCACGGAATTATCAGGATGCCTTGAAAGATAAATGCTAGCGTTTAGCCATGGAGGAGGAAATGGCTGCCCTGCGGTTTCGTGGTACATGGAGCTTGGTTGATGCTCCCCCAAGAGCTTCTGTCGTCAGTTGTAAGTGGGTCTTTATGGTCAAATATAATGCGGATGGCAGCCTTGATCGTTACAAAGAAAGGATAGTGGCACGTAGATTCACTCAAACATATGGCGTGGATTATATGGACACATTTTCTCCGGTTGCACGTCATTCCACTCTATATGTCCTTCTGTCAGTCGTCGTGGTACGTGATTGACCTTTGTTCCAGCTTGATGTTAAAAATACCTTTTTATATGGGGATCTGCAGGAAGAAGTCTACATGCAGCAGCCTCCGGGGTTTGCTGCTGAGGGGGAGGGTCAGATGGTGTGTAGACTTCACAAGGCCATATATGGTCTTAAACAAAGTCTGCGGGCATGGTTTCAGAAGCTTTCATATTAAATTTAAAAGCAAGGGTTCAAAAGATCAAATGTTGATCACTCTTTGTTTGTCCAGAAGACTCCCAGAAGTATTGTTGTTATTATGGTATACGTTGATGATATACTTGTTACGGGAGATGACACGTATGGAATAAAGATGGCAAAAGCATTTTTAAGCCATTAGTTTGTGACTAAGGATCTTGGTACTCTACGATACTTTCTGGGATTGGAATTTGCAAGGAATGCGCAGGGTCTTGTGATGACCCAAAAGAAGTATATTAACGATATGCTTATTGAGATGGGCATGATCGGGTGTCGACCCTTGACTACTCCCATGGATCCCAGTATGAAGTTATATGGAGATGATACAGAGTAAGTTGACAGAAGAAGATATAGAGAAATAATGGGAAAGCTTCTCTATATTACCATCACTAGACCGGAAATTGCTTTTGCGGTAAGCCGGGTAAGTCAGTTCATGGAACAGCCCAGACAAGTACACATGGATGTTGTATATATGATACTAAGATATCTAAAGTCGTTTCCAGGTGCAGGATTGTTATTCAGGAAAGAAACAAATCTCTCTATCTCTGCATGTGTTGATGCGGATTATGCAGGATGTCCTAGGGACCGGAAATCTACCTCAGGTTTTGCAGTGTTTGTTGGCAGTTCCTTAGTTTCTTGGAAAAGCAAGAAACAGACAGTAGTAGCTAGATCTAGTGCGGAATCTGAGTGCAGGGCCATGGCACAGGCAAGTACGGAGATGATATGGGTTCAAGCCGTATTAGAAGATCTGCATATAGATGTATCTCTACCCATGCAATTACAATGTGGCAGTCAAGCAGCATTATTTATTGCTAATAATCTTGCATTTCATGAAAGGACAAAGCATATTGAGGTAGACTGCCACTATACCAAGGATATGATTCAGAAGGGTTTGATTTCTACTTCCCATGTCAGTTAAGGAGAGCAGACTGCAGATATCTTTACCAAGTCGTTGCTTAGAGGGCCGTTTCAGAAATATCCTTCCAAGCTGAGCATGATTGACATCTATGCTCCGTCTTAAGGGGGAGTGTAGAGATATTTCTAGAATTTATGTACTCCTTTGTTATGTTTATTTTCCTTGTTCCACCTTATGTAATTTACCCATAGGCTTTCTCTAGGGTTCCCTAGAATAATAAGTTCTCTTTTCATTTCTACTAACAGGTCTCTCTCAAGGTGACTTAGACATATTCCGAACAGATCACCAAATCCCATCTTACTAATTTCTACAAGAGGATCTGGTCCATCTCTCAAGGTAACTCATCATTCAATAATATCAGCAGATTAAAGGTCTGCAGGAGGAAGTTGATATTTTTCAGCCCGTTTGCAACCTTAAGAAGGTGACAGAGAGATTAAAAAGGTAGTCTCCATACAAGTTTCTTGCAGGATTGAGTCCTTGCTACCTAACAACGAAGGATCAGTTCCTTACTTCCGACACAATTCCATTGCATCATATTCCATTCAATCTCTACTTTTCTACACATTTTATATGCATTAAAATATCAAATTAAAGATGAAAAAGCAAGATAAGGGCATGATAAAAAAGATTACATATACCCTATTTACCTTGACTACATCTTTAAGATTCTTGATTCAAATGAAGAAGATGAGGATGTCTTGGATAGATGATAATGGTGTTCATTTACTTAATGAGAGAGGCTCATAAAGGAAGACTAAACACATTGTCTCGCAAATGGAGGTAGATGTGGAAGATTGGATGGTCAGATCAGATGAGGATGTCTTGGATAGATGATAATGGTGTTCATTTACTTGATGAGAGAGGCTCGTAAAGGAAGACTAAACACACATTGTCTCGCAAATGGAGGTAGATGTGGAAGATTGGACGGTCAGATCAGGTCGCTACTGAGGCCCTATTGGAGGGTATAAAAGTAGAGATGATGGTGTCTCCTCCAAACCAAAATCAAAAGAGGTGATGATAATATCGTTGAAGAGGTATCTGGTGGAATGACATGTTCTTGTTGGGATGAAGAACATGCTAGTGGAAGGTTTAAAAGTGGAGATGATGATGCCTCCTCCAGATCAAAATCAGATGAGGTGATGTTAATATCGTTGAAGAGGTATCTGGTGGAATGGCATGTTCTTGTGGGGATGAAAAACATGCTAGTGAGTGGGGCGCATATTTAAAGGACTACATGCTGGACAAGAATATATATGCCAATATACCACCATATATCACTACTATATTTTGAGTTCTCTCGAGATCTAGATCCTGCAAAGCTAATAGATTACTATCAAGGTTCAGAAAGTCAGTATACGGTATTCATTCAGTCAGACGGTCTAAAGCGAGTAAGCAGATATACTGTGGAATATCCGGAAGTATATACGAGTTACACAGTTTGTAATATATTAAAAAAAATAAAAACAAATATAATAATAAATTCAAATATTATAAATTTGATGTGATTTCAAATAAAGCATAATAACATATACAAATTAGATGACGGATCCCACCAAAAAATTAGATTGAAACCATCACAGTATAAATATGAACTAACATTCGAAGTGGTTACAAATTCTAAATTATCAAAAAAAGTAGGGTTTTTATCGCTTGTGCCCCTCTGAGATATTGCAATATCAGTTATGCCCCTCCCTTTTTAGGAATATCAGTTGTGCCCCCCACTTCTTCCCGTTCTATCACTTGTGCCCTTTCGTTACTTTAACCGTTAACGAGTTGAACTCAACCATGATTTTTTTCAAACCATGATATGGTTAAGAGGGTATAACTGTCCAAAAACCTCCTCTCCACCCAATCCTCCTCCTACGACCCCTCTTCCTCCCCATGCCCTCCAGCTTCCTCAGCCATCCCACAAATCCTCTGCCCCCACCTTTATTGTACTAATCGGGCCCTCATTACAGTTCCATAACCTAAAGCAACAACATGATGCTTGGAGCATCAACAAAAATCCCTATCTCAACAGAAGAAGGAGACCTCGGCTGTGGCATCTTGTGATGTACTATAGTGGCCAGAGGACGCACTGTTTTCAATTCATGTATGTTTCTTCTTCAGGTTGCTCACCTTCATGGTCGGTAAGCCGCTAATCAGGCCAAGCTTCGTTATCTTCTCTGCATCGACATCGATCTCCCCACTTAGCATCTTGACAACCATTGGCATCTTTGGACGGAGCTTGGGAGAGTCCTATGTGCATAGTAGACTGACCTTCAAGAACCTTTGTGCCTCCTCTGGATCGAAGATGCAATTCAGGAAGGTGTCGACAATCTGTAGCAACTCGTTGCATTCGTATAACAACTCATTGCATTCCACGAGCTACATCCATGGATGGAATGAGAGGATTAGAGGGGAGGTGGGACAGAGGCAGAGGAGATCGAGGACGGCCTTGAGGGGGAGGGGCGGAGAAGGATGAGGGATTGGATGGGGAGGGGTAGCAGAAGAGGACGAGCAATGGTGGAGGAGGAGGGCTTGGAAGGGGAGGGGCGGACGATGAGGAGGGCTTGGAAGGGGAGGGGTGGACGATGAGGAGGGCTTGGAAGGGGAGGGGCGGAGGAGGAGGAGGAGGAGGGCTTGGAAGGTGAGGGGCGACGGAAGAGGAGGAGCGGAGGAGAATGCAGATGCCGAGATGGGGAGGGGCAGGGAAGCAATGGTGGAGGGCCTGGAGGGGGAGAGGCGGTGGAGGGACGGAGGAGGAGGTCATGGAGGGGACGGGGAGGGCCAACAGCAGTGGCAGCCTGGAAGGAGAGGGACAGCGACCGAGGCGGGCCGGGAGGGGGAGGGGTTGTTGGAGGAGGAGGAAGGGCTGGAGGGGGCGGAGGGATGAAGAAGAAGAAATGGGGGGAAAAGATATTTTTAGCCTTTATTTTTTAATTAATTACCCTTGTGTCCTCAAAGTTAACGGCCGTTTAGGATGAAGATTGACGGCAACTAACTCCAAGGGTACAAGTGATCATTGTGGAAAAAGTTAGGGGCACAATTGATATTCCTAAAAAGGGAGGGGCATAAGTGATATTGCAATATCTCAGAGGGGCACAACTGATAAAAACCCAAAAAAGTAACCGTAAGCATGAACTATAAAAAATGTGATTAGAAATTCGGAGAGATGATTCCTAAACATGCATATAACATCTGAAGTGAATATTTATCAAATAAAGGATGAAAACATGATGGAATGCGACATAAACCGCTATAACTATATCACTATTAAATCTGAAAGTTCATAATATAAAAACACAAAAGAAAATATAAAGATGGGAGAACATAACAAAACCATACTGTTGGTGATGAGGAGATGGTTCCTAGAAAATGCGGTAGTGAAGAGAGAGTAGTTAGAGGCGAGGAAACATGTCTCGATAGGCACAATAACAAAGAGATAGTTGAGAGAGAGTGAAGAGAGACTTGAGAGAGAGAGCTGAGTGAAGGCAAGAGAGTTGAGAAAAGAAATTATCACCTGACAGAGAGTGTTGGTGATGAGAAAGAAGCAGAGATCTATATCGGAGAGAGAGAGAAGCACTTGAAGGAACGGGGGCATTGCTTGGAGGAGCTGGGGAGGCAGTTTGAATACTTTGGTGGTGATCGGAGACGCTGGAGCAAGAGAGGGAAGGGTTTAGGTTTTCGTAGAGAGTAGGAGAGGTCGGAGGGTCTAATTTATCGGGTAGGATTTCTTTTTAGGGTTGTGTAGGGTCAAGGTCCTAACTCCTAATACATTTGTGGTCGAGTATACCGCATATGCGGGTGCATATGTGCTTTTACCGCATATATTGACCGAATATGGATTATGTATCGCGTTATAATCCCCAACTGCGCATATGCAGCCATCCGAACCGACTTTCTGAACATTGATTACTATTCATGTCATGCAGTCATACCCGTAACCATAACAATATTATAAAGACAAATGATGGAAGTTTTGGTATCTTTAATGAAATCCCCGATAAATCTTTCATCTTATTCACATGGTAAGTATTGTATTACCACATTATAAATTTTGAGTTTAGGACATTGTGTTATTATTACAACTTATTTATGCATTCTACATGACTAAAGTTCAAACGCATGTCTTGCATAAGCATATCAGCTTGTGTGGTGATTATAATGACAATACTCGAACTTAAAAGCCTCTATTTTAGCAAACTGGTGTCTATTTATATCTTATTTATTGATTAAATAACATTGAAAATCTTAATTTTAGGGAATTTAATTTTTATGATCATTTCCATGCTTTCTAGCGATATTCCCATATTTGCGATTCCGAGCTTCGACGAAACGAAACTAATATAGATATTGTGGAGAAGAGAAACGAATGAGATGTTTATTCCATGGGGCTAAGGTCTCTTATATAGGGAGAAAACCCTAGAGAGTATAAGAGGAAAAATACATAAATACCCACGAAAGGTTACAGAACCCGAAGGGTTACGAACATAATGTAAATATAATAACTCTAACAGTCTCCCTCAAGTTGGGGCATATCTGTCGATCATGCCCAACTTGAATACTAAGCAAGGTTGCAAAAATCGGTAGTCGGTACTCGGTCGGTTGGATCACTGACTAAGGACTAATCGGCAGTCGGGTGATTAATCGGATTTAGTCAGGCTTTAATCGATTTTGAATTTTTTTAAATTATTTTAAATATATAAATCATTTTTGTATATGGCTCAAGCCACATGTGAGATCACATGGCTTGTCTCTTTCCTTACAGAACTTGGCATGTCAGTCGCCACTCCTATACCCTTATACTACAACAACAACTCTGCCATGCACATCGCCACCAATCCAATTTTCCATGAGCAGACAAACACATAGAAGTTGATTGTCATTTCATTCGTGATACAGTACGAGGAGGATGAATCAACACTCCACACATATCCGCTGAACTTCAACTTGCAAACATCCTCAGAAAGGCTCTTCCAAGGAAATACCTCATGTACTTAGTATCACTGTTGTAAAAGTCCCCCGACTAGCCTGACTAGTAGGTCCGACTAATCTAGTTGGTGGGGTGGCCGATCGAGTATTGACTAATTCCGACTAGGCCGACTAGTCAATCAATTTTTTTCTTGGAGAAATCATATTTTTTAACTTTTTTAAGCAAACATATTCTAATATACTTAATATTTTATTTAAATTCAATTACTTCTTTTCTTTCATTCTGAAATTATGGAAAATGTAGAAATCTTTGTAAATATATAAGAATATATACAAAAATGATTTATATATTTACAAATATTTCTACATTTTCCATAATTTCAGAATGAAAGAAAATAAGTAATTGAATTTAAATAAAATATTAAGTATATTAGAATATATTTGCTTAAAAAAGTTAAAAAATATGATATCTCCAAGCAAAAATTGATTGACTAGTCGACCTAGTCGGAATTAGTCAATACTCGATCGGCTACCCCACCAACTAGATTAGTCGGACCCATGGTATTAAAAGGCGCGCCTCGAGGCGGTTGAGGCGTACGCACCGAGGCGAGGCGGGCCTTTTTAGCCTCAAGGTGTGCGCCTCGGCCTTGTCCAGTGAGGCGTGCGCCTCGAGTGGCTGAGGCGTAGACTCGAGGCGTTCCGCCTCGAGGCGGTCGAGGCGTTTTCCGAGGTGTTTTTATTTTTTTGAAGATTTTTTTAATGATTTTAATAGTTTACATGGTGGTTTGAGAAGCTTATATATATATACTTGTTT
The DNA here is from genome assembly GCA_037367405.1 of Ottelia alismoides. Taxonomy (NCBI): domain Eukaryota; kingdom Viridiplantae; phylum Streptophyta; class Magnoliopsida; order Alismatales; family Hydrocharitaceae; genus Ottelia; species Ottelia alismoides. Next base: position 412,250 of record JAZKJV010006175.1, on the reverse strand, counting down.
AGGATAATGATTATGCAAGTTAAATGCCTAAATCTGATGTTTCTTTCGTACCCATAACTCCATATTTACTATTAATTATGTGTAACTATTTCAGCAAACTGCTTCATATTTACTATTATGTCTAACTATTAATTTATGCAAGATGAATGCTTAAATTTGACCTCTTCCATATTCATATGTTTAAATTTGACCTCTTTCATATTCATATTTACCATTAACATGCTAAATTGCTTTAGTGAACTCTTACTATTACATCCTTAAACATATAAAAATGTGTATACAAATTCGAATACTCATATAAGAAAAAAATTTGGGACGGGGAGGGAGACTCCCGTACTGGTAGGGTATGGTGGCAAGGGAGGGCATCAAACCGTTCTTCATCTGGGTATAGCAAAACATATAGTATTATAGTTAGGATTCAAATCATATGATTCATATCAACAACTTGGATATTTATAATGACAACTATAGCCAATCCATTTTAGATAAATTTTTAGTGATAGTTATAACCAATGATTTCCTTTTGATTGGGTAGAAATTTAGAAAGGTTTATGGCATTGAGTCATTGACATATCCTTTTTCATATTCTTATCTTCATAATATCATCATATATTACATTGTTATATATTATATGTTTTTCAGATTATATTATTTCACCAATAAATATATTTTATAATTATTTTTCTATACAAAACTGAGGCTTACGCCTCGACCGCCTCGAGGCTACGCCTCGCCTCGCTTCCAGGGAAAAGGCCACGTTCCTCCTTTCGTTTTTTCAAACCTTGGTCGGACCTACTAGTCGGGTTAGTCGGGGGACTTTTACAACAGTGATACTAAGTACATGAGGTATCTCCTTGGAAGAGCCTTTGTGAGGATGTTTGCAAGTTGAAGTTCAACGGATATGTGTGGAGTGTTGATTCATCCTTCTCGTACTGCATCACGAATGAAATGGCAATCAACTTCTATGTGTTTGTCTGCTCATGGAAAATTGGATTGGTGGCGATGTGCATGGCAGACTTGTTGCAGTATAAGGTATAGAAGTGGTGACTGACATGCCAAGTTCTGTAAGGAAAGAGACAAGCCATGTGATCTCACATGTGGCTTGAGCCATTGCCCTGTATTTTGCTTCCACACTAGATCTGGAGACCATTGTCTGCTTCTTGCTTCGCCAAGTGACAAGGTTGTCCCCAACAAACATGGTGTATCATGTAATGGATCAGAGGTCCTCAGGAGAGATGGCATAGTCAGAATCTGTATGGGCGGAGATATTAGTGTGTCCATTCACCCCATAAAAGAGTCCACATCCAGGAGATTCCTCCGCCTAGTAACAGTGAGATAGAGCAAATTTCCCACTAAGCTTTTATATTGTATTGCATCCTCAAAAGCTGGATCAGTAGATGTTGAATGTTTTCTCACTTCTGCAGGGATGCCAGATGGCTTGCATCCAAGTAATCATGCCTCAGTCAGAATATCGAGGCAATACTTCCTATGTGAAAGATGGAGCCCCTCAGTAGTGTGTATTATCTCAATGCCAAGAAAATAACGAAGTTGGCCAAGGTCTTTCATGGCAAAGACCTTCTGGAGGAAGGTCTTGGTCTCCTGAATACCGTCTACATCATCTCTTGTGACAACCATATCATCAACATAGACAGCAAGAATGACCGTGTCAGTAGACAGTCGTCTAATAAAGATATAGTAGTCAAATGTTGTCCTCTGAAAACCAAGTGTGTTTATCTCCGTAGTGAGCATGTCAAACCATACACTGGGCCTCTGCTTCAAGCCATAAATGACCTTGCGTAGTCAACATACATGCTCCCCATCGACTACATACCTCGGCGGTTGCATTATGTAGACCTCCTCCTCAAGATCACTATAAAGAAAGATGTTCTTCACATCAAGTTGGTAAATGGGCCAAGCCTTGTTGGCAGCAACAAAGAGAATGGTACGTATCGACTTCATTCTGACAACGGGTGAGAAGGTCTCAAAATAATCAACTCCAAAGGTTTGTGTGAAATTTTTGGCAACAAGTATGGCTTTCAACATGTCAATAGAACCATCATGCGATTGTTTAATCATGAAGATCCATCGGCAAGCCACAAAGTGAACTCCCAAGGGCACGACACAAGATCTCATGTGCCCCAAGAGGTAAGTGCTCCATCTCCTCATCCATGGCATGTCGCCAACCATGATCATGCATTGCATTAAAATGATCTCTCGGAACAGAAATAACATCTAGAGCATCTATAAATCTCTTGTCACACCTAGATAAACCATTAGTAGAAGTAAAATGTGACATGGGGTGATATGTGCATTGCCTTTTTTGCTTGCATAGAACTATAGGAAACTCCCCATGTACATCAAGGGTAGCTGTAGTGGGAGCACTCGAAGTAGTCATATCATCCGGCATAAAAGGGACAGGCAAAGGTACATATACTGGTGTAGAAGGTATTGAGGTACGCTGGCGAGTATAGACGATTGGTGGAGGGAGGTACAGAGGAATGTCAAAGTCATGTGTGAAATAACTTGTCAGCTCAAAGAAGGTGACATCAACAGGCACATAGTATCGACGCCTAAAAGGATCATAGCAGCAATAGCCTTTCTGGGTACGAGAGTACCCAAGAAAGACTTATTTGAAGGCACGAGAGGATAATTTGTCAGGTGCATAAAGGTTATGAACAAAGGCAATACAACCAAAAATTCACAGAGGTATGGGAAAAGAAGACTCAGTAGGGTAAAGTAGAGAAAATGGTGTTCCCCCTCCAAGAACAGACGAAGGAACACGATTGATGAGATAAACTACAGTAAGGATAGCATCCCCCCAATAATGTTTAGGAACACTCATTTGACTAAGAAGAACCTGGCAACATTTAGCAAGTATCGGAGTTTCCTCTCAACTATACCATTCTGTTGTGAGGTATGTGGGCAGGATGTTTGGTGAACAGTTCCCAAGAAAGAGGTCAAGTCCCATTGGGTTAACTGAAGAGCATTGTTAGTACAAGTGATCTTAACAATGCCAGAAAAGAACGTTTAACATATTGAAAGAAATTTCTGACAATTTGATTAATCTCCAAGCGCTCCTTTATTAGATATACCCAAGAATATCGACTATAATCATCAACGAAAACTATAAAATAGCGATGACCAGTTAATGTGCAGACCGGACAAGGTCCCCAAATATCACAATGAACAAGATGAAAAGTAGTAGTACTACGAGACTCGGTACGAACATGAGACAAAGCTCGATGGTGTTTCCCGAACTCACACGCCTTGCAATGAAAGGGCTTCAGAGTAGAGATTTCATGATAAATCATGGAGATGACCTTAGCAGAGGGATGCCCAAGGCGCAGATGTAATAGGAGCGGGTCTTCGGAGATGGACGCAGCACCAACAAACTTGGAGTCCGAGGATATGTCAAGATAATATAGGACGTTCTTCTCACGACCCCCACCAAAAATCTGCCTCGTCCGAATGTCCTGAAAATAGCAACAAGACTCATCAGATATCACGCGGCAATGAAGCTCAACACAAAGCTTATGAACTGACAGTAAGCTAAGAGGAAAATCAGGAGCACGGTGAACTCCAAAAAGTCAGAGCTTGGAAGAATTCCATAGTTCCAACAGTAGTAATCGATGATTAAGTCCCATTTGTGACTCGAACTGACTCCACAGAGATAGATTGTACGGAGGAGCTGAGCAGACTACCTTCTCCAGTCAGATGAGTAGAGCCATTGGAATCAATAATCCAAGCCGAAACAGGAGTGACAGCAAAGTTGATTACTATACATGAAGGAGTAGCCAGAGCATCATTGGTAGTGTTGCTAGTGGTAGTAGGTCCTGGAGTCTGAAGGATCAACATCATGCAGGAGTAATTTGTGTCATTAAGATGAACAGTCTTGCCACCAGATGTTGCTGTAGGCGACGCCTCTTCCACATCATAGGCATCTTCATATGCATTATTAGCGTGGTAAGAAGATATGTCAATCTTCTGCCAGCATCGTTCAGATGGGTGGTTCCACCGACCACCGTGAGTGCATGGGGCAGTAGAGTCTCGCCCATGGCCACGGCCGAAGTCGTGGCCTCATCCAGATTCTCGTCCACGGCCACGACTTGCATCACGACTGCATCCTCCTCGAAAGCCATATTTGTCTCATCGCCCAGATGAGGCAATGTGTGCAAAGTTCTCTATTGAAGATAAGACGGGAGGTCGGGCAGCAGATGTCTCGAGTTCCTCAAGTCGGACAAAGATGATCTTCACCGTTGGCAGTGTGTCTGATATAAGAAATTACTCCTTCAATGTATGGTATCTAGAATGCAGGCCATCAAGAAAGCGGTATACCTGCCAGTCAGAACGGTCTTGTATATATTTGGTGCAACATGAGGGCTAGAATATTGCAAGCTCCTCATATAGGCTGATGGGATGCATGTAGTACTCGATGAGAGTGGAATCACCCTGAGATGTCGATCAGATTCGTATGGTACTCGATAAGGCTGAAGAGATGCAAGTAGTACTCAATGAGGGTGGAATCACCCTGAGATGCCGACCAGATTCGCCTGTAAATGTCTGCAAGGCGTGACTTCGTCTTCTTCTGGGAGTGTGTTTGCTCGAGATCCTTCCACATTTCCATGGCCGTATTTATTTAAAGGAGATTTGAGGCAATGTGAGCCTCAACCCTGTTGGTCATCCAATTGATAACCAAGTAGTTGTCTGTCTGCCAGTTGTCGTACTCTTTGTCCTTTTCATCTAAAGGATCTTTTGTCAGAATGTAGATTTTTCTTTGACCACCAATGAACACCATTAGATCGAGACCAGAGCACGTAATTTTCTGAGCCCTTGAGTTTGATGTAGTGCCTGGTGCCACAACATTCGAGGCCAGTGGCTTTGTCTCGATAAAAAAAAGATGCCATGATGGTCTTAGAAAAGAAGGAGATCCTGTGCTTGACGTAAGGATGCATACAAGAGCCGAGAAGTGTCCTAGAACTCACTTTTGGACATGATAATGGTCTGAAAAATTGCTTTTACAGCAGATCAGAAGATTTTCGGGGCTTTCCCAACACCAAAGATGGTATCCATGGGGCTGTGCGTAGCAGGTCGGAAGCAAGGCCTTAAATGTCGGTTTCGGTCACCATTTCGGTATCGACCAAAACAGAATTTCGATGGAATTTCGGTGGAATTTCGATCGAAATTTCGGTCATTTCGGTCATTTTTTGTACTAGGACCCCCATATTTCGGTCATTTCGGTCATTTCGGTCGAATTTCGATTTCGACTGGATATCGATATTCGACAGAAATTCGATCGAATTTCGCTGAAATTTGAGGCCATGGTCGGAAGTCCAGGAGGATAAGTGGGGGATACTGGCGACACTGGAGGTGCAGCAAGGGCTGATGGAGTGGGCTCCATGCGATGTCAGGCGGTATCGGCGACGCAGGAGATGCGGTTGGAGTTGTTGGAGCCTCGATCGGTGCTTTAGGTGCCGCTGGAGGTGGTGGTTGGTGCCTCGGACTGCCTTACGCGGGATCCCTTGATGAAAGAAGGGTTCGCACAAGGAGAGAGGGCTGGTGGTGGCGACGGGTTTTGGGTATTAGGCTCCGGTCTAGGATCGTCGCTCTGATACAATGTGGAGAAGAGAAACGAATGAGATGTTTATTCCATAGGGCTATGGTCTCTTATATAGAGAGAAAACCCTAAAGAGTATAAGAGGAAAAGATACATAAATACCCCCGAAGGGTTACGGAATCCGAAGGGTTACGAACATAAATGTAAATATAATACCTCTAATAGATTTTAAAGGCTATGGGGTCAAACCCTGCAAGAGACACTATAAACGACATATCATTGCATGTTCATTCCATTTTGGACACATGGATTTTGGAATGTACGCGGTGTATTCCTCAAACGAGGATTCCTACATAAAGAAGTATTCAACCAATGGACAACCAACTTGCTTCAAAGTCATCATATCATATCATAGAACATTTCAAACATAATGCTATATTTCTAACCATGCCTAAAGCCTTAAGTTTCTAGTTTTGGTTTTCTTTTGCCCAGTACAAAAAGAGATATTCGGAATTTAGGAGAACTTCACTAAAATTGTTTGTAAATCACATGACTTCAAATTTGATTTTTTCCCAGAAATTAAGGTTCTGAATGTTATTAAATCAAAAAGTAAGGTAAAAATATATACTTGTTTGTAAAATATAGATTGAAATATAATTTTGAAGTGGTATTATCGTTATAATCAATGCACATGCAAATATGTAATATTAGCAGCATCCTTCTCGAAGTAAAAGTCGGATTTTGAACTGGAAGCAAAAGCCATAATATTTACCCTCAACAAGAATTGGGTGACACATGCAATAACAACCAACAAAACATATGTATGCCAAAATAAAGAAAGAAAAAATACAATATTAGGTTATATATATATATATATATCTTTCTCTTGGAGCTTGTATATAACTATTTAGATTGGGCATACACCCTAAATTTTGTAACAGACTAAAGAATCTTGTTTGTGCAATTTAAAGCTTTTATAAAACTCATCACATTAGCTGAGAAATAGGTGGAAATTCAAAGATATCGACGAATTTCAATGAAAGCAAAGGCAAGATTCACGTCTTTTTGTTGTTTTGTCAAAACGAATTGCAATGCAATGAAATTTTAGAAAAAAGAAATAAACAAGCCCCCTATACTTAAGCTTTTGACAGCCTAAAAATAGAAGAAAACAAAAAATGAGGCAGTCGATATAAAGAGAAGAATAATGAATAGAGGCGAAGATATACACAACGGTCATCGCCCCCCCCTATTTAGTCCCTTGATCATCCTAAGTATGGAGTAGTGGTCAAGATTATGAGATCGAAGGGATGGAGGAACATAAAAAAAAGAGCGACTCGGGTCACTCACCCCCTATACTTAGGATCTAATCATCTATAGTATAGCCACAAAATGAAAATGAGACGGAACTAAGGCGAGTGATGTGAATCACGATGGAGGGAGGGAACAAAAAGAAAACCTATACAAGGCGAAGAGAAGATACAAAGATCGAGAAGGTTTGTGATAAACCTTAAACCTTCTTACAAGAACGAGGAAGTAGTAAATACACATGTGTGTCATTGTCGAAGTCATCATCAAAAGAGTAGCCACAACTACTAAGGATGATTGGTTTCATCTAGTTTCAAGATCAGTCAAATGAGGAAAACACCGTGCTCCCTCCATCACTCCCCAAGGATGTCATGTCAAATGACTAACATGTTCAATCCGCAACCAATGAATTCTCATACTACGAAAAAACATGCAGATATGTACCACAAAGTAAAGGAAGTCCTCGATGATCAAATAAGTCTTGAGAAAGAGCTTACAAGCCATGTAATGGTGAGGAGACGAGCTTTATAACGACAATGGTGGTTGGGGAGCTATGTCGAATGTTTCTTATTGAGAGACGAGACCTTACACATCGTTATATAGGGAGAGACTAGGATTAGGGTTATACCACAAAAAGTGAAACGACAAAAAAAACCCGAAAGGGTAATCCCAAAATATGAGAAAGCGTATGTTGCAGTCAACAACAACAACAAAGCCTTTTCCCAAAATTAAGTAGGGTTGGCTACATGGATTCTATGCCTCCATTCATATCTATCTTGGGTCAATCCCGGGCTCATATCCAAAAAACTAAGATCTCTTCGTATAATCTCATTCCCACATTTATTGGGTTGTCCTCGCCCTCTCTTAGACGGCTCAACATCCCAAAACTCACATCTCCTAACCGGTGTATTAACTGACATTTGCAAATGACCAAACCATCTTAATGGTTTTCTCGCATCTTATCTTCGATCGGAGCTACACCAGCTTTATTTCTAATTGCATCATTCCGAATCAGATCTTTACGTGTGTGTGTCCGCACATCCACCTTAGCATTTTCATTTCTGCTACTGCCATTCTCTGCACATGTCTATGGTTCATAGACCAATATTCAGATCCATAGAGCATAGCAGGTCCACAGCTGCTTAGTAAAACTTTCCTTTGATTTTAAAGGAATTTTCTTATCACAGAAAACAGCAAAGGCTCCTCTCCACTTTAGTCAGACTGTATTTATTCTATTAGTAACATCTCCATCAATTTCCCCATCATGTTGCAAAACATATCCCAAGTATCTAAAAGAATCTCTCTTCCGAATGTTAACGTCACCAAACTTCACCTCGATTCCTTCATCATTATTGCCATCAAAGGTGCACTCCATATATTCAATCTTAGCCCTACTTATACGAAATCATTTAGTCTCCAATGCATGTCTATAAAGTATAAACCTCAAGCTTCTCATTTAATCCATCTCTAGTCTTATTAATCAACACGATATCATCATTAAATAACATACACCAAGGTATCTCATCCTGAATGTGACTTGTCAACTCATCCATAATCAAAGTAAAAAGAAATGGACTCAAAGCTGAACCTTGATGTAAACCAATGTTGATGTCAATATAGTCAATCTTCCCAGACTAGATCCTTACACAAGATGAATCCCTAACATACATCCTTTATGAGGTTAATGTATAGGACAGGTACTTGTTTCTTCTCCAAAACTCTCCACAATATCTCTCGTGGGACAGAATCATAAGCCTTCTCCAAATCAATAAAATCATATGGAGGTTCTTCCTTTTAGCTCTATAAATCTCAATTGTTCTCCTCAGCAAATGGATGGCTTCAATAGTTGAGCGGCCTGGCATGAATCCGAATTGGTTTTCTTTTACTTTAGAAACTTGCCTCAACCTTCTTTCAATCACACGTTCCCAATTTTTCACAGTGTACCTCATCAGCTTGATACCTCTGTAATTTAGACAAATTTTGAATGTCTCATTTGTTCTTATAAAGAAGCACCATGATACTTCTCCTCCAATCTTCAGGCATTTTCTTGCTTTGACAAATAATATTGAATAAATTCGTAAGCCAAAACAAACCACACTCACCTAAAACTCCCCATACTTCTACAGGGATGTCATCCGGTCCTACACCTTTCCCAGATCTCATAACCTTCAAAGCCTCATCTACTTCCTTTCTTTGTATTCATCTATAGCTTGCACAATTCAAGTAACGTTCACTACTAGCTAGATTAACCAAAGTGATCTCTCTATTTCCTTCTTCAATAAAAAGTTTATGGAAATAATGCTTCCATCTAGTCTCTATATCCTTCTAAGTAACAAGCGTGTGACATTCCTTATCCTTAATGCATCTCACTTGAGAAAGGTCTTTGGTCTTTCTTTCGCTTGCTTTGGCCAACCTGAATATATCTTTTTGGCCCTCCTTAGAGTCGAGATTTTTGTACAAAGCTTCATAAGCTTTTGACTTAGCTTCGCTTATAGCCTTCTTTGCTTCCTTCTTCGCTATTTTGTAGTTTGCGACAGTTTCATCTACTCTATCCTTAGACATAGCTTTAAAGCATGCACTTTTCATTTTGAGATTCTCTTGCACCTCTCCACTCCACCACCAAGCCTCCTTTTGGCTTGGATCTCCTCCCTTTGACTCGCTTAGCATCTCTTTGGCCACCTTTCGGATACAAGATGTTATTGCCTCCCACATCTCGTTTGCACTTCCGCTAATCCCAAGATAAGTCTTCTCAAACTTTCTCCCTAAAGCTTGATTGCCTCAGTTGAAGATTCCACCATCTGGTTCTAGTGATCTTGGGAACCTTCCTTTTCTTTACCATCCCTTTTCTTTACCAGCCATTTTATTTACCACCATCTAGCTTGATTGCTTCTAAAACTCAGCTATGGCCAGTCCCAAGTCCGGGTAAATATGGAGGGTTGTGTTAGGTAGCCGACAGCCAGCGTAAAATAGTTGGAGACAACTTCCGAAATAGTATTTTTAAAAATACTATTTAGGAAGTTGCCTCATGACAGTCGGATCTTTTCAACATGGATATATTGCATTCAAATGATACCAAATTTTAATGTTCAGCGAACTTCCACAAATTTGGACTAAATAAGTTGTCATAAGCTCGAAAAACTCATGTCCTAACAAGTTGGACCAATTGATGTTTGGTTAGCGTGATGAAAATGGGGCGCTCTACTGGTGGTGATAAGTTCGATAGATCGTGGGTAAGGAAGAGGTATACCATCGTTAATGAGACCTCCTCAAAGTATTAATGGAAGAAAAGATGTCGCGCATGAGGAAGCAGTATGTCTCCCTTGCTAAGTCGCTCTCAAATTATCAGTAGAGGATAATCGGGATGTAGGAACAACCTGAAAATAAACTATAATACCACTGGATGCAGTCGAAAGAACATAGTGAGGGAAAAAAATATGGAGGGTGAGGTGAAGAAGAGAAAAACCTGTTTGTAGCATGGGTTTTTTTATCCGAAATCATGAAGATGAACAAGCTGAGCGGGGAAAATGTCAAGCCATGTGGAGAAAGGAAGATTTATCCATTGCATTCAAATAATAACAAATTTAGTAAATTTTCATAATGGTTGACTGCATTAAATGAAGGGCGGAGCAAACTCCATTAGTCGGGAACTGAACTTCGGTTGCAAAGAACGATCCTGCCCTAAAGAGGATACTATTTTCACTATATTACTTAATAGGGATCCTATGAAAAACCCCGCTGGGACATTAAACGTTCCAGTAAAACCAAAGATCTACCCATAACATCCTTGATGCATTTGGCTCAGAAATTCTAATCCATATTTTGTTTCCTGTTATGATCATTAACTCATGTGACTTTAATCACTAAAGTTGGACCTGCTCTTTCCCTTTCTTGCTTACTTGAACCTTGCAGTCCCTTTTAATGTCCTGAAAAGTCACTCGTGTTAACCCAAATTATCTATGGTTTGGATATCAAAATAAAAAACATCAAATTAACGATCTAATATTGATAAATTCCAAGAAAACGAAGTACACTTGAGGGGGTAAAAAGAAAAACAATGAACGATGTGAATCAAATATAACCTGAACTGTATAGGGCCCAGGAAAGGTCCAATTGTATAGCAGATTTCTATTTTGACAACTAGCCAAATAGGCCATTGAAGCTAAAGTGGAGCCATATAAACCCTAGATATGGTGAAAAGCTCTGTGCAAACTGGATACAAGCCATAACCAGAGACTCAATAAAGCTTTAAGTTGGCATCCGAATATATAATGGCGCACTAAACATAGTTTGATAACATCTATAGATAAACAGAGAGAGTGTAACAGATTTGTTTTTAAGAAGCAATGTAATGATAGACACAACTGATAGTAGATAAAATACCTTCTCAAAAAGGCTCAAGCACTCGGCATTGTCCACAAAATCCACTTTTGTCCAGTCAATTCCATCTTGTGCATATTCCTAACATTGTATTCATAAACATGGTGTCATATCAAAACAAATTTAATAATTTTCCACGTATATTTGGGATGCCAATTATGTACAATAAATTAGACTAGAAGATAAACCAAGCAAATACAAATCCTGAGACTCCACTCGAACATCAAACATGAAAGCACATCCGAATGCATATGCATGCAGAATCCCCATCTCATAAGCAGACACAAGAGCACGTTATTTGGACATTGTAGCATAGGAAAGTTGCTAATAATCAAGTTTGTGATTCCATTAAATTATAGAAAAGCAAAAATGTTGAGAAAATAGCTTTCTAGAAAAATAGTATTAATCGCCCATAGTCTTTTAAAATATTGTTGTTGTTGTTAGTCTTTCAAAATATTGACCAAAAACAAAAAAAAGTTCCACGGAGACATAGATCTGAACCTCTTGCTCAAGCTTGAAAAGATGCCGATTGAAATGTTGCTGCAGCCTTTCATTCGCATAATTTATGCAAAGCTGCTCAAAGCTGTTTTTCTAAAGTAAATACAATTAATTAGGATCAGGTTTAAATAACAAAAATATTCTTAGGTTGTTTAGTTAAAAGAAAAATGGGAAAGCATACAGGGAAAGATTCAAAGCCATATATGTCTAAGATACTGATGGATCGTCCAGTACATGATTTTCCTACTTCGAGAGACTTGTTTACTTGCTCTACAAGCCAATCAAACAGGCTTGAATAAACAGATTTTGCAAGTGCGTCTCTGGTGTCAACGGCCTGGGTAAAGATAGAAAAATATCGGCTAGTAAACTTTTCATGTGAATAACAGTTATAAAGCGAACTCGCTGACAAAATGTGCATCTACCTGGGCTAATGTCAGCCTCTGGACAATGTCCTCTTTTCCAGCTTTAATTTTGCGAGTTGACAGAGCTAAAACCAAGGATTTATTGTTGCATCCAAGAAGCCTTGCCACATTAGTAACACCTGCCATAAGAAAATCAAAAAAACAAAATCGGAATCAGTAAACTTAGAGATTCAGGGCAATCCCTCTAAAACTTGATTATAAAAACATTAATACAAAATAAGAATAACTTAATTCTACAAGAGAAGAAATGGATAAATGTTAAGATATTTGTTATTATTGTTTTCTCATTTTCTATCTCTTTTGTCTTCTTCGTGTAATTTGCCCCATAGTTTCCTCTCCTATATAAGAGAATCCTACGACCTCTCTTTAATACAATTCATTCTTTTCCTCCAACATGGTATCGGAGCGACGATCCTAGACCGGAGTTCCTGTATCCCACCCTAGTCCTAACCCTACCCGACTCACCTCCTCTCCGCGCCAAGCCACCGCCGCCTAGGTCTTCGAATCTAGGCCTCCGCCCAGTTCATGCCGCTGCCCAGATCAGGCCACTGCCCAGATCAGGCCTCGGCGGCTGCCCAGGCCGCAGCCGGGCTCTCTCCAGCCCCCAGGCCGCCTGCTGTTGTTCTCGGACTGCCCAGGCTGCAGTCCACGCCTCCTGTTGTCGCCCGGCCGCGCCTAGGCTGCCCATACCTCCCATGGAGGAGGCCTATAGCCGTCTCAGCCGGATTATCATGCCTTCCACGGTCACTTCTCCGCCCTCTTCCGCGATGGCTGCTTCTCATGGCCGAGGAGGGTCGATCTAGTCCAGAGGACGCACTCCTCGTGGCAGAGGCAGTGGACGTCAACGTGGTCCTTGCACTTACTGTCGTAGGCCTGGATATGCAGAGGATACAAGCTACCAAAAGCATGGATATCCTGCTTCTAGTTGCGTAGCAAAACATATTACACCTTCAGAGACTACAGCTTCCCATGCCGACCCTCGTCTGGACGATATTGTCTCTCGTATTAGAGAGATCATGACTCCTAGTGCTAGCACCACCACTACATATACCGCAGCCGCAGCCAGAGCTTCTTCGAGCTCCTCAAGTATATCCTATGCTTACTGGTAATACTGGTGCAGACATGACAGAATGGATTATGAACTCTAGTGCTTCACACAACCTGTGTGGAGGTAGAGCGCAGTTGAGGTCTTACAAGACCATACCACCTGGAAGATGGGTTGTCATTGCTAATGGAGACCACTTACCCGTTACAAGATAGGGAGAGGTGCATTTGATGCCGTCCATGCATCTTCAGAATGTTTTATATGCTCCTGACTTTCAGATGAATTTACTCCCAATTAGTCAGATTACTAAAGATCTATATTGTTGTGCCATTTTTTATCCTTCGTCTCTTGTGTTTCAGGACATACTCACGGGCAGGGTGATTGGATGTGGTCGTGAGCAGCGGGGACTCTACGGACTAGTTCAACCTCCTCATGCTGACGTTTCTACTATACCTACTGGACCAATCTCTCCATATATGTGGCACCTTCGTTTTGGACATCTTCCTCTGCAGAAGCTATGTCATGTTCTCCCTCAGATTTCCACGAGATCATCTTTTCAGTGTGAAGCATGCCAGCTTGGGAAGCATCATAGTTCCTCCTTTCCATCCCGTCAGAGTCATAGCAGTTCTCAGTTATTTGAGCTCCTTCATTTAGACATTTGGGGTCTGAGTCGTGTTCCTGATCACCAGAGACACCGTTTTTATCTGGTTGTGGTCGATGATTTTTTTAGACTTTCCTAGATCTTTTTATTGAAGAATAAGTCTGAGGTTGGATCTGTGATCAAGTATTTTATTAATGAAATAAAGAATATTTTCTTTGCTCATGTCAAATATCTTCGCTCTGATAATGCCTTAGAGTTCTGCACCTTACAGCGTTCTGAGTTTCTTAGATCTCTTGGCATTGTTCACCAGACCTCATGTGCCTATACTTCCCAGCAGAATGGTGTTGTCGAGCACAAACATCGTCACTTACTGATGTGACCAGAACCTCGTTGATACATAATCGTGCTCCTCACGCTTACCGAGGCGATGTTATCCTTACTGCATGCTATTTGATGAACCGCATGCCATCGTCTGTGTTGAGAGAGAAGATTCCTTTCTCGATTGCGTTTCCCGAGAAGGATCTTTTCTCCCTTACACCTCGTGTGTTCGAGTCTATTTCTTTTGTTTATGATGTCTCTCCAGATCGTGACAAGCTCTCTCCTAAAGCTGTCAAGTGTTTGTTTGTTAGCTACTCTCGTCCTCAAAAGGAGTACCGTTGCTTTGATCCGCTAATGCGGAAGTACTTTGTCAGTGTTGACGCTACTTTCTTTGAGTCTGTTATGTATTTTTCTCCTACAGGTGACAGACTAGCCTCATCTGACTCTGACGATGAGATCTACATGCCTCCACCTCCTACTGTTGTTCCTCCACATCCCTCTACTCCTGCTCTACCAACACCTCCTCAGCCGCCACCACCACCACCTACACCTAATCCTGCCTTTACACCTGCTCATGTGGCTCCGCATTCCACTGTGACTCAGTTTTTACCACGTATTTTTACTCGCAGGTCTCGCTCGGTTCCCCCTGCTCACAGGTCCTTATCTGTCGTCCAGCACGCTTCAGGTATGTAATGAGCACATTGTTTCTACTGACGGTACTACTGAGTTGTCTGTGCAGCAAGATTCCATATAGGATGAGCAAGTGCCCTCTCAAGAGGGGAACTCACGGGTTACGGGCTTGGTAGATGATCTTGATGTCTCGATTGCTCTGTGTAAGCCGAGAATCAGTGTGCTACTTATCCTCTTGCGGCACAGGTTTCCTTGAGCAGACTAACAGAGGATTTCAGGAGATTTACCTTGGCACTATCAGCCGTGGAGATACCACGGACATATCACGATGCTCTAAAAAACAGTCAGTGGAGATTGGCCATAGAGAAGGAGATGCTTGCGCTACAGTCACGTGGTACGTGGAGTCTTATTTCTGCTCCAATTGATGCATATGTTGTGGGACGCAAATGGGTGTTCACTGTGAAACAATGTGCGGATCGCAACGTGGATCGCTATAAGACGAGACTTGCAGCACATGGGTACACCCAGACATATGGGGTGGACTATCAGGATACTTTCTCTCCAGTTGCCAGACATTCTACTCTGTATATTCTACTTTTTGTTGTTGTGATACGAGATTGGCCTTTTTATCAGCTTGATGTAAAGAATGTTGTCCTCTATGATGATCTACAGGAGGAGGTCTTCATGCAGCAACCACCTGCGTTTTCTACTGAGGGGAGTATCAGAAGGTTTACATGCTACACAAGGCTATCTATGGCATTAAGCAGAGTCCAAGAGCATTGTTCCAGAAGCTCTCGGACTTGATAGAGCAGCAGGGGTTTATGAGATCGACTGTCGCTCACTCCTTGTTTGTGCAGAGTACCTAAAGAGGTACTATTGTCATTCTTGTTTATGTTGATGACATTATTGTAACAAGGGATGACAAGCAGGGCATTCAGGGTGTCAAGGACTTCCTAGGTCAGCAGTTTGTGACCAAGGATCTTGGATATTTACGGTACTTCCTTGGACTAGAATTTCCCAGGAACCAACGAGGTCTTGTGATGACCAAGAGGAAGTACGTTACAGATCTTCTTTCAAAGACAGACATGGCAGATTGCATACCTGTCACTACTCCTATTAACCCGAGCATGAAGCTCTATGATGATGATACTGAGGAGGTCGATAAGAGGAGGTATAGAAAGCTTGTTGGCAAGCTACTATATGTGAATATTATCAGGCCCGACATATTCTTTGCCGTGAGCAAAGCGCGTCAGTTTATGGAACAGCCCAGACAGGCACATATGGATGCAGTCCATATGATTCTGAGATCATGGAAGGACATATCGATATCGATATCGTTTCGATATCGTGTCGATATCGATATATCGGCGATATATCACCGATATATCGCCGATATATCGCTATATCTAGGAATCTTTCTGAAGAAAATGCCTGAAATCGGATATATCGATATATCGATTTCGATATCGGTCCCGTGTCGATATCGATATATCGGCGATATATCGCTGATATATCGGGATACGGCCTTTCATGTCTGAGATACCTTTCACATGGTACGGGACTTCTTTTCAACAGAGGCACATCCCTCTCAGTTACAACATGTGCATATGCAGATTATGTTGGGTATCCAAAGGATAGAAAGTTTACATCAGGCTTCATTGTGTTCATAGGGAATTTCCTGATTTCATGGAAGAGCAAGAAGCAGACTGTAGTTGTCAAATCTAGTGCTGAGTCAGAATACAGGACCATGGCACAGGCTAGCACAGAGATGACGTGGGTCAGATCTGTTCTTACTGACCTAACTATAAAGGTATCTCTTCCCATGCACCTCCAATGTGACAATCAGGCCACTCTTTTCATTGCCAACAACCCAACCTTTCATTAGAGGATGAAGCACATAGAGGTGGACTGTCACTACACTCGTGACATGATACGAAAGGGTCTTATTGCCACTACGCATGTTAGCTCTGGAGACCAGACAGCAGATGTACTTACAAAGGCTCTAGCCAGAGGACCATATCAGAGATGATCCAAGCTGAGTCTGATTGATATCTACACTCCAACTTGAGGGGGAGTGTTGAGATATTTGTTATCTTTAATATTGTTTTCTCATTTTCTATTTCTTGTCTTTTTCGTGTAATTTCCCGGTAAATTCCTCTCCTCTGTAAGAGAACCCTAGGGTCTCTCTTTAATACAATTCATTTTTTCCTTCAACAATAAAAAATAATAGAAAAGTATCATTTGCAAATTTTACATTGCCATAAAAATCCAATGTCGGAGTAATCTCAAGCATTTGTCGGATTTCTCATACAGTTAAAAATAGGATCACAGGGGAAGCATCTAAAGAAGAGGGAAATGTGTTGATCAATGTCAAAGATGGTTCTAGTGGATTCGAGATTAACAGCTTTATACAAGATTGGAGATACATAGTTTTAACAGTGCACATACAGGCACATTCTAGTACCTTCATCTGGCACTACCTCTACATGATTCTCATTATCAATTATCTTGAAAGAAATGTTTCCAAGCCACAAAACAGCAGCTAGCATAGCAAATGCATTCTCTTGATCTTCCTTGTGAATTTGAATAATATCCAATGCTTCCTGCAAATGTAAATGCAAGAAAATAGGATGGATTCAGATGACTATGTATCATCTGTAGGAAAAATAAGAAGAGTAAAAATTATGGTATTAAGAGTTATAAGACAGGATAATCGTTATTTACCAGCAGCACATGAAATCTTTTTGCATCATCAACATTATCAATGATCATGCACTCACTCTGCTTTAGATATTCATAATTTTCAGCCTTCTTTAGGTGCAAACGCTCTGGCATCAAGCAAAATTTATTACTAAATGGAGATGCACAAACAGATTCTCTAATTCTTCAAGTAAGAGGAATGCATATACATAGTTGCAGGCATCATTAAAGGTTACAATGTATGCACAAAGAAGCATAAAATGTTTGCCAAAAAGGGAAGAACAATATAATAAAAGCTTCTCTTTTTTTGTTGAGGCGATAAAAACTTCTGATATAGTTGGTTAATAATCCTTTTTATAAGGTAGCATGAAGTGGTCATAATCAACCATCTTCCCCAGGACAGGCCAACTCCTGAAACAAACATCATGACGTACTTGAATTGGCAGTATCTTAGGAAATTTTATGAGCTTTTTATATAAGTTCACTTTCTACCTATTGATGCAATGCAGAAATATGAATAGAGAACATAAATTATCAAATGACAAGGCAGAAAACCTCTGAGAGTAGGAGGTGCCCCAGCACAAAGTTGATAGAAAATGTGGTATGATCTTTCACCCTTTGCTCGCTTAACCACTCTTGACTGCTCAGCTAAAAGCAAATTCATCAATACAGAAATGAAATCTACAAAAAAAATACATTTAGGAGAAGTATGTATACCTTCTCAAGTAAAACTGCACCAGCAATAACAGCAACAAAAATAAGGCAAAGTCAGAACCAAGTGGCTCAAATAGAAAATCACTCACAAAGTGACAAATGCTTACAGGTTTGAATTTTAGCACCGCAAATTTTTCCAGCTCTACTGAAATGAATCTCAATAAGCTTTCCCTGAAAAGTGAAACAAAAAGCAAAGTGCAGTATGAACTCATCAATAACAAGAATCTTGTTGTGGGAAAAAATGTAGCCTCCTCCAACTCCAAATTCACATGTAAAAAGAAACATAACATAAGCAAAAAGTAGAACTCACAAATCGGCTAGAATTGTCATTTCTGGAGGTTTTTGCATTACCAAAAGCTTCAAGTATACAATTTGTTTGCAGCACTTCAGACTCTATCCCGCTTCCTCCTCCAAGAGAAGCTAAATACTGCATAGCAACTTTTGCTGTTTCAGTCTTTCCAGCTCCACTCTCACCACTACAAGAGATAGGTCATTAATATTCATTTACCAACATAATAAAATGAATTAACAATTTCGACATGCAAGGAAGTCAACTTACCTGATTATGATTGATTGATTCACTCCAGCTGCATCATCAAATGAGAATATGAGAAAACGCTTTTGCATAACAATAGATTTAAGGGATTTTATCCCACGAAACCTAGAATCTTTCTAAATACTTTCTAGACTTTGTAAACATTATCCCCTCGATCATGTAAACTTGTTAACTCTTACCCCACGAATCATGTAGTTAACTCCCATCCATTTGGCCTTTAATACTAATCAGATTCCGTTAAATTTTTTAGCATACTACCCATTTTGTTTATCAAAATTACAAACAATACCCCCCTTCCTTTCTTCCCCCTCACCTTCCTCCTCATCTTCCCATCCCCACCCAGCACCGACCTCCTCCCTCTGCTCCACCCACTTCCCCTACTTCCAGCCCCTCCCCGACCTCCGCCCTCCTCTGCTCCACCCGCCTCCCCAACCACCGCCCCCTCCTCGACCTCCTTCATCAGGTCCACCCACTTCTCCAACCTCCAGCCTCTCCTCGACCTCTACCCTCTGCTCCACTCACCTCGCTGGGACATCAGACCGACGCCTTCCTCCCCTTTCTTTCGCAAGCACAAAAATGAACAAAACACACTTACATGCACCCCACTCGGATTAAGGCATTTCCACTCATGTCGTTGCTGTCGATCTCCTCCCTTTCTCGTAAATTAAACACTCGAAGGAGGAGGTAGCAGTAGCTGGTGAAATCAAGACCGAGATCAGACAGTTTGGAAGCAAATCGCATCCATAAATTCTGAGGGAACCCAATCACCTTCGAATACAACCGTAGCATCAGACCAACCTTCTGCTTTGGAGGTCGGCCAAGAAACGAAGCTTCAATCTAATTGCATCACCATGCGCGGATCTCACCTTCAGGATCTCCAGATTCTCCACAGAGAAACAGTGAGCAGAGATCTCAACTCAAGCCCCTCCTTCAACCTACGTGAAAGCAGCAGTATGGAGGATCCTCATGGACTCCACCCAAGTCCCCTCGTCGCCCAACCAAGAACTCCGCATACCAGGAGAACCCACTAGGAACTCGGACCAGCTTCAATGCAGAACCTCTTTGATCGAGCTACCATAGTCCTCTGCAAGTTAACACCTACCAACCTCCGTTCACCCACGGTGAAGCCGTTGCCACTATCGTTCACTACGCACAGTAGCGGCGGCATCGAGGCCGCCGCGCGCAGTAGCAAGAGGAGGAAGCGGGTCCCCCTCAGCTCTGCAACTTCACGCACAACCGCAACACTAGCTCAGTTGTCATCGACCCAACACCTCGCCTCCCCTCTCAGTCGTGATCAGAAACCCATGCGCGCGAGCCTTTTCCGCCGTCGACAACCACTTCTACTGTTCATATCATCTTGCCCTCCGCCTTAGATTTGTTTCCTTTCCTTTTTTATCTGCAGGTTGCATGGAAGGGAAAGGAAGAAAA
Organism: Ottelia alismoides; assembly: GCA_037367405.1. Classification (NCBI taxonomy): domain Eukaryota; kingdom Viridiplantae; phylum Streptophyta; class Magnoliopsida; order Alismatales; family Hydrocharitaceae; genus Ottelia; species Ottelia alismoides. Next base: position 392,102 of record JAZKJV010006175.1, on the reverse strand, counting down.
AGGAGGGGAGAAAAGAAGGAAGGAGAGAGTGGAAGAAAGCATACCATTGGATTTCCTATGGTTTGATTAACTCAACTTTAATCCAAGCAAGTTAATGCAAGAAGTCTCAAATTAACGGCAAGGTTCGTGGGGTAAGAGGAGCAACTTTACGGGATCGAGGGGATAATATCGATGTTTATAAGGTCGAGAAGATAATTTAGAAACATTTTAAGGTTCGTGGGGTAATCTCCAGTTTTAAAATGAAAAAAAAAACATTTGCCAATGGAAACAGAAAGTCGACCATTCATCATCTCATTAAAGGCATTGTCAGCAATGATGTAGAGATGTGGTGCATCCAAAGTTTTCTCTCTGTAAGCTGTGAGAAAACCGTTCCCATAAATAGGAACCTCCTTAAACGGATTAACTGCAACCAGAACAGGCCCTGCCTTAGTCTGCAAAACAGGATAACATGGATTAGCTTCTAGGAATAATGAACAGAACTAATTGGACTACAAACCATGGCCAGTGAATCTTATATAATACTCACATAGATGGTATCCCGAGTATATCTATGTTGGAGATTGTGGAGAACTGAGGGTTCATTTAAGTAGCTAAGCTGAATTAAGTCATCCACGCCATCTAGAATATCAGGGTTTGCCGGCAATAGGTTCTCGGTGCGGACAGTCAAAACCTGAGAGGAATAAGTAAATGTCCTCAAATTACATCTAATAGCAACCAAATACTGTCATGGAAAACAAGCCCCTGTCAATCTAGAAAGCTCTATATACCTTGCCATCGGTTAGCAAAACATCAGCATCATCCTCTGTGATTGATTGGATCTTTCCCAGCTTCCATTCTCCGTCAGGTAGTGAACACCAAACACGAAGTTTCTACGAGGAAAAAATAGGATAAATTTTATCCATGTCGGTTGAGCAGAGAAACGGATTTGATCGAATACTTTCTCCATTTTTGCTATAATTCTAATCGTACGAAGTAATTTCAAATTAGGAGAACTAAACGGATGGTTTAAACCTGCAAACTAAAGAAGATCGCGTTTACAATAGCTATATCATAGGAAATACAAATGCATTATTTTCAGTTTACTTGTGAGACAGAGAAATATGTGCGTTAAAGGTGTTGCAATTTTGTATATTCGGTTTTAAATAAATTAATATCCCATGCTGGATGGCCATCCTTTGTCTTCTCAAAGAAGAAATTGCTCAAGCGACTGATGAATACATAAGTCATTCAAAAAAATTTATAAAACTAACTTCTACTTAGTGCACTATCCGAGAGTCTTAATTGGTATACATGAGCTGTAAAAGGAGAACCTACGTTGTGAAGATCAAGACCACTTTCCATTTCTTATATTTTGTCGGGATACTGTATGTAGACTCTTCTATTTTAGCATGGCAATATCTGAAATCTCATGGCTCATACAAGGCACTCCTTTTAGAGAGGCAAAAATCTAACAACTGAATATTTGCAGTCTTCGTGCTTCAGACATGACACATATGTTTCTCTTTTCTGTAACATTCCTAATATCAAGGCCTTAAATTTCGGTTTCGGTCACCATTTCGGTATCGATCAAAACAGAATTTCGATGGAATTTCGGTGGAATTTCGACCGAAATTTCGGTCATTTCGGTCATTTTTTGTACTAGCACCCCCATATTTCGGTCATTTCGGTCGAATTTCGATTTCGACTGGATATCGATATTCGACAGAAATTCGACCGAATTTCGCTGAAATTTGAGGCCATCTAATATTACTTGTCCAATTAATTAAATGGCTACAGTTAGCATACCTGCGTTGTCCAACATCATGTTCCAGAAATAATGCATTTATATGATGGCATCAAACAGTTTCAGTTCAGGAAATAGTTAGAATGGATGGAGCTAGAAATGGGCAAACTGTTGGGTTTCTTTGGCAATTTTCCAGCCCCAACGTGGGGGGATGGGCAGGTCTGATATTTACCCAACAAGTTGGGCATCCATCGGCCCCATTCTTTTTCCCCATTCCAGTGAATATCGCTGGTATCGCAGCCCCATTTTCGTTTCAGCCCTATCCCTCATCCAGTGAGAAGAACGGCAGTCCCTCCCTTCCAGATCATCGACGCCAGCAGCAAGGGTTTTCTAAACCCATCTTCTTCTTCCTCCACGTGAGCGGGAGAGCAAGAGAGAAAGAGGCCGTGATCGAGGGCAGCAGCAGCTCGAGTCTTTGGCACAGCGGCTAGGGCTTGGAGTTGGGCGTGGGAACACCGTTTGGGCGAGCTCGAGAGGAGCAGCAGTGGTGAGGTCGTTGCGGACGACCTCAAGGGCCGAGCGCCGAGTTTGGGTCTCCATCCGGGAGCCCACAAGGGGAGTTACTTTGTCCTCTTTGTTTTGAGCACAATATTGGTATAGTTAGATACCTAGGGATAGTTTGTTCCTTGTTGAAGAACTATCCGTTGTGTGTGCTTGTACCTCGGTTTTGTGGGCAACAAAACCGGGAAGAACATTTGGCTCATTTGACCGTAGTAGAATCGTTGCCGGTCTTGCCCCGTGGTTTTTCCCTTGCTCACATTGAGAAGGGTTTCCACGTAAAAATCTTGTCTCGTGTGGTTGTTTACTTGCTTGCTTGTGGTTGCTATCATTGTTGCTATTTGAGTTCCCGTGTGTGGAACACATTTTGTGTGTGCCATCTTTGCTGCAGGACAGTTTAGGGGGATACAGATCCTAGGTTGATTGTTCCGCATTCTATATATATCCCCAACAAGTGGTATCAGAGCTCAGGCTTGTGCAAAATGGGCAAAGATGATGAAGGCACAATGATTAAGCTCACAAGTAGCAACTGGCAGATTTGGAAGGCCAAGATGGAAGACATATTGTATTGCAAGGACCTCCACGATCCCGTGGAGGGTGAGAGCGCCAAGCCGGAGAACATGTCCGCAGGAAAGTGGACAAAGTTGAACCGAAAGGCCATTGGCACCATTCGGAAGTGGCTTGACATGTCGGTGTTCCACCATGTTGCCGAGGAGACGAATGCCAAGGAGCTATGGGACAAGTTGTCCGAGCTCTATGACCAGAAGACCGCAACCAATAAGGCTTTCTTGATTAGAAAGCTTGTGAATCTGAAGTACAAGGATGGATACAAGGTGGCAGAGCATCTGAATGATTTCCAAAGCATTATCAACCAGTTGACATCCATGGGTTTGACACTTGATGACGAGTTGCAGTCACTTCTTCTTTTGGGCTCACTGCCAGACAGTTGGGAGACTTTAGTAGTCGCCGTGAGCAACTCTGCGAAGGATAGCAAGCTGACCATGGCTATGGTCAAGGGCAGTCTCCTCAATGAGGAGATCAGGCGCCGCTCATCCGGAGAGGCATCCTCCTCTTCACATGTGTATGCAGTTGAGAGGAGAGGAAGATCCAGCAGCAGAGGAGCGTCACAGGAGAGGCAGAAATCCAGGGATAAGTCCAAGGGCAGGGGAAAGTGTCACCATTGCCAGAAGTCAGGTCACTGGAAGAGAGACTGCAAGGTTTGGAAGAGAGAGCAAGCTGAAGCCAAGAAAGACCAGAAAAAGGAAGATGGGAATTTAGCTGCAGTTGTGGCAGATGAAAGTGCAGATGAGGTGATTCTCACCATCCAGGATCAGTGCTTGCACGTAGGGAGCGATTTGGAGTGGGTCGTTGACACGGCCGCCTCCTATCATGTGACTCCACACAGGGAGTTCTTCACCACCTACACTAGGGGTGATTTTGGGAGAGTCTTGATGGGTAACGAGAGTTACTCTAAGATCATTGGCATGGGCACCATCTCGATCCAGACGGATGTTGGGTGCTCAATGACACTCCAGAATGTGAGGCATGTTCCTGATGTGCGGCTTAGCCTTATATCTGGCTCACAGCTAGATAGTGAAGGCTACCATCTGAAGTTCGGCGACAACAGGTGCAAGATTAGCAAGGGTTCTCTCATCATGGCCAGGGGCAGTTTGTGTCACACACTCTATATGACTAGAGTGAAGGTCATGGATGGCAGTTTGCATGCTAGTGAAGCGGATAATTCATATTTGTGGCACCGTCGACTTGGCCACATGAGCCAGAAGGGCTTGCAGCTTCTTAGCAAGAGAGAGTTGATCCCCTACCACAATGACATCACTTTGTCTCCTTGTGATGCATGTGAGGTTGGGAAGAGCAGGAGTGCACCGTACAGAGCGAGATCCAAGGTGAAGGGAGACCTTCTACAGCTGGTTCACTCAGATGTTTGTGGTCCCATGGACACAGCCTCTTTGGGAGGCAACAGGTATTTTGTCACCTTCATTGATGATGCATTTAGGAAGGTGTGGGTGTATGTGCTGAGGTCGAAGGATCAAGTGTTTGATTGCTTCAAGAAGTTCCATGCCATGGTTGAGCGTGAGACAGGAAAATTGTTGAAGTGTCTACGCACAGATAATGGGGGAGAGTACACCTCCCATAGCTTTCAGGGCTATTGTGCAGAGCACGGCATCAGGCATGAGAGGACAGAGCCAGGCACACCCCAGCACAATGGTCTAGCTGAGAGGATGAACAGGACCATTATTGAGAGAGTCCGCTGTATGCTGAAGACAGCGAAGTTACCCAAGACTTTTTGGGCTGAGGCGGTTCGCACCGCTTGTTACTTGGTGAACCGATCTCCATCAGTTCCTTTGGGTTTTCAGATTCCAGAGCGAGTTTGGACAGGGAAAGACCCCTCATATGCTCATTTGAGGGTGTTTGGATGCAAGGCGTTTGCATTGGTACCCAAGGAGCAGCGGAAGAAGTTGGATGACAAGGCAGTGCCTTGTATTTTTCTTGGCTATGGAGATCAGGAGTTTGGATACCGTCTTTGGGATCCAAGGAAGAAGACAGTCACCAGGCACAGGGATGTGATTTTCTATGAGAATCAGACGTTGGCTGAGGACACCATTGAGAGTGGTGATGGAGATGAGATCTCCATGGATGATGACAGTGATGAGGACACAGAGCCCTCTCCAGTACATGGTACAGGTGGAGAGGATGGGCAGCTAGAGCAGCATGAGCCAGATGCAGACCCCGTTGATGCAGGTTTAGGGGACCTAGGGCAGGGGGAGCAGCCTCATCCAGTTGCAGACACAGCAGAGCCTCAGGTCAGGCGATCTGAGAGGACACGCCAGCCATCATCCCGCTACCCCACTTCCAGGTACGTGATGCTCACAGATGCAGGTGAGCCATACACTTTTGAGGAGGCACAGGTGCACAAGGACAAAGGTCATTAGCAGAATGCAATGAATGAGGAGATGACATCTCTCAAGAAGAACAACACTTATGACCTTGTTGAGCTTCCTAAAGGGAAGAGGGTCTTGAAGAACAAGTGGGTGTACAAGCTGAAGTCAGATGACAGTGGCAAGCAAGTGAAGCACAAGGCCAGATTGGTAGTCAAAGGATTCAGCCAGAAGGAAGGAGTAGACTATGATGAGATCTTCTCCCCAGTGGTGAAGATGAATTCAGTGAGAGTGGTGCTAGGACTTGTTGCTAGCATGGACCTTGAGCTAGAGCAGATGGATGTGAAGACGGCGTTTCTTCACGGTGATCTGAAGGAAGAGATCTACATGGAGCAGCCACAGGGTTTTCAAGAGAGAGGGAAAGAGCATATGGTATGCAGGTTGAGAAAGAGTCTCTATGGCTTGAAGCAAGCCCCGAGACAGTGATACTTGAAGTTTGATGCTTTCATGGGAAAGCAAGGCTTCAAGAGGACTACAGCCGACCCATGTGTATATGTTCGTCGTCTTCCCAATGACAGGTTCGTCATTCTTTTGATATACGTGGATGACATGTTGATTGTAGGTCATGATTCCAATCTCATTGCAAAGCTCAAGAGAGAACTCTCCAAAGAGTTTGAGATGAAAGATTTGGGCAAGGCCAGTCACATCCTAGGGATGCAGATTACAAGGGACAGGAAGAAGCGCATGTTGTGGTTGTCACAAGAGAGCTATGTTGAACGCGTGTTGGAGCGGTTCAACATGAAGAATGCCAAGCCTGTCAGTACGCCCTTAGCCTCTCATTTCAAGCTGAACAAAGAGTCATGTCCTTCTACTTCTGAGGAGAAAGCAGAGATGTCCAAGATTCCATACCAGTCAGCAGTTGGAAGCCTTATGTATGCAATGGTTTGCACTAGACCCGACATAGCCCATGCAGTGGGCGTGGTGAGCAGGTTCATGTCTAACCCGGGCAAGGATCATTGGGAGGCCGTGAAGTGGATCTTGAGATACTTGAGAGGGACCTCAAGTATGTGTCTTGCTTTTGGGAGGTCAGATCCCAAACTGTGTGGCTACACTGATGCAGATATGGCAGGAGATATGGACCAGAGAAAGTCCACCTCAGGCTACATTTTTACATTCGCAGGGGGAGCCATATCATGGCAATCCAAACTACAGAAAGGTGTTGCTCTCTCAACTACTGAGGCAGAATACATTGCAGCAGCAGAGGCTGGGAAAGAAGTGTTGTGGCTACAACGCTTCCTTGGTGAGTTTGGATTGGATGACAGTGAGCTGGTTGTGTTTTGTGATAGCCAGAGCGCTATTGACTTGAGCAAGAGTACCATGCACCATGCTCGCACAAAGCACATTGATGTGAGATACCATTGGCTGAGGGATGCAATAGAACAGAAGCAACTCGTGTTGAAGAAGATTCACACAGATGAGAACCCCTCAGACATGTTGACCAAGGCAGTCACTCGTGACAAGCTTCAACTCTGTAGAGAGCTGAACGGTGTCACCTCTTGTTGATCTCCATCACAGGACAACACCTCCCCGTTGGGGCTGGAGGGGGAGGTTGTTGGGTTTCTTTGGCAATTTTCCAGCCCCAACGTGGGGGGATGGGCAGGTCTGATATTTACCCAACAAGTTGGGCATCCATCGGCCCCATTCTTTTTCCCCATTCCAGTGAATATCGCTGGTATCGCAGCCCCATTTTCGTTTCAGCCCTATCCCTCATCCAGTGAGAAGAACGGCAGTCCCTCCCTTCCAGATCATCGACGCCAGCAGCAAGGGTTTTCTAAACCCATCTTCTTCTTCCTCCACGTGAGCGGGAGAGCAAGAGAGAAAGAGGCCGTGATCGAGGGCAGCAGCAGCTCGAGTCTTTGGCACAGCGGCTAGGGCTTGGAGTTGGGCGTGGGAACACCGTTTGGGCGAGCTCGAGAGGAGCAGCAGTGGTGAGGTCGTTGCGGACGACCTCAAGGGCCGAGCGCCGAGTTTGGGTCTCCATCCGGGAGCCCACAAGGGGAGTTACTTTGTCCTCTTTGTTTTGAGCACAATATTGGTATAGTTAGATACCTAGGGATAGTTTGTTCCTTGTTGAAGAACTATCCGTTGTGTGTGCTTGTACCTCGGTTTTGTGGGCAACAAAACCGGGAAGAACATTTGGCTCATTTGACCGTAGTAGAATCGTTGCCGGTCTTGCCCCGTGGTTTTTCCCTTGCTCACATTGAGAAGGGTTTCCACGTAAAAATCTTGTCTCGTGTGGTTGTTTGCTTGCTTGCTTGTGGTTGCTATCATTGTTGCTATTTGAGTTCCCGTGTGGGGAACACATTTTGTGTGTGCCATCTTTGCTGCAGGACAGTTTAGGGGGATACAGATCCTAGGTTGATTGTTCCGCATTCTATATATATCCCCAACACAAACATGCTAGAAATACCAAAATTCTGAAAGCAATAGTATAATGGCACTCAACTAAATGCTCTTCTCAACAAAATCTGAACCCGTAAGATGGAATGCATCTAAAGGAAAACAGATGATGTTATCAATACCTTCCTCAATACATATCCCGCAGTATCACCACATGCAAAACCCCCATTCAAGGCGTCAGCAGACGGTGAGGGTCCAGCAGTCGAGTCTGAATCACCAGCATCATCCATTCTCTTGGAATTCTCCAACTCTGGCAATCTAATATACGGTGATTCAACCAGTGGCGCTTTCTTGAGCCTCCTGCTACCGAAAATCCCACTCCGGACTCCCGCATCCTCGTCTTTCCCAGACTTGCTCTGCTCTGGCTTCTCAATACAGCTGTTGGAGAAGTGCTCCGATGGATCACCGGCAACCTTTGGACTCATGGGCAATGGTCTTCGTGATGAGGGTCGCCTCCCTTTCGACACGGGCCGAGTGGGCAATAGCGGTGGCATGTCCCTCGTGTGATCATCTCTCTTGCATAAAGAATCCAGCATTTCCTCCAATGAGCTCCTCGTGATCGAAATGGATGCAGACATGGCTGCCATCTTCTGCTCAGAACCACAATTCTCACCCGCCAACAGGAACTACTACATAAACAATTGTAAGGAAAGAAGAGACCGTAGGAAAGATCAATGCTTTCCTCAGCAATGCACCACTTAATCAAAATCCTCCCCAAACTCCACCACCACCAACAGCAATCAACACCACCAAAATCCTAACTTTCCTCCTCCCCAATGGAATTCACCACCCAAACAAAATACCAACAGCAAATCCACAGCTCCCAACGGCATCAACGTAACAATAACAGGAACCAATCAACAACCACCCTTACCACTGCCATGCCTCAAAAATGAGAGCAGACGAACCAATCAACGACGATCCATTTCCCGAAATCGCAACTTTAAGCGATTGATCACAAGAACCGGAGGCAAAAACCAGCAAGAAGATGCCTCCGGATCAAACAAACCGGGAGGAAAAAATCTGTTGGATGTAGAACAGGTCCCGAGGTGATTGTGGGGCAACGTTGAAGGAGCAATCTGCGGGCTAATCGGATCAAAAACCCCACTCTAATGCAAGGGATTAGGGTTTGCAATCGGGACCCAGAAATTCAAATTCTGGTTTTGGGACGGGGTCCCATGGAAGTTTGCCTCCCCATCGTCTCCAAAACCTTCGCTTTTTTTCGGTCGCCCTTTTTTTCTGTTCTCTCGATTTGTAATTTTGTGATCCGGAGGGACCCAAAAGGGTAATGCAAAGTTGACGTATCGCATTTGGGTCCCCACGTTTGGTTTGAATTACGGATTTTGCCATATGAGATTATTAATACCTTTATAGTAATTTGCAGAACGCTCCCTAAATTTTATTCGGACTTCTCTTTGGTTCCTTGAATAACGGAATATAACTATTAATCACGTTGATATGAGATATTATTAAACATCAAACAAATATTATCATGTTTTACAAAATTGCATTTATATACTTCGAATGCTATTTGTCACATACGAAATAATTTTTCAGTCGATGTCAATATCTGAGAGATAAATGACTTAATTGTGGTTAATTGACATTGCCGATGTTGGCTAAGTTGATTTTTTATCAGTACATTTGCAAGTTTTTAATGGTGAAATTACATTTGCAAGTTTTTAGTGGTGAAATTATAAAATCTGTATGACAAAGTCATGTTCAAGTTTGTCAAGGATAATTTTATCCATCTTTCTTGTTCAGTTGATTTGAAAGGCTTGTCTCTAAGATAAAGGCCATTTATCTTAGATAAATGGATGGTATGGGTGGGATTGAAATTTTAACAAACTTCCGGCAATGAAAGGACAAAAAAAGTTGCAACAGGATGTAAGAGCTACACGTCAGATTGTGTGTGTGTGTGTGTGATTAAGATCAAGCAGGAGAAATGTGATGGATCCAACTGTGCCATCTAAAAGTATATGGATCTCGTTGGCACTGCGAGCAAAATTCATGGATTTTATTAAATTAGATTTTATCCAAAAAAATGAATTTACCTCTCCCTGGTCTAATATAGGTCTTTGACGAAAGTATTTTAGTGGAATTAATGCCATAAGTACGCTCTCCATCGCGCAGGTTCGAGGATGAAGGGGGGGCGGGTGGGTTTTTTCTCGGATAGGGCATCCCCTTTTCGTAATTTTCGATCATGGCATCGTAGAAAATATTTTCCCAGTCAGGGTATGATTCAGCGAATGGTTCGTCGATCGGCGAACCGTTTGCCGATCAACACTATTCCTGAAAATTTTTCAATTTAATATTATAAAAAATAATATATAAAAATATTTGGAATTGTCTGGCATTTTCAAATATTTTTATATATTATTTTTTATAATATTAAATTGAAAAGTTTTTCGAAATAATAATATATATTATTTTTACTGTATGATCGGCAAATGGTTCGCCGATCGGCGAACCGTTCGCCGATCGGCGAACCGTTCGCCGAATCATGCACTTTGCAACGATGCCCTGACCGGGAATTACGGACAGAGTGATGCGGTGATGCCTTGTCCGGGAAAAATCTCGGTGGGGGGTGGGAGGTGGGGGATGTTATTAATAAATTAATTAACATTAATAAAAATATCTTTCTGGATGCTATTGGAATTGACCGGAATTAGTGAATTGGTCATCTATGTGGATAAAATGGCAATCTATTATAGCTTGATTTGTAAGGCAGTGTCCTTGTTCTCCACGAGATCAAGATTTATTCTCACTAGTATTATAATAGTATGGCGATTTTTCTAGTTAAATTGCATGTGCACCAGAAGTAAACTCAATCACGTGAATGATCAATGTTCAATGCTAGTAGAACGAGGAGGTGAATCGTGTGTTTTGGTGCAAGGAATGTTGGTCGGGTTGTATTTTTGCCTACATGCGAGTTTGTGGTTTGTTTTCGAATAAGTGTCTTATCGAGCATGTGTTGTTTCTCCGCATGCGTATGATTTATGTCCTCGCATGCATGTGAGTTATGTCTGTGTAAATTATGTTCTTGTAAGTTCCTTAAACATCGCTCATATTCCTTAGAAATTGGGGATAAAGTGAGAATTTACTCCAAGTAGTTTTAGAAGGGAGTTTTACATAAATTAAAAATGCCATGAAAGATTTTTATTTGCATCAATGCTTCAGATAAATTAAAGGATTTTAATGATTTTACTCTCAAAGAAGGATCATCCGGTAAAAGTAGAGGATTTCAGACCAATTGCCCTTTCGAATAGATTGTATCACATCGCGGCAAAAGTGCTAGCAAACAGGCTCAGAGGAGGTCATGGAGTTTATCATTATGGAAGGTCGGTCCGCCTTTATGCCAGGACGACAAATGGTAGACGGGTTGATTATGGCGTCAGAAATATGTTTAGAATGGAGACGCAAGGGTACAAAGGGGGTGTTGTGGAAAATTGACTTTGCAAAAGCCTGTGATAGTATGGACTAGAACATTTTGTGGTCTTCGCTAAGAAGAAGATGTTTCCCAGATTGTTGGGTTGTGTGGATGAAAAGATGTGTCACCACATCATCCTTCTCGATTCTGGTAAATGGGAAGCCGGAAGGTGGCTATTTCCAGCCATAAAGAGGGGTTCGTCAGGGGTGCCCACTGGCGCATATACTCTTTGTGCTGGTTGTTGATACATTGGCTATTATGTTCAAGCAAGCGGTCGAGGGAGGGTGGTGTGAAGGCTTCCGTCTTGGTGGGATCTATGTGCCGCTATTGCAGTACGCGGACGACACGGTTCTTTTCCTGAGCAGTTCGGATGAGATGATATGTCGTGCGGCTCAGTTGCTGGACATCTTCAGCAGTTTGTCATGTCTTAAAAAAATATGCAGAAATCGATTGTAATCACTTTTGGGTTACAAGAAGGTGATAGGACCAGGATAGCATATATGCTTAGTTGTCCGTTGGGGGATCTGTCGATTACCTACCTAGGCCTTCCTTTGGTGGCTGGCAAGTTGAGAGCAACAGATTGGGAGGCGGTTATCCAGAAGATAGAGCTCAGACTGGCAGGACGGAAGGCGGTTACTTTATCTAAGGGTAGGAAGTTGGTCCTTCTAAAGCATGTTCTATATGCCATCCCAATTTTTTTCTCTCGACTAGGATGATGCCAGTGGGTGTGCGAAAGACGATCGAAAAGCTAATGAGAAGGTTTTTTTGGTCAGACGGGAAACAACATAAGTCCGGCATACATTCAATGGCATGGGAGGCAATAACGATAACCCGTGAGCAAGGGGATGGGAGTTCGAGATTTGGTATGCATGAATAAGGCATTGCTAGCGAAGTGAGTCTTGCACATCTGGGGCCCTTCTACGGATCTGGTATCAAGGTTGTTGAGGAAGATTTACAGTGTTAAAGGAAATGTAGAGGCAGGGTCTCTTCGGGTTCGAGTCATTCCTTTGGAAAGGGGTATGAGATGTTTTGCCAACTATATCAGTAAGATTATCGTCGAAACTAGGAAATGGAGAAGGTTTTAGATTCCGGAGGGATAATTAGTTGGGGGAATGCCCGTTGGAGTTTCTCTTTCTGAGACTCTTTGCTTTGACGATGTCGAAAGACGCAACCGTGAAGGAGTTGGCGCATTCTGGAGAGTGGAGACTGGATTTCGCCGCTGGTCTTTTATCTAGGAGGCAGGAAGATTTAGAAAGATTATTGGCTATGGTTCCCTTCCCATATGATTTTTCACAGAGCATGGATCATTTTGAATGGATGGGTAATAAATTTTCTGTTAAACAGTTGTACGGAGAAACGAGAAGTGATGGTCAAGGTCAAGATCAGGACATGTGCAAGGATGTGAAGACTATCTGGGCAAGTAGGATACCGAATAGGATAAAAGTCTTCCTTTGGTGCTTGAGGAGGGACAAGGTTCTGGACAAAGACAGGAGGACGAGGATCATGGGTCTTCCGGATGTTATTTGTGACAGGTGCAGGGAGCAGTTGGAGACCTCGGACCATCTTTTCTTCACCTGTGAGTCCTTGCTGAAGGTCTCGAGAGAAATGGCGATCCCATGAGTTGATGCGAGTGGCCTACTCAATTTGGGAAAGAGTAAGAAAGATGGGAGGCAGCTCAACGGATGATGTTGCAAGACCCTTTGGCACGCTATGGGCAATCTGGCTAGTGAGAAATATGACCTCCTTTTTAATAATCAGAGATTCTATCCAAAGAATGTTGTGTCTCACGGTAAGGCTCTCTTAAGTTATTGGGAGTCAAGGTAATTTATAATGTATCCTTTATTTTATTAATATAATGATTTTGTGGTGACTCCTAACTCGGAAGGTCGTCCTCTTTCTCATCTAAAAAATGCTCGAGATAAATTATGTTTCTACCAAAAATACCCTTCTGATAGAGTATTCGAAATTTTCTTTTAATAAATTATTTGAACTGTTTACCCTAATTATTTTTCTTATTTTATTCTTATTCTCGTTCATCCTCCTCTTTATTCAACATCACCTCACATTTGATCATCTCAACATACAATTTTTTGACCCTACTCGCTCAGGGCTAGCTACCTCTCCTCATCTCTACCATGTCCGTTGTTTTTTGTTACTATATGATACTTCTTTTCACATCTCTTTAACACATATTCTAACATCCTGAACCTTGCTCTGGAGTCTTTTGATCATACTAGAATGCCAACATATGTCTCATTTTGATGGAAGCAAGATAGTGAATCTTCTTTTTCAGACAATGGATATTCCATGCCTGATGATAAGGTCATAAGAGAAGGCCGTGCACTGTGAAAAAGAATTCTTCTACACTCTTCTCATTGTCTCTTAAACAATGGTACAAACCAATAAAGTGATATGCTCTAATACCATGTGTGACATCTCGAACATAGACACAATCTATTATCAATGTAATTTGACCCTGACATCTTATTAGATTTAGAGTCGGTTTGATCATAAACAAACTAGTAGAAGTCTCAACTTGTTACAACTGGCGCCCATACTTCGTGAGTATTCTATACAATACCAGATATAGAGTGTTATAAGCATAGCCCAAATCAAAGACATCGTGTTTCACGTAGTCATTAAGAGAGCGTCTCAATTTGCTGGCCATCAAAGAAAAGAATCTTACCCTAGTTGTACAATGATATTTCTTATTTGCACACCCCCTCTTCAATGAGGGATCTGAGAACTCAGAGAAGATCCTACAAGTTGTTGGTGTTGACCTTGAAATGTTGGTGTGAAATGCACATAATCCATACCCTCTAAAAAACCTTCATGATGTCATTCCACCATCGCAAAGCTCCTTCTGTCCACCAAAAGATCCTTAACATCGCACTAAGCCTTGTCGTCATCTTCTCAAAAGCTCAACCTCGAGCTTACTACTCTAGTGAGAGTGGGATGATGCTATGATTAGGTCGAAGGAAGGGAGAGAGGGTTGACGGAGAAGGAGGTGAATAAAGACGAGGAAGAAGGAGAAGTAGAGGAAAGTAAAAAAGAAGTAAATGTATGTGAGCATTAAAAAACTATGATTTAAAGAAAAGCAGATGTAACAGTGTTAGTCGACAATGTAATATACATGAGTATTTTTGTAAGTACGAAGTTTGCATGTGTGTTTGTAATAGCTATATATGTAAAAATCACATAATTAATATATCACATAATTGAATATGTGCCGAACATTTTACGATATTTTTCATCTATTTCCTTTTTATTTCTTAGTTGAAAGTATGATTCTTGACTATATTTATTATTTTCAAATTGCTGTGATTTTTTATTAGATTCTTGCTAAATATGATTGAAATGGAAGGATAGTATTGCTTTCATTTTTTATGTTGAATGGTGTCGTTCATATATAAAAGCAATATTGGTGTTAAGGATATTAAATATTGCTCCAATTATAAGGATTGTTATTCCTTATGAGGATACCCATTGATGGCGAATCGAGTTGGATTTGGATTAGATTCGTTTGGAGGAAACTTTACGTCGGCGGAGTAGAAGTATGATACTAATGATGTGACAATTATTTGTACAATTGATTACTTTAGAAGAGAGGATAGTGTACTAATGATACTATGATGTGATTTTTGATATTGATATGTAATGAAAATCCTATAATTATCAGCCTCTATGCTCGAATGATTGATTTGTTAGGTGAAACAAATAATTTTTAGGATTTTCACGCCATGACCCCTAATATCTTGTCTAAATATATCATAGGGTAAATTACAAAAAAGAGACCGACCTTTACTTGGATTTTCACATTAAGGACCAATCTTTAGTTTGTAACAAATAGGGGACCATAGTTTTACTTAATGTTCCAAAGTCCCCGACGCCATTAACAAGCAGCTCAATCCATGATTTTACTTGACGAAATTACCCCTGTCCAATTCTACCCTCACCCAAATAGAGCTGCTTGTGGAAGGGGAGGAGGATGATGGGGGCGCCCTTCTGCTGCACGCTCGTCGCTATATCCTTGCGGATGTTGGAGAGATCGGAGATGGCCGTCATCGGCATGATCACCACGCTACTGAACTGCCTGAATGCCTCGAAAGGCGATGACGATGCGCTAAAGAGCAAAGGAAATATCGACATCCGCATATGCTTTCCCTCTGTAAACCCACAAGCAAACAAAGGAGCAGAAGAAGCAGCAAATCCCTGAGATAAAAACGGCAAGCAAATAAAGGGGTCTAGATTGAACACCACCAGGAACCCATTATTGAGCGTCGAGGGCTCCGACGCGAACTGCGCCCACACGACATATCCGGTGACGAGCCCGACCCCGAACGCCATGGAGTTGCTGCCACATCCCCCTTGTCGCCGCACATGCTGATCGTGCACCGCCTCAAGGGCGACGTGAACCGCCCTGAGATCGTAGAAGTGGATGGTAACGATGTCCTCGGTGGCAAGGCGAACCATCTCGACTCGCGCGCGTCACCGAACCACTCGAGCTCCATGCGGATGACACCCTTAGAGACATGCAGGGGAACGATGCTGAGGAGGATGGAGCACGTGGGGACGCCTTCCGACAACGCATCCGTCGGGACGTGGCCAATGTAGGAGGGTGTGTGCGTAGGGGGGAGGGGAGGGCGAAGGTGGGAGGAAGTGGAGGGGTAAGAAGTGGTGAAGGCAGAAAGTAGGGGTAGTAAATTTGGGTTGTCCGAGGGCGAAGTGGTAGGAGGCGAGGTGGTATTCCCACGACGGAGGGTCGAGCATGTTGCCGTGACAGAAGGCTAGAGGGCCATCTCAGCCATCCATAGTGAGGGGAAGGAGAAGAGGTCGCATGGTGCTCATCACTGGGGGTAATTTCGTCAAGTAAAATCATGTATTGAGTTGCATGTTGACGGCGTCGGGGACTGGAACGTTAAGTTAAAGTTCGATCCCCTATTTGTTACTAATTAAAAATTAATCCCTAAATTGGGAATCCATATAAAGGTCAGTCCCTTTTTTGTAATTTACCCTATATTATACCATTCTCCAAGATGATTAGATGAGCAAAAGAGAAACAGGACACAGAACAAGGGCAGATTCGGTTATTATGGACGAAAGCCGGGGGCAAGATTTGCACGACCCTGCGCTTACAAGCTTACAATAGGTTGCAGCTTTTTGTCTCGTGCTGTCGCGCCCTCTTTTCTAGTGAGCCGTCCGATGGAGATTGCGCAAATCTTAACCGTAGCAGGGGGAACGCCATATTCTGGTTTACCAATTTTGCCCCCTACGAAGCCGCGTGGGATAATGGGGCACGCACGCACTCCTTTTCTTGGGGTAAATAAAAATAAGGAGAAGAAAAGAAAAAAGAAAGATAAATTGCAAAAAAAAAGTTTTATTTTTCTTCATAGATTTTTTTAACAGTATCAACAAAAATAACGAGCTTTGAACTTTAAGGTTTAACGACTGCGTAAAAAAATTCAGAAACGCACAAAAGCCTGAATTTGAAATAAAAAAGTAAGATCAGATTTTACTTTATCACATTTCAAAAATGAAGTCTGTAATTGAGTTTTGATGCACAAATGTAGCCTTTATTTACTCAAAAGAGACAAGGGATGATATGCATTGCCATGTCCCATACACTTAGTGTTCTTATAAGTTTTTCAATGACACTTATGTACCTACCTTTTTTGTAAGGGTAAAATGGGGTTGCCTTTTGGGGAGCTAACTTGATTCCACCCGCCTCATTTTCTCCAAATTTTTACTTTTTTTGAAAAATATTTCTATAGATTTTCATCATTATGTCCTTATATTTTACCATTCAAATTTCGTGCAAAATAAAAACTCCTACGACTTCCATCCAGGCTGGTCGATTTCAACAATTCTACAACCACTAAAAATGATTGACTAGATGGAGGCAGTAAGAGTCTTTGTTTCTCACGAAACTTAAATAACATAATATAGGAATATACTGATGAAATTTTACGAATTCATTTTTCAAAAAAAATAAAAGGGGGGGATAGGACATGGGGAGCCAAGTTAGCTCCCCTAGAGGGCAGCCCCATTTTCCCATTTGTAATTATACATGTGCCCCTACATTACACGATTGGAAGGGCATTATTATTAAAAAAGAGGATTGTGCTATGAGATATTGCAACATTAATTATACCCTTCCATTTTTTAGAATATCAATTCAGCCCCTGAATTCTTATAAATTGATCACTCGTGTCCTTCCATTAGTCTGACCGCCAATGAGTTGTGAACTAAACCATGGTTCAATCAAACCACGGTGTAGTTAAGAGAGGAAGATTTGGAAAACAAATCCCCACCTCCTCCTCCACTGTCTCACCCTCCTCGATGGCGGCAAAATCTTTTGGAACAACTCGCTCTCCTGGAACACCTCGTTAAAGGCAATCGATGTGATCGTGGGAGGAGGACATGCTGAGGGGGAGAAGATTCTGGAAGGGGAAGAAGAGTACATGATGTGGGGGAGGAGGTGCTGGAGGGGGGAGGGAGGGAAGAGGGTGGGAGGACGGGGAGGAGGTACTGGAGGGGGAGGAAGAAGGCAGTCGGAGGGGGAGACAGAGCTAAAGGGGGAGGAAGAGAACGGGCAGAGGGGGAGGAGGTGCTGCAGGGGGCAGAAGAGGGGCTGGAAGGGGATGGGCGGAGGAGGCAGTGGTCGAATGAGGAGGAAGGGCTGGAGGCGAAGGAGGGGGAAAGAAGAGTGAAAGGGAGAAGAAGAAAAGAGAAGAAAGATATTTCTACCATCATTTTTAATCTAATTTTCCTTATATCCCAAAAGTTAACATCTGTTTAGGATGAGGATGGATGACAACTATCCTGATAGGCACAAGTAATCATTATGGAAGAAGTTAAGGATTGAACTGATATTCCAAAAAGAGAGGGATATAACTGATATTGCAATATCTAAGCACGACCAATAATAAGCCTAAAAAATATGTATACGGCACTAGTGCAATGAGGTTATGCCTTTTGTGGTTGTATCATTACTTTACCTGCCTTCTGGATATCTTCATATAACAAGGGTTCAGGGTGCTTGGTATTATTATTTAAGTGCATGATGACCTAATTCTAAAAGAAAATATTCCTTAATTTTTGAACATTGAAAAGAAAGTTCATTATGGCCCAAATGTCTCTCTACTTGATTTTCGACATTCATATTGTACGTACTACATATATGTGTCTCAAAAACAAATATGGTATTCCATATATGTGTAGAATTTCCGAGTTATTACGCAAATGAATCTTGTTGTGTATGTCTATAGAAACGAAACATAGTTATGCATTTATACAGTGCAGAACATAGCTACCACATTAGCTTACCTGAACTTGCTCAATAAAATAATAACAACAACAATAATAATAATAATGGTTACATCTTCTTGTGTATTATAACCATTGCTATGGGTTTATATGTAAGTCATGTTTTTTACAAGGATGAATGTTAGAAGTTTTTTGTGATATACATGCGAATGATCTTATGATGCATTGTTTCAAACAAATTAGTCACCTCGAATAGTTATGATTTATCCCCGTAGTTTTTAGTGCTCAACGCATGCATTGTATGGTTTGTAAAGTTAGTTTGTCATACTCCATACAGAAGAGATTCCAAATATTTGATATCCATAATAGAATAGATTATATAAATTCCATTCACTACAATTTTTTATGAAAGGCAATGAATGATTTGAATCGTTGTTGCCATATTTTTCGATATTGAATGTAATATGTAATGTAACATCTCTAACTTCTAAAGATAGCCTCGTATCTAAAATTCACGAAGTATGTGTGTGTTATAAGTGGTGGATATTACTACTTGACAATTTGAGCTTAAATTGTGTGGTTGTCAACATGTCCATTTAAGCCCAAATTCAATAAGTTGTCGATGCTAGTTTTCCTTAATAATGGGCAGAGGATGTAAGTCTGTGACATTACATATATAACAACGAATATTATTGATTGTAACATTAGCTTTTGTTCTTCTAATTAGCAACGAATGTCATATTCGTTGCTAACGGCTCATATAACAATGATTTATCCATTGGCTTAATCGTCCAAATTTGTATAAATGCTACTAAACTACCAATGGTTATAAGAAAACGTCAACGGATAACCATTGTTATATGATTCGTTGCTAGAATTATAACTTACAAATACAGTAATCGTTGCAAATTTAACGAAGTAAGTAACGAATATTATTCGCTATTGTATATTTAACTACAGATGATATGACAATGAATGTTGAATTATTCGTTGTCATTGTTCAATTTTGTTGTAGTGATTAGACTATGCATCCCGTTTCAAGCTGAATTGAAAATGACAATGCATAATCGATTTTTAATATTTGTTTCAACGTGATTCTGAGTTAGCATAATTTAATGCGGAAAAGATAACATGATTAATTCAAACTTCTTACTATCAAGCAACATTAAAGCAATGATTTTTATCAGTTGCGCCCCTCTAAGATGTTGCAATATCAGTTTTGCCCTTCCTTTTTGGGGAATATCAGTTGTGCTCTCAACTTCTCGTCATTTTATCACTTGTGCTCCTTTGTTATTTTAACCTTCAATAAGTTGAACTTAACTGTCTGAACAATTTCCCCATCCATCCTCCTCCGACCCATACTCCTTTTCCCACGCCCTCCGGCCTCCTCCTTCGTCGTCCTTATCAATGGACGAAACTTCGTCAACTTCAGCTGTAGATGAGGGTCAAGGTTCTTACTGTTGGATCGGCCTCCTTCCTTGTTATTTGATCTTTGCACCCTTCCCAACTCTGATCAAACTTTGACTGGAGAAGTAAGCTTCCGACCATCACTCGCAAGGGAGCTTCAACCACCCTCTCCAATTTGGTTGAGACAAAGTAGCAGAGAACTTCTCTACTAGAGCCATTTGCACATCCCTGCAGGTCGCACCTCTGAGCTCTTGGATCTATGGCAATACAAATTACAGCTCATGAGCCACAGCAACACCACAGCTGCAAGGTTTACAAGCAAGGAGCATTGTCTCCAACCTTATAGCAACCCCTCATCTTCACTAAAGCACTACCAAACGAGAGGAAATCCACCGCACAAATCCCTTGATATGCACGAAGTAGCAGAGGTATATGATCATCCTCCTTTTACGGATCTCCCCCGTGCCTCGATCGAGCCATAAACCATTCATCGAATGTTTGTTCTCCACCAGCTCCCTCCCATCCATCAGCACATCCTCGAGAGGAACCAATAAAATATCATCATCCATAGCCTCCCCTAACCTCGAGTGTTGCAGCTGTACATATGAACCCATCAGAGTATGGCGTGAAGGAGGAGGTGGGGGAGGGGGAGGCTGGGGAGAAGGAGGAGGGGTGGAGGAGGAGCATGGTGTGGTGGAGGAAGAGGGGGCATCGGAGGACAAAGAGGGGGGGGGGGGGGCGGAGGAGGAGGCTGGTAGCCTGGTACAGAGTGGGCGGAGGAGGCTGGGGCAAAGGAGGAAAGTTAATGTCTGTCTACATTGGGAATGGACGGCAACCAACCCGATGGGTATAAGTTATAGAACGACAAGAAGTCGATGGCACAAATGATATTCAAAAAAAAGAAAGAGCATAATTGATATTGCAATATCTTAGAGTAGCACATTTGATAAAAATCCTAAAGCAAATACCAAATAGCTATTTTTAGAAGTTCACATATGTTCTGTTGTCGGTTACCTGAAGATAAACCGATTTACCACGACAGGATTCATGTCAGGTTACTCTCATCTCTATCTTTGTATTCCTGGGTTTAAATGAATGTTACGAGTCCTATATTTTCTTCGTGGTTACTCATTTGAGGAATAAGGATCGTCCCTCAGGTCAATGTTGTTATTATGGAGTCAAAATGAGGAATAATATTTCTCTTATTATTCTCCCATTATAGACCTCTTCCGCAAAAAGAATTACCACTAAAAATTTTATCTAGCATAACCCCATTTAACTTTCCATTCCTTCCCACCGTATAGACTATAACAAATAACTACCATGTATCTCTCCTTATTCATTATTATCCTCTCCCTCCAACCGAACATCAACAGTGCCTTATCCTTCCTTATTTCTCTACTAAACAGCCCTTTATTATAATATTTTTAATCACATTCCAAAATTAAGAAGTCAACATCAAAATATATTATAATAATAGATAAATACATAAAACAAACAAAGAATATACATCACATGCAATAATTATAATATATATGAGAAAAATGGGGCTTCCCTCATCCTATTTTTCGGCTAATTTTTTTATTTTTTTTGGAAAATATTACTATGTATTTTCACCACTACATCCATCTAATATGCTACTCCAATTTCGTCAGAAATAGAGATTTATATGCCCTCGATCTAGAAAAGGTAATTTAACGGTATTAGAATTGATGTAATCGACCTATTTTGGATGGAAGATATAGGAGTCTTTGTTTATGACGAAATTGGAATGACATATTAGACAAATATAGTGATGAAGACAAATAGCGGTATTTTCGATAAAAAAATAAAAAAATTAACTGAAAAATAGGGTAGGGGCAACTCGTTAGCTACCCCGGAGGCAGATCCATTTCTCTCTCTCTACACACACATGGGTTATATGGGGCTTCCCCCACCCTCACTTTGCGGTATTTTTTTTCCAAATTATCACTATGTATAATCATTTATATATCTCTCTTATATGTCATTCAAATTTCATCAGAAACAGAGACTCTTGTGCCTTTCTATCTAGAACAAATACGATTACAACAATTCTAAGGCTGTTAAAAATACATGTTCTAGATGGAAGGCATAAGAGTTTCTGTTTCTGACGAAATTCAAATGACATATAGGAGGGATATATATATATATGAATATACATGGTGATAGTTTTCAAAAAAAATATGGAAAATGGGGTGGGGGCAGCCATGTTTGCTGCCCCCAGGTGGCAACCCCATTTTATCATGTATATATGGAAAAATTGGGGTAAAATGTTGCTGCTCCGCCCTATTTCTCCATAATTTTTTTATTTTTTTAGAAAAATATCATAATGTATATTTATCTATATATCCCTCCAATATGTCATTCGAATTTCATCAGAAAAAGAGACTCATATACCCTCCATCTAGAATAGGTAATTTTAACGGTCTAAACATTGATGTAATCGACATGTTCTATATAGAGGGTATATGAGTCTCTATTTCTGATGAAATTTGAGTGGCATATTGGAGGGATATATAGATGAATATACATGGTGATATTTCTAAAAAAATACAAAAATACAAAAAATGACGTGAGGGCAGCTATGTTGGCTGCTCGTAGAGGGCGACCCTATCAAACCCAATATATATATATATGTGTGTGTGTGAAAAATGCGGTTGCCCCGCCATATTTTTCCGTAATTTTTTTTATTTTTTTCAAAATAAAATCATGTATATTCATCCAATATGTCATTCGAATTTCATCAAAGAGTCCTATGCCCTCCATCTAGAACAAGTAATTTTAACGGTTTAAACATTGTTGCAATCCACTTGTTCTAGATGGAGGGCACAGGAGTATCTGTTTCTGACGAAACTCGATTAACATGTTGGAGGAATATATAGATGAATATACATGATTTTATTTTGCAAAAAAATAAAAAAAAAGTCAGAAAATAAGGCGGTGGCAGCCCAATTGAACCTTATATATGGGGGGAAGTGGGGTTGCCCTAGCTCCCCCCGCCTTATTTTACCTATTCTCTTTTTTTAAACAATACTTCCATGGAATTTCATAAATATATTCCTATATTATGTCATTCAAATTTCGTGCAGAACTTCTACGACCTCCTTCCAAATACGGTCGATTTCAACTATTTTGTGACCGTTAAAAAATGATTGTTCAGATGGAGGCGGCAGAAATCTCTGTTTCACACGAAACTTGAATGACAAAGTATAGTGATATAGTGATAAATTTTCACAGAAGAATTTAAAGAAAAATAAAAAAATTACGAAAATGAGGCGGGGGGAGATAAGTTATCTCCTCCTAGGAGGCAGCCCCACTTTTCCATGTGTGTATGTGAGTGTGTGTGGGGGGGGGGGGGGGGGTTTAAATGGGGCTGCCTCTAAGGGAAGCTAACTTAGCTCCTCTCGCCCCATTTTCCTAATTTTTTTATCTTTTTTGAAAAATTCTTCAGTGAAATTCTGATGATCGTCCTCAGGTACTCGGGTTAAGGTATAAATTAATGTCGTTGCGACCTGAATCACGAAGCTAAGTCAATCAAGAAGAAGAAAGACCACCAAAAATACAAAATCACTCAATCAAGCACAAATATTGTGGTCTCGCTACTTTATTTTACATGGTATAGCTACCAGGGTCGAACTCAAGGAGCACGATTTGCGTAAGCTACGAAGTAGTCGGGAATCTAAAATAAAAGACTTTTAGTGGATTTTATATTTTTCAAAATTTTTTATGATTTTTAATATTAAGAAAAAGTGTAAAGGAACTCAAAAACTCACAAACAAACAATTATTTAAAGCCTCAAAAATAGCTCAGAAAATTCAAATAAAAATATTTTTGGGTTTTTAAAATATTCAGATGTTTTCTTAATTTTCTTGATTTTTTTTATTTTTAATTAATTTTCTAAAAATGAAATAAGGCTAAAAATGCTACGTAGTGTACAACTCGAATCTAAAGGCAATTTAAAATTGCTTAAAATGCCTATAAAATTCAAGCAGCAATTTTATGATAAATTATAAAATAAAAGCTAACTACAGAAACCTAAAATACATTTTTAATTTTTTTATGAATTTTTAATGTTTTTTTCTAAGTTTTTTAATATTTTTCCAATTTTTATTGTTTTTATAAATGAAAATGCAACAAAAATGGAACATAAATTAAAACAACTCAAAACAAGCCAACAAGATTTTTTTTCCAGAATTTTTAAGGGTTTTTAATATTTGTAGTTGATTTTTAAAAATAAACAGTAGCAATTTTTAGGGTTTTTGAATTTTTAAAAATAATAAATGGAAATAAAATGCAACCAAAAATTCAAATAAATTTCTACACCATGGCAGGAGCCATGTCTCAAAATCTCGTGATTTTTGAACAAAGTTTGTTATTTATTAAAACAAAAATAAAAGGCACGGCACACTGATGAATACTCATTCATCACTCTTTATTCTTATATTTTAGCTACAAAAACCTTTGCAAATACATGTATATGTTTGTAAATACAAATAATTACCAAAAGCATGCATGGTGTAAAAACTAATAATTAGCATGTTTTGTGCAAAAATAAAAGAATAAAGATTAAAAAGAAAAAGAGGGAAATATTTAGAATAAATATTGAGCAACCTAATCCCAAGGGAGGGCTCACATGGGCCTGACTGCATAAAAGCCAAAAGTAGAGAGAGATAGGGAGCTCATGTGTGTAAATATACCTGTAAATATAACTAAAATATTTTCCTCCAAAAATAGAATAAAATGGGCTTGTATTTATTTGTATATATTTGTAAATATAAAACCCAAATAAAAATAGAAAAATCAAAAAGAAAATAAAAAAATTCACTTGTATATAGTCACCTTGTACATTGAACACCTATATATTTATTTAGCCTTGTAAATAAATTAATTAATTTCCATAAAATTTGTGTACATATTCTATCTTTTATGGTGTAAATAAATAAAATAAAAACCATAAAAACAAAAATAAAATAAAAAGAACAAAATTAAAAACCAAAAATAACATTGTACATATACCATGTATATATATGTATCTATCTATTTATTTCACCCTTGTATATAAATAATAAAAATAAAATAAAAATATTCTTTTATTCCTAATTTTATGTTATAAATAAATAAAATATGAAAGGGGAATAAAAATGTACAAAAATAACAAATTAAAAATCAAAAATTAAAAATTCATATTGTATATATACCTATATATAGCATCCTAGTGTAAATACCTTATTTTTATTTTAAAAAATTAATTAAAAATCACAAAAAATAGAAAAAATTAAAACAAACATTTTTCATATTTTGAGTTTTTGATAATTCAGTCATTTATTATTTCTTTTTGAATTTTCAAAACATTTCCACGTGGCCTGTCCCCATTGGTCCACGGGGACGTTGACCCCCCGGTCAACTCCCCCTTTTGGACCACAGACCCGTGGATCCTCTTCCCGGACCCATCTTCTCCCAATTATCCCTCCTTGACCCGATCACCATTCCGCCAAATCACGGGTCCTAATTACTCCCCATTATCCGGGAACCTCGCCCGACACCGTGCCTAGGGGTCCGTGCTTCACCAAGCCGGACCCGACCCTTTCTTCCCGGACCTCCCATCGTATAAAGTCCTAGCTCCGCCTCCCATTTCATGCATCTTTGATCATTCGTTTTCCACCCAAGGACCTCCATCGCCTCCGCGAGAGTGACAGCTCGCTCCAGGCAGTGTTGCAGCGAGGAGGAGACGAGTCGACCATCGATCAGGCAGCTATGCGCCGCCGTGCGCCGCCTGGAGGTGACACTCGAGCCTCGGACACCGACGGTCCTCGAGGCAAGGACCTGGAGCACCCCCTGCTCCTCCACAATCGATTGCATCCATCAGGTAGCCCTTCCCCTTCTTCTTTTTCCCGAATTTCCATTTTCCCCCAAATCGACCCATCGCCATTCCGCTTTGATTCCAACCATCCTCGCCTTCGTTCCGACCATCGGAGTCGCCCATCACGATCGCCTTCTCTCAGCGCATCTTCTCCGCCCACTCGTTCACCCCAGTTCGCAAAGGAACTGGGTGTCGAGTTCCTTCGCCGTCGCTCCGCCGGAGCTCGCACGCCCCGCCGCACCGACCACCTTCACCCCCGCTTACAGGGTCGAGGCAATTTGCCCTCGACCCGTGAGTGCGTTGCTGTGCTTTTCAGGTCCATTCGAGCCCATCTGAGGGTCTCGACCATTTGAAGCAGCCGCTCCTACTCCGCCAGTGCCGCCGGAGCTCTCCAGAGCTCCTCGCCACCATCGGAGGGTACCAGTCGACGCGGGAGGCCAAGGAGCTTCTCTTCCGATCTTTAGCAGCCCGCGAGGAGGCCTCCAACACCCGCACGAGCCCGGCGAAACTCGTCGGCGTCCTGTTCATCGAGGACCCTCCACAGCCGTCCGATTGACCTCCAGCTCCAGTTCAGATCCCAGACATTCATTTGAGGAGCCGCCAGCACCGTTCGATCTTTGGAGGAGTGATTGGGACCGTCCGATCATTGAGGGCTTCCCACGTTGCTTCGTAGCCATCGATCTTCCACGTGGCGAGGCCCCAGCCGTTCGATCAGGACCGAGGACCCTGTGTTGAGCGTGCCCCTTCTCCGACCGTCCGATCTACACGTGGCGCGCATCTGGCCCTCGATTTAATAAAGGGTAAATTTCCTCGCAGGCCCTTAGTTTCTTAGTTGTTCTGTTGTAGTCCTGTAAATATTTTAGATATTTTATTTGTGTTTGGTAATTTGCATAGTGGACCCTCTAGTGCTTGGTAATTACTTTTATACCCCTGCCTGTAGTGGAACACGTGCTTCGACACGTGATTATTGGGTTATTTGCATGTATAGACCTATTGTTCTAGGGTGTTATTGAATGAAAGTAACTTTTTAATATTTGCATAAATACCCCTGTGAATGGTTTTATTGCGCAAGTGCTTGATTTAGTGGGTATTTTACACGGAGGTCCCTGAACTTTTAGTACTTGTTACTAAATAGTCCAGAAACCTTAGTTTCCTTGCAAATAGGTCCCTGAGTGCCCAGGTCACGCGCCTCGCGCGTGTTTTCTTAGAGAAATTGCACCATACCCCCTGGACTTTCTACTATTTGCGTATAGGCCCCTGTGCATTGTACCCTTCTTTTTATTTTTAATAAAATAGCAAACAAACTCCAAATTTAATGAAAATTGGACACATGGCTCCTACCATGGTGTAAAATTTTCTATAAATTTTGGAGACATTTTTTATTATTTTTGTTATTTTTAAAAATTCAAAAACACTCCTTTTTGTTACTGTTTAACTTTAAAATTCACAAAAAAATATTAAAACACCTCTAAAAATTACAAAAAAAATAGATAGTGTTTATTTTGTCTTGTTTGATTTTCTGACCAATTTTGGTCAATTTTCACTTCATAAAACCCATAAAAATTACAAAACCCCATAAAACCATAAAAATTCTAATAATTAAAATAAAAAAATTTTAATAATTCTAGTGGACAAATTTTCGTTGAATTTTCTTCTATACATGAAAATTACCTTCAGGTGTTAATAGGGCCATTTTTGTATTTTAATTTGGCCCTTGACACCAGAGTGGACAATACCCTTTATTTTCTGTTTTGTTTGATTTTTAAAAAATCCAATAAAAATCAGAAAAATATCAAAAATTAACCAAAAACAGTAAAAAATATAAAAAACTTAAAAACATTTTTAATTGAATTTTTGAGTGATTAAATAATTGCTTGTAGTTGGTTGTTTTGTTGTTTTCTTATTTTCTTAATTAATTAAAAAATCCAAAAAAATATATAAAAATTTAAAATCCACCAAAAAGACTTCTCTTTTATTTTATTTCTTTTCTGGACTACTTCGTAGGCCGCGAGGCCATCACGTGCTCCCTAAGTCCGACCCTGATCGCTATACCAGGCTAATCCAATAGCCAGGACCGCTATTATCTTTATTTGATTTTTATTCTATTTTGGTGGTCTGCACTTAATTTTCTTGATTGAGTTGAGATTCTTATCGATCCGGATCGCAACGACCCGAGTGATACTTTTACCTGATCCGGACCATTAGGATTTTCGGTTCATCTGAAAGGCGCCGTTGCCGGGGAACACAGCTTAGTAGTCTTTTTTCTTTATTTGTCATTTTCTTTTTGTTTTCTTTTTCGCGGCTTTCCGCGGCTCTTTCTGAGCCCGCGGCTTTTCGTGGCTTTTTATTTTTCATGTATTTTTGTTTTATTTTCTTTTTCTTTTTCTTTTCTTTTCTTTTATTTTTATCTCTGCTTGTTTATTTTATTCTCTATTTTTGCACATATACCCCTGTTTTATTTTCTACTTTTATTTGATTATTTTATTTTGGTCTGTGACACTCTGTTTCTTTCTTGCGAGGGCCTGAGGACCGAGGCGGCTACTCTCGAGAAGTCGGCGCAACCGCGGGATTTTGAGGCGACTCCCTTCTGCACGGAGCCGCAGGAGAGAGCGAGAAAGTAGCCGAATGAGAGAGGAGTAGTTTAGGTTTATTTTAGCACATTTGATTTGTTGTAATAATACAGGGACAACAGCTTGGACTTGGACAGCTTCTCGGGTTTGTTTCGCCGAGCACCGGTGTGCTTGGGGGACCCTTAGATTTTTCGCGGTTTCTTCGCGGCTTTTATTTTTCGTTGCCTTTTACGGTTTTACGCGGTTTTTCTCGAGCCCCTAGCCGTGGGACTTTTTGCTTGATTGTGCCGTACTGAGTAGGATCCAAACACCTAATAGACTACTTGTGCCTATAGATCGTTAATTGGACATACTAATAAAAGATTTATAAAAATAGCTGATTCATTTCCTTTGAGCCTACGTGTCGCAGCCTGCCCTGCCAAGCGCTGCTCTGAACCTGATTTGTCGGAAGGAGGAGGGGTAGACCGAGACCGGACTCTCTGGATCGAAGGCTGGTGACCAGCTAGACGGTTCTTTCGAGTAGAAGTTGCCTGCTTAGGACTCGGCTTTTCCCGCTGCACCATATAGGTAGTTTACTTCCTGTCTTTAAATTCTGTGCGGATCATATTGCATGTAGAGCACTGGAGTCAGGTACGCCTTTCTTACTTTGCATGCATCATTGATTTCATCGTGCATCAACTTTTTCATCTTCTCCCCATGTTTTTGACTTAATAACTAGGAGAACCGAAAATTCGTTAGGCGTTTTTGATTTTTTTTGAAAAAGACCTAAAAAGAAAATCATAAAAATTGGGACTGCTAAAACTATTGATCACTAAAAGACACTTGATTTAAAAAAAACTTGTCTTGGGGAGAGCAACCCCCTCATTGCTTGGTTTGATTGTGCGAGAGAGTGACCCGAACACTAGGTAGAGCCCTCCGGTACTATTCTCGACTGATTACCGACTCTTCTGTGCGGGACAGTCGGTTGAGAAAGTATCGGGTATCCCAGCAGGTCACGTAATCGCTCTGATATCTTGATTGTTCACCAAAATAAAATTTGACAAGATAAATTGACCGAGCCTTTACGATCTTCAGCTCGCGTTGCGTTGGTGAACTAGAGGGTTTGCTTGTGATCATAGTTTCTCCAGATCTCATCCGCCTTACTCGCCACATCAGGATGATGGGTAGATGATCTCTTAGGCAGCCTCTGGCTGCACCGCTTTTAGACGCGTCTACCAGTTCATCTAGGTTGGTTCGTGAGAGCCGAGACCCGCTCTCCGAACCCGAGTATGATTCCACCCTGTTCCCCCTCGACCCACTTTCTTTCAATTCCGAGAGACCAGTGCCAGAGGAGAGATTAGCAGATTTATCGGCACCTGAGTTTGGATCATTTGATTTTGCAGAGACCATGGCCGGCAGTTCTGACGATCGCTCTAGAGGTCCACAGCCCGAGCATTTTGTTTTGGACCAGGGTGCGATCAACTCCACCCTGATTGCCTCCCTCGAGACGGTACAACAACAGTTGAGGGATCAGGGAGCTTTCATGTTGGATATGAGGAGAGAGATGGAGCAGATGAGAGCAGAGCGAGAGCAGCGTAGAGACAGGCCGAGAGTTCCAGATGATGCAACAGCATCAGCCGCAGCAGCCGCAGCGGCCGCCGCCGCGGCAGGAGCAGGAGAGCCACCGAGACCGATGCGGGAGTTGCACAACCCCGGATCGACACTGATGCATCACTGGGTTGTGCTACCAGCTATCGTGGGGGACTTCAAGTCCCCCCCGAACACCTTGCAGCTCCTCCCCCGTTTCCACGGCCTCGCCACCGAGGAGCCCCATCTCCACCTCCAGGAGTTTCTCATGATTTGCAGCACTGTCCACGATCGTTAGGTGGACCAGGACACCATCAGGATGATTGCCTTCCCCTTCTCTTTGGCAGACAGAGCAGCCACCTGGCTGAAACATCTGGGGAAGTTCGTCTACACTTGGGAGCAGCTCCGTACCGAGTACTTGCATAAGTACTATCTACTCGGGCGGACCAATGCCGCGAGAGCTCTGATCAGCAACTTCTCCATGCTCCCTAACGAGCAGTTCCATGAGGCATGGGAGAGGTTCAGAGAACTGACTGATAGATGCCCGCACCACGACATTTCCAAGCCGAACCTCGTGCAGAGCTTTTCAGCGGGCTGACACCAGAGCTTCAGGGCTTGATGAACGCTTCTTGTGGCGGGTCTTACTTCGCCAAGGATCACGACCAGGTCTGGGCCATCTACGAGGAGATGGCCGAGAACTACATGGTGATGTCTCAGACCCGGTTGTATACTCAGGGCAGACCCCAGCAGCCACAGACCGTGCAGTATCAGAGGATAGCACGGGTCAACGCCGGTCCTTCCAGTTCGTCCGCAGTAGCAGCAGCACAGGCTATCCTCTCATTTTCAGATCCCGCTGATGCAGAGATGACAGCAGAGGAGATCTTGGAGAGCACATTCCTGGTCCAGGATACTTCTGAGGCAACAGAGCCGGTTCTCGACCACGACACAGATTTTGTGATGATGGTGGTGCTGATGCCACCTTAGAGGATACAGATCCCTCGGAGTCAGAGTCTGATTGGGCAGATTGTGAGGATGACATGCCAGACCTGATTTTTACTGAGCCTATAGCTGAGGAGGAGGTAGATGCCGAGCAGAGCAGAGACAGTCCATCAGGGCAGCCTTCTCCAGTTTCTGAGATTGATGGAGAGTTTCAGTTCTCCCATGCAGATTTGGCAGTGTTCACGCAGACTTTCCAGAGGCCATATCCACCAGCACCCAGCTGTCCAGAGCTGAAGCCGCTCCCTACTTCGCTGAAGTACAGATTCCTTGCGGGTGAGCCTGAGATGTACCCAGTCATCATCTCCGCCGATCTGACTGGAGAGCAAGAATCCTGTTTGATGGGGTTTCTTGAAAAGAACCGCAAGGCAATTGGATGGAGCGTAGAAAATCTCGAGGGGATAAGTCTGGCCCTGTGCTCCCACCATATCTATCTCGAGGATGAGGCGAAGCCGTCGTGTGAGTTCCAGCGGCGGCTGAACCCAAATCTGAGAGAGGTTGTCATGAAGGAGATATCAAAATGGTGGAGCGCCGATTTTATCTACCCCATCTCCGACTCCAAGTGGGTCAGCTCTTTGCATGTGGTGCCCAAGAAGACGGGCATCACTACAGTGATTAGTGAGTCTGGAGAGGAGATTGCTACACGAGTACCCACTTCTTGGCGGGTATGTGTTGACTACAGGAGACTCAACCAGGCCACCAAGAAGGATCATTTCCCCCTGCCCTTTATTGATCAGATCATTGAAAGACTGGCAGGGAAGAGCCACTACTATTTTCTGGATGGGTACTCGGGCTACAACCAGGTGGCCATCGCTCCTGAGGACCAGGAGAAGACCACCTTAACCTGTCCCTTCAGCGCATACGCCTTCCGACGCATGCCATTTGGGATATGCAATGCCCCTGCGACCTTTCATAGATGCATGCTGTCGATCTTTTCGGACATGGTAGGGGAGTGCTTGGAGGTCTTCATGGATGATTTCTCGGTTTACGGCGACGGATTCGACTCCTGTCTTGACTGCCTAGACCGAGTACTTCAGCGATGTATAAAGGTCCACCTTGTGCTATCTTGGGAGAAGAGTCACTTCATGGTGACTCAAGGGACGGTGCTTGGCCACATCATCTCCAACAGGGGCATGGAGGTTGATCCGGCCAAGGTAGATGTCATTAGAAAACTTGCACCGCCGTCCAATTTGCAGCAGTTACGGTCATTCCTGGGGCACGTCGGTTTCTACCGACGATTCATTCATGATTTCAGTAGGATCGCCCGACCGTTGACTGACCTGTTGACGAAAGACACCGAGTTCCTTATTGATGACAAGTGTCTTTCGTCCTTCGAGACTCTCAAGTAGTGTGTTATAGAGGCTCCTGTTCTCCAGCCGCCTGATTGGTCTCTCCCATTCGAGATCATGACGGATGCCTCCGATTTTACCGTGGGGGCCGTGCTGGGACAAAGGAGGGATGGAGTCCCATTTGCTATCCACTACGCTAGCCGCACATTGGATTCCGCTCAGCGGAACTACACAGTCACAGAGAAAGAGATGCTAGCCGTAGTGTTCGCCCAAGATAAGTTCAGATCATACATTATTGGATCTAGAGTGACCCTGTTTACTGATTATACCGCCATCCGATACCTCATGGCAAAGAAGGATGCCAAGGGGCAGACTGACTAGATGGATCCTTCTACTCCAGGAGTTTGACATTGAGATCAAGGATAAGCCTGGAGTCAAGAATGTGGTGGCGGATCATCTCTCCCGTTTAGAGCAGCCTGAGGATTCTGAGCAGATTGATCCTATTTGTGAGACCTTCCCAGATGAGGCGATCCTTGCTATCGCCTCACTCCCGTGGTATGCTGACATTGTGAACTTTCTTGTTGCTAAGAAAGTCCCACAAGGTTGGCCCAGGTAGAGGCTTGAGACCTTCCTCGCGAAGGCCAAGTCCTACCACTAGGAGGATCCCATCCTTTACCATGAAGGAGGGGATAGCGTCTGGCGTAGGTGCATTCCTCAGGAGGAGCATCATAGCGTCCTCACTTACTGCCACAAGCTTGAGGCAGGAGGACATCATTTTGGGAGGAGAACGGCACAGAAAGTGCTCCAATCCGGCTTGTGTTGGCCTGCCCTCTTCAAGGACTCTGATGCGTTCGTGAAGAGGTGTACTGACTGTCAGAGGATGGGCACTTGTGGACAGCGTGATATGATGTCAATGCAACCCATTCACTTCTGTGAGGCTTTTGGCGCATGGGGCATCGATTTCATGGGTCCATTCCCTAAGAGTCAGGGATTTTAGTACATTCTGTTGGCCGTAGACTATGTTAGTCGTTGGGTTGAGGCTATCCCCGCCCGAACCGCTGATGCCAGGACAGTTTGCAGATTTTTGAGGAAGCACGTCATCACGCGGTTCGGGGTACCTCGAGTATTGATTTCAGATGGGGGGTCTCATTTCATCAACGACCAGGTGAAGGCCCTTGCTAGCGAGTTCGGCATAGACCATCGAGTTGCCACTCCATACCATCCACAGACGAATGGTCTAGCCGAGGTGTTGAACAGGGAGATCAAGACTATTTTGCAGAAAGTCGTCCGCCCTGACCGAAAGGATTGGTCACAGCTTTTGGACTCGATCTTGTGGGCATATAGGACGTCTTTCAAGACACCATTGGGCACATCTCCCTTTCGCCTCGTATATGGCAAGCCGTGCCATTTACCTGTTGAGCTGAGACACAGGTCACTTTGGGCAGTCACTGAGATACTTGTTGATCCAGATAGTGTAGGAGACCAGAGGAGGGTAGAGTTAGCAGCCTTGGAGGAGCTTAGAGATACCGCCTTCTCAAACAGCCTACAGTACAAGGAGAGAGTGAAGGAGTGGCATGATTCTCACATCAGCCACAAGCATTTTGAGCCTGGACAGAGAGTATGGCTGTTTGATGCTAGGCTTCGTCTATTTCCAGGGAAGCTACAGAGCAAATGGAAGGGACCCTACTTGGTGAGAAAGGTACACGACAACGGTAGCATTGACATATCCGAGTTGTCTTTTGAGAGTACCTTTCGAGTGAACGGCCAGCGGCTCAAGCCATTTCTAGATCATGAGCCGCGAGTCGTTGATGTTGCCCCTATTCATTGTGCGTGAGATGTGGTCTTTTGACTCACATCTATTGCATCTCACGCCTGATTATCATTGCTCTTCCGACCTGTATAGATCCAGATGTCCATATCATTCCATTCTTTAGTCCCACATCCCTTTATTCATCTTTTGGTTATGCTATACTTAGGGTGTACTTTACCCTAAGTATAGGGGGGATGTAGGACCTTTGAATTTTCTTTTATTTCTTTCTATCCCTGTTTTACTGCCTATACTTAGGGATATTTTACCCTAAGTATAGGGGGGGTAGACCTTGTACATTCTCCACTCGATTTTCCCTTTGTGTACAACCTGCTATACTTAGGATTATTTGATCCTAAGTATAGGGGGAAAAACCGAGATCTTCTTGATTTTCTATTTCATTCATTCGTCTTTGTATATAGCCTTTCTTTTCACTTCCCTGTACATAGCACAAGTTATGTCTTCTTCATCGCTCTTGACTCTTAGGACATCGTTCGAGCTAAGTATAGGGGTGTGTGTATATATTTCATATATACTTTAGCCATAACTCGTACTTTGTGTGAGTGTGTTAATAAATAAATTGGCTAAAAACCTTAAAAACCACAAAAATTAAAAATTTTCCCTGTAAATAAACATTCTTTTAGTGCACATACATAGCTAGTGTACAAATTATTTTTGTAAAAATGTTTTCAAAAACTTTTTGTGTAAAGTTTGTGTAAATATTTTCTTATCAAAATTATGTATATAATACAAAATTTTTCCAAAATGTTTTGAAAATCAAAAATTTGCAAAAATCTTATGTAAATGTGTGTAAATATTTTTGCAAAACTTGCATTTCATGCATTCATCCATTCATGATTTCAAAACATTTTTCATAAATTTTGCATGTTTGTAAATATTGTGAAAATAACATCTTTGTATATATGTATATAGTTTTTCCGGATTATAGTTGACATTTAAACTAGCCTGGAATCAAATTGGGAAATGGAGCTTGATTAAGATCTTAATCCACCTAAATTATAAGAGGAACTTTATAGGGCTTAGGGTTAAGGCTTTTCAGGTCCATGGTGACTTAATTCTTTGAGTCCACTAGGCTATGATCACATGTCATCTCAATGAGCCTAAGTAGAGCACTTAACAACACACACATGACTCACATAGACAATGGCTTTACTTGGACACAGCACTTGCACCGAGCTCTCTACGGATGAGTTGGTGAGGAGGCAGTCTTCCTTGACTTGGGGTAGCATATGAGGGTAGTACTTCTAGGCGGAACCTCTCTTCTTCTTTTAGTGAAGGAAGTGCGTCTCAACTTGGTCTGGTTGCCATGAGGTCAAACGACAGGAGTTGTGGGTTGCAATAATGCTTCAAAAGAGTGATAGTCTACTGGCTCAAGAGGAAAAACTCCTTGTATATATGTTGCACATGTATATGTTGTACAGATGCACTTGAAAAAAAATGCAAAAAGAAAATAACTCCAAAAAAGTGGTGGGTCTGATAGAAAATGATAATCCCACCGGAGTATGTATATAGAGTGCAAATAAGCAAAGCTTGAGATTCATGTCCCACCTAATGTAGCTTGTAGCAGGGAGACTTGGCTACACTGGTTGAGCTCCCAAGGATACATGGCTACACTGGTCATGGTCCATTCTCTTCTTCCTCCTCTTCTTGAGCCGGTTGAACTTGAACTTAGAAGGGAATACCCCGCTCCTCGAGGAAAGAGTGGCCAGATTGGGTTCATAGAGTTACCTTGTTGGGGAGGGTTGTCAAGTTGCCATTTCTGAGGTGGAGAGATTATACTTCACATTCACAGTACAAGGAAAGATTCGTGGTCTTCAGGGTTGTGTTTGATGATTTGTTCTGATCTGGATTATTGAGGAGTCTTGATTATAGATTGGTGGAACTTAGAGGCTGTTGAGTTTTAAGCTTAAGTCCAAATAAGGTTCCGACACATTAATAATCCAAAGATCTGATCGAGCTCCATAATTCAATTTAATGAAGGCAAGTTTAATATTCAACCTTGATCCATGTGCATTCTCCTCTTTTTCTTTTTTCTTTCTCTTTTGCACTTCTTTTTCAAATAAGTGTTTGCTAAGGGACTAGCAAAGTTAAGTATAGGGGGGTGATGAATACTCATTCATCACTCTTTATTCTTATATTTTAGCTACAAAAACCTTTGCAAATACATGTATATGTTTGTAAATACAAATAATTACCAAAAGCATGCATGGTGTAAAAACTAATAATTAGCATGTTTTTGTGCAAAAATAAAAGAATAAAGATTAAAAAGAAAAAGAGGGAAATATTTAGAATAAATATTGAGCAACCTAATCCCAAGGGAGGGCTCAGCATGGGCCTGACCGCATAAAAGCCAAAGTAGAGAGAGATGGGGAGCTCATGTGTGTAAATATACCTGTATACATAACTAAAATATTTTCCTCCAAAAATAGAATAAAATGGGCTTGTATTTATTTGTATATATTTGTAAATATAAAACCCAAATAAAAATAGAAAAATCAAAAAGAAAATAAAAATATTCACTTGTATATAGTCACCTTGTACATAGAACACCTATATATTTATTTAGCCTTGTAAATAAATAAATAAATTTCCATAAAATTTGTGTACATATTCTATCTTTTATGGTGTAAATAAATAAAATAAAAACCATAAAAACAAAAATAAAATAAAAAGAACAAAATTAAAAACCAAAAATAACATTGTACATATACCATGTATATATATGTATCTATCTATTTATTTCACCCTTGTATATAAATAAAAAAATCAAATAAAAATATTCTTTTATTCCTAATTTTATGCTATAAATAAATAAAATATGAAAGGGGAATAAAAATGTACAAAAATAACAAATTAAAAATCAAAAATTAAAAATCCATATTGTATATATACCTATATATAGCACCCTAGTGTAAATACCTTATTTTTATTTTGAAAAATTAATTAAAAATCACAAAAAATAGAAAAAATTAAAACAAACATTTTTCATATTTTGAGTTTTTGATAATTCGGTCATTTATTATTTCTTTTTGAATTTTCAAAACATTTCCACGTGGCATGTCCCCATTGGTCCACGGGGGACGTTGACCCCCCGGTCAACTCCCCCCTTTGGACCACAGACCCGCTGATCCTCTTCCCGGACCCATCTTCTCCCAATTATCCCTCCTTGACCCGATCACCATTCCACCAAATCACGGGTCCTAATTACTCCTCAGTTATCTGGGAACCTCGCCCGACACCGTGTCTAGGGGTCCGTGCTTCACCAAGCCGGACCCGACCCTTTCTTCCCGGACCTCCCATCGTATAAAGTCCTAGCTCCGCCTCCCATTTCATGCATCTTTGATCATTCGTTTTCCACCCAAGGACCTCCATCGCCTCCGCGAGAGTGACAGCTCGCTCCAGGTAGTGTTGCAGCGAGGAGGAGATGAGTCGACCATCGATCCGGCAGCTATGCACCGCAGTGCGCCGCCTGGAGGTGACGCTCGAGCCTCAGACACCGACGGTCCTCGAGGCAAGGACCTGGAGCACCCCCTGCTCCTCCACAGTCGATTGCATCCATCAGGTAGCCCTTTGATTTGGCCAGATTTCATGGAGTCTAAAAGTGGTGTCTCACACAAGGCGGAGACAACCGTCGCTGTGACGACTCACAATGAAATCTGGACTAAAATCAACAATTAACCCACACTAAAGTTCAATAAATTATAAATAATGTGGAGTTAAAATTTACTTTTAACTCTGCACAAATGGTGTATAGTGACAAGTATGCAGAGAGTTCGAACACAGGGAGCAAACAGGGTAATTCAAAAATTGTGCTCAAGTGAGTGTGTACACTAAGCAAGAAAGCAAATAAATTTTTGTGGGTTTTTAATTTTTAATTTTTTTATTTTAATTTTATTTTATTTTTGTATTTGGATTTTTAATTTTCTGATTTTTATGTTTTATATTTTATAATTTTTATTTTCTTTTTCAATATTGGAATTTAAAGACAAAGTAATAAAAAGGGTAATAAACTATTTATAAAATTCTGCAAAAATAACCAAAAATTCGGAAATTAAATATTTTTGGTATTTTTAGGATTTTTTTACTGTTTTTGTGATTTTTGTGGATTTTCCAAGGTGTTTTTGGTATTTTTAAATACTTAAATAAGACAAAACAGTGGAAAAGATGCTGGCTGTGAGTAAAATGGGATTTAAAAATAGCAACCAGTACTCAAAATTTTTCACAACAATTTTCAAATAAAGCTACTGAGATATGCAACAAATAGGAGCTGAGTTTGTATTTTTTGGAGTTTTCCTTGATTTTATATATTTTTTTTGAAGTTTTAGAGTGTTTTTAAATTTTTAGTGTTTTTCTTTTGAGATTTTTAATGATTTTTGGACTAACACTAAAATAGGATATAATAGACGCTAGGGGATTTTTTTTTGGATTTTTAGAAGTGTTTTAATATTTTTTTGGCATTTTCTAAGCTAGACAGTACACAAAAAGCATGTTTTTGATTTTTATTAAATATAAAAATAAAATAAAATAAAAAACTAAAATGATAGCGTCAAAGTACACGTGTCCAGGAGCTTAACCCTATTTTTGTGGAATTTTTGGATTTAAAATGATAGTTCAAATAAATACAACAAGCATCCAATCATTAACAGGCCTGGCAGGGGTATACTTGCAATTTCTCAAACATCCAGGGGTCTACATGCAATTTTCCACAAAGTTTTTAAACTAAACATTCAATTTCTAGGGTCAGACAGCAATTACAAAACCCGGAGGGGCCTCAGTACAAAATCCCCAAGACTAACACGTGCGCAACACGCGCCTGGCAGGGGTATGAGTGCAATATTTAAAACTGTCAGGGGGGACGATGCAAAATAGCCCAAAGTTTTACACTGTGATACAATATTTTTGGACTGAAATGAAATACCCAAACCTCAAGGAGTGTCCTTGCAAAATTCCCACCCCCTCACGCGCACAGGCACGTGAGGTGACGTGGCGAAGGACCTAAGTGCGAATAAAATAAAGGCAAGGGTTCACATGCAAATATCACAAAATTTTAACACTTCAGACGAAAGTTTAAATATTGAAACTTAAATACAAAAAGGCACGAGGGGTGAGTTGCAAAATACCCTCTTGTGCGCGATCCAACGGCGGATGATGGGTCACTTAGACACGTGGCGCGTTGTGGACGACCGATGACGCTTCGCGGATGAGCGGCGACGATTAGATCTCTAGCGATGATCGACGGTCGAAGCTGGTGGAGATCCAACGGTAGTTGCTCGATCTGGGACTCCTCCTCGATCCAACGGCTGAGAGGTTGGTTGCAAGAACAGGGAAGAGCGCCGGCGAAGGCGAGCTTCTCCGTCCTCGATCTCCTTCCTCTGGCGACGATAGGTCCTCAAAATAGACAAGGAGCGTCCTGGGATCGTCTTCTATCTCCTGGGGGCGTCAAAAAGCCACGGGGATGCCCATGGTACTCTCGGGCGGCGGGCGGAGCTGGGGGGCTGCGTCTGCTCCGGCGAGCTCCAAAATTCGCCTCCAGGCACTTTCACATTTGGCTTTGACCTACAAAAATGGTCAAAGGGTCCAGGGCAAACTGCCTGGACCCTTGGATGGTCGGGGAGAGGTGCGAATCGAACTAGGGGTGCACGGCCGGAGGTGCGCTCCAGCCAACGTGCTTGATTGGACGAGGAACTTGATGGAACTTAGATTTTTTGTAGGTTTTCGATCCCTAGACTAACAGGAATAGAATGATGAAAAGAAATGCAAGGGGGAATGGTCCTCGATGGCCGGAGCCAGAGGAAGATGATACCTCAACCGGCGACTTTGCGGGAGGTGGTGGAAGCGCCTCCGACTTCCTCTGCCCTGGCTGAACGCACGGCGTGAGAGCTGTCACCTCCACGAGTGCTTGGAGCACAAGAAGAGCAAGGAAGGGTGGACCGAAGGTGTTCAAACTTGAATTCAAAGTTGGGGGGTCGTTATATTTGGTCTGACCCGAGGAGATAGGGGTTCAAAGATCAATGAGTATCTTGCAAATCTTGGGTCCAAAGACCAAGATTATTCATGGGCGAGCTAGAGGGAAGATCGAGGAATAATGTTGCAGAAGGTTGCAACACAAAAAGGTGAAAGATTTGGCCTCGAGAAATACGTGAAGTTGGGTCAAAAATGAGGTTGTCAGGAGCCACAGGGGTCTAGGACACCTAGTTGACCAGAGTCAACTAGGGCTTGCGCCTGGTTGGTCCACGTGGACCAACCAGGAAAAACCCTGATTAAGTCTTTTATTAATTCATTTAAAAATAGAAATAAGCCGAATTAAATTATGATTATAAAATAAAAAATATTATTTATTATATGTAGTATTTTATTATGAATTTTAATTATTTTTATGACTTGTATTTTTACAAGTTACCTTTATACCCCTTTATAGGTATATTACCTATGTATTTTAGTATTTTATTTTTATTTTGTGTATTTTATTTTTATTAATTTCATTTCTTATTTTCTAAAATTATGAAATACTTTTATACACTTAAGTATATTTTTATTTTATTATTCTGAAGTATTTTGTATATTAAATAAAATCTAAGAGTGTTTTGTACAGGTATGTGTATAGGCAGTATACCTATGTGTTCTTTATACAAGTATTTTTATTTTGTATTTTCTTTGCATTTTTATTTTAATTTTAATGCACATATATATTATAAGTAATATTTACATAATTATATAAATATAAAAATGAATAAATAATGAATGAAGAATAAATTGAATATTTTATTCAGTACAGGTATACAATAGGGGTCCAAACTCAACTTTCAAACCGTAGCTCCGCCAAATGCGAAACCACCACCATTGGATAGATTATTTTATTCTATATACAATTAAAGGTGAGTATGTTGCATTTGGAGTTGTCAGTTGTGAGATACGGGTCTGGGAAGTTGGGATTCTGGATTTTTATTCAGACCATAACTTTTTATCTATACATTATTTTTCTGTGAAATCAATTTTGTATTTTTCTTTATTAAATTATCTACAACTTTCATGTACAAAGTTTCTTTATTTGATGTATAAAAAGTGGAACCAAAAATAGTTCCCAAAATGAATAAAGAATGAATAAAATTTATAGGTATTTATCTGTATTTCTGACCTTATCTCCCCCTACTTTATTCCTTGTCGACCTATTCATCAAGATGCTTAGGTCTTGAGGGTTTTGGGTCATAAAATATTTACAATATTTTATTCTTTTTCTTTTCTTTATTTATTCTATAATTTTGGCT
Source organism: Ottelia alismoides (assembly GCA_037367405.1). Lineage (NCBI taxonomy): Eukaryota > Viridiplantae > Streptophyta > Magnoliopsida > Alismatales > Hydrocharitaceae > Ottelia > Ottelia alismoides. The sequence continues at coordinate 350,966 of JAZKJV010006175.1, read as the reverse complement.
TTAATTACAGTATTTTATACACTATATAAATGCACATGCATGAATGCTAAGATGCTCTATTTAAGGGTATTTACAGGCATTTGCTAAGGTTTTTGGTGCCAAAATGATAGAATAAAGATGATGAAATGTGGATTCATCATCCCCCTATACTTTACCTTTGCTAGTCCCTAGCAAACACTTATGCAATAAGTGCAAAAAGAAAAAGAAAGAAAAGAAAAAGAAGAATTTGGATTTTATCTGGTTATCAAACTTGTCTTCGCAAAATCAAAGTTTGGAGCTTAAGTTAGACCTTTGGAAATTTAGTGCGGGCGGAACCTTAGTGAGAACCGTGTTTGAAATCCAACAGTCCTTGAGAGTCTCAAAACTCTGTCCAAGTCTCCTCAATAGCCAGGTCAGAAATACTTCAACTCATACGCAAACTCTTACGATTATGAATCTGACCTGTACAGTGTAAGTGATGGTGGCTCTCCCCAACTAGAATGACAAAGAAACTGACTTCTCCAGTACGACAACCCAATGATTCCCCAATCCAACAACTCCATCCTCGAGGAGCGGGGTATTCCCTTCTAAGTTCAAGTGGCAACCGGCTCAAGTGGAGGGGGTGAAGAGAAGAATGGACGGTAGCCAGTGTAGCTACCTATCCCGGGATGCAAGACCAGTGTAGTCGAGTCATCCTGCTGCAGGCTCACATGATATGACTTTGGAACTCAAGCTTGCTTATTGACTTTGTACATACTTGCAGGCTTTTTATTTTTGTACATGCCTGAACATTTTTTTTTGAATACTATATACAGCAGCATTTACATAAGGAGTTTTTCCTCTTGAGCCAGTAGACTATCCCTCTTTTGAAGCTTTATCGCAACCCACAGCCTCCTGTCTTTAGACTTCCTAATCACTGGACGGGTTGGGGTGCACTTCCCTCCCTAGAGGAGGACAAATGTTTCCACTTGTGTGCGTCTCATACCGACAAATCCAATCCCCTCACCACTCTAACTGAGTTGAGCCATGTGAAAGGTGCAGGTGTCCAAGTTAGGTCATTATCAACAAGAGTCGTGCGTGTGCTCCGAAATACTCTACTTAGGCAGTCAAGAATCAATTGAACCAAGTCTCGTGATCCTCAAAGAATTAAGTCAACTAGACCTGAAGTACCTCAAACCCAGTTCCTATAAGGTTCCTGTTATTAGGTAGATTTGAAGGTCCAATCAAGCTCCAATCTCCGGATTTTACTTAGACTTGTTCAACTATCAAACTCAATCCGAAAAATGCGAATGCTATGCAATGCAAAAAGTATTTTTGTGATGCAATTTTTCAAGGATTCTGAACTTTTTATGGATTTTTGAAAATATGATGATGATGCATATGCAGATGCATTTTTTTGTATTTTTCAAAAAGATTTTTCCAATGTTTTTGGATTTTAATTTTGCAAATGTTTTTGGGATTTTTGAAATCAAAAAGGTTTTGGCTGAAAACTAGGTTAAAATATGTACACGGGAGTGCTTCTTATATATGAGAAGTGGATTTTAAGAATTTACAAGGGTAAGTGATCAATTTTATACATATATACATATAGTGGATTTTGGTGTGATGTATGTATATTCCTCAAACTTATTTGAAAATAATTTACACACAATTTTTGAAAACTATAGTCCAAAATAGTTTTTACAAACATTTTACACACATTTGAAAACATTTTTGCAAAGGCTTTCAAAACAGTATATATAGGTTTTTCAAATCATTTTTGCAACCATTTTCAAACCATTTGCAAATCATTTTTCAAACATTTTATTTCACACAAAGAAAAGAAGTTTTACAAACCAGACATTTTTACACAGGTTGAAAACATGTAACAAAACATTTTCAAAATAGTTTTCAATAGATGTTCACAAAAATTTTCAAACCATTTTTCAAACATTTTGCAAAAAACATTTTCACCTGATTTATTAATCAGTAATTACAAAAAGAATTTGAGGAATAACCACATCTTTTTATTAAGGATTTTTAATGATTTTTAAAGAATTTTTAAAGAATTATTAGCCATATTTATAAAGAAAATATGAAAGTACGAGTTATGGCTAAAGTATATACGTAGTATATACGACCCCCCTATACTTAGCTTGAGCTATGTCCTCATAGATCGGAGAGAAAAGAGAAGACATAACTCGTACTAAGTATAGACAAGTCTAAAGAATGAATACATAACGAAGGAATCAATGAATGAGAAGTCGACCGTCCCCCCTATACTTAGGATCAAATAATCCTAAGTATAGCAGACTGTACACAATGCAGGGAGGGTCAAGGGCGGGAATGAACAGATCATACTCAGATTGTCTCCCCCTATACTTAGGGTAAGATATCCCTAAGTATAGACAAGAAGAGGAGACAATGGAGGGGATTGAAATGAAAATGACAGAACTCGGGGTGCACGCCCCCTATACTTAGGACAAAGTACGTCCTAAGTATGGAAGACTGTCTCCAAGGGCGGCACCTTTTTGATAGATGAAGAAGATAAAAAAGGAAAAGAAGAAAAGAAGAAAATAAATCAACAGATGAAATTGTGATATGAACAGATGGATCTGTACAGCAGATGATGGAATTGATCACCATGTATGAGATGCAGATGATGAGAGTCAAAGGACACATCTCATACCAGAAGAATGGGGGCAACGTCAATGGTCGGCGGATCATGATCAAGATATAGTTTCAGGCGTTGACCATTGACACGGAAGGTAGAGGAAGACGACGGTTCGGATATGTCGATGCTGCCATTGTCATGTACCTTCCTAACCACATATGGACCTTTCCACTTGCTCTGCAATTTCCCTGGGAATAATTTCAACCTGGAATCAAACAACCATACTCTCTGATCTGGTTCAAACTGTTTATGGCTGATATGTGAATCGTGCCATGTCTTCACTTTTTCCTTGTACTGTAGGCTGTTGGAAAAGGCTGTATCTCTCAATTCTTCCAGGGCTGCCAATTCTACTCTTCTCTGGTCTCCTATACTCTCGGGATCTAAAAGCAACTCAGTAACTGCCTAAAAAGATTTGTGCTTGATCTCCACCGGCAGATGGCACGGCTTGCCATAGACGAGACGAAAGGGAGATGTCCCCAATGGATTTTTGAAAGAAGTCCGATAAGCCCACAGGACCGAGTCCAAAAGGTGTGACCAATCCTTTCGGTCTGGGCGGACAACTTTCTGCAAGATTATCTTTATCTCCTGATTCGATACTTCGGCAAGACCATTAGTCTGAGGGTGATATGGAGTGGCAACCCGATGGTCAATGCTGAACTCGTCTGCAAGGGCCCTAACCTTGTCATTGATGAAATGAGACCCCCCGTCTGAAATCAAGACTCTAGGTACCCCGAACCGTGAAATGATATTTTTCCTCAAAAATTTGCAAACGGTTTTAGCATCTGCGGCTAGGGCGGGGATGGCCTCCACCCATCGGCTGACATAATCCACAGCGAGCAGAATATGCTCGAATCCCTGACTCTTAGGAAATGGGCCCATGAAATCAATCCCCCATGCATCAAAAACTTCACAAAAGTGAATGGGTTGCATGGGCATCATGTCTCTCTGTCCGCAGGTTCCCATTTTCTGACAGTCAGTACATCTCTTCACGAACTCATCAGAATCCTTGAAGAGAGTAGGCCACCATAGGCCGGATTGAAGCACCTTTTGTGCTGTTCTTTTTCCAGAATGATGTCCTCCTGCCTCAAGCTTGTGACAGTATGTGAGGACGCTATGATGCTCTTCTTGAAAAATGCACCTCCTCCAGATATTGTCCCCTCCTTCATGATAAAGGACGGGATCCTTCCAATGGTAAAACTTGGCCTTCGCCAGTAAGGTCTCAAGTTTCTGCCTGGGCCAACCTTGTGGAATCGTCTTGGCAGCAAGATAATTCACAATGTCGGCATACCATGGGAGCGAAGTGACAGCCAAGATCGCCTCATCTGGAAAAGTCTCTGTAATAGGTGCACTGGGCTCAGATTCCTCAAGATTCTCCAATCTGGAGAGATGATCTGCCACCACATTCTTGACTCCAGGCTTATCTTTAATCTCAATATCAAATTCCTGGAGTAGAAGGATCCGTCTGGTGAGACGTGCTTTGGCATCCTTCTTAGCCATTAAGTACCGGATGGCGGTATGATCAGTGTAGATGGTTACTCTAGATCCGAGAATGTAAGATCTATACTTATCAAGAGCGAATACTACAGCCAGCATCTCTTTCTCAGTCACCGTGTAATTCCGCTGCGCGGCATCCAAAGTCTGGCTGGCGTAGTGAATGGCAAAGGGTAATCCATCCCTCCTCTGTCCGAGCACAGCCCCAACGGCAAAATCTGAAGCATCTGTCATGATCTCGAATGGGAGAGACCAATCGGGTGGCTGAAGGACAGGAGCTGAAACAACCATATTCTTGAGAGTTTCAAAAGCTTCAAGACACTTATCATTGACAATAAACTAAGTGTCTTTGGTGAGCAAGTCAGTAAGCGGTCGGGCAATTCGACTGAAGTCTTGAATGAACCGTCGATAGAAACCGACATGCCCCAGAAAAGACCGTAACTGACGCAAATTGGACGGCGGATTGAGTTTTCTGATGATGTCCACCTTAGATGGATCGACCTCCATGCCCTTGTTGGAGACAATATGACCAAGGACCGTCCCTTGAGTCATCATGAAATGACTCTTCTCCCAGGATAAAACAAGGTTGACCTCAATGCAACGCTTGAGCACACGGTCTAGGCAGTCAAGACAAGCGTCGAACCCGTCGCCATAGACTGAGAAGTCATCCATGAAGACCTCTAAACAGTCACCCACCATGTCCGAGAAGATGGACAACATGCACCTTTGGAATGTCGCCGGAGCGTTACATAAACCAAAAGGCATCCGTCTGAAAGCATAAGTCCCAAACGGACAGGTGAATGTCGTTTTCTCCTGGTCTTCGGGCGCAATGGCCACTTGGTTGTATCCAGAGTACCCGTCAAGGAAACAGTAATGACTCTTCCCGGCTAACCGCTCGATAATCTGATCAATGAATGGTAGCGGGAAGTGATCCTTCTTGGTGGCCTCATTCAATCGTCTGTAGTCCACACAGACCCTCCAAGAAGTTGGTACTCTGGTAGCGATCTCCTCTCCAGACTCGTTGACAACTGTAGTGATACCCGTCTTCTTAGGTACCACATGTAGCGGACTTACCCATTTGGAGTCGGAGATGGGATAGATAAAATCGGCGCTCTACCACTTGGAAATTTCTTTCATGACTACGTCTCGAAGATTCGGGTTTAGCCGTCGTTGGAACTCACGCGACGGCTTAGCGTTATCCTTAAGATAAATGTGGTGAGAGCAAAGATTTGGGCTCAACCCCTGGAGATCAGCTATACTCCACCCGATTGCCTTGCGGTTTCTTTCAAGAACCTCCATCAGACGAGATTCTTGTTCTCCAGTCAAATCTGCTGAGATAATGACTGGGTACATTTCTGGCTCACCCGCAAGGAATCTGTATGACATCGACTGCGGCAGAGGTTTCCGTTCTGGACAACTGGGAGGTGGCAGATCTGGCTTCTGATATGTCTGTGTAAATGCTACCAGGTCTGCATGGGAGAACTCTCGCTCTGCATGAATTCTTGACGAAGGGCGGCCTGCTGAATCATCAATAAACTGCACTGGCTCGCACTCTGTCATGGTTGTCGGCTCAGAAGGAATCAGACAAGGTAGATAATCATCAAAGTCATCCCAGTCAATGTCTGAATCCGAGGGATCAGAAGAAGAAGAACACGATTGAAATTCCTCAGCACCACTCAGCACAACACTGTCAACTTCAGATATATCCTCATCCAGGGATGTGCTCTCCCGACTCTCGATTGCCATGAGCTTGAGATATAGTGAATCTGTAGGCAAGGCGAGGGTCGGTGCTACGGGATCTTTCCAGTTGGATTCATCATCAGTCATTTCGAAATCACAAACCTGGTGGATGTCTAGCTCTTCCTCTGTCATCTGCTCGGCTTCGCTGGATTGCTCTGAGCATGCCAACTCTCTGGCTTTGGTCTCCTCGATCGTCTCTATTTGTATGGTTTCGCCCTCTACGCGAAAGCATACCTTCCCACTATCATGGTCGGTCACCGCCTTGGCTGTGGCCAAGAATGGACGTCCGAGAATGATGGGGGCATCAGTTACCGACTCAGGGATCTCCATGTCCAACACAACGAAGTCCACGGGGAATTTCAGGCCCTGAATGGTAACGACCACGTCTTTCAATAACCCCTTCGGCCTCTTAGTCGACCTATCAGCAAACTGAAGGACTGTCCTGCTCCTAAGAAGAGGACCAAATTCGAGTCGGTCGAGTAAGGCTGCCGGAAGAAGGTTAATTGAAGAGCCGCTGTCTAATAGAGTACGATCAAACTGCTGCTCCTGAATCTCGCATCTGACATAGGGAGCTCCTGCATCTGGTCGCTTAGCTGGCAGCTTGTTCTGGATGGTGCAGCAAGTGGACTGAGTGAGCACATGGATTTGATCTCTGTGATTCCTCCTCTTCCTACGGACGGTATTCTTCTCTTTCAGGTTCTTCTTGAAGAGGGGGATGTGCTCAAGTGCTTCTTGTAGAGTCAGCTGAATATGGAATCTGTCTATCATCTGATTGTCGAACTCTACCTGCTGATCTTTTTTGGGATTTTCTTTTTTATTCCCCTTCGTACGGCGAAGCGCCTCAGGGAAGGGGATGGTAGGGGTCTCCTTAGATGGAGGACTAGGAATCGGTCCCTGTGCCTGTGAAGAGGGAGAATCCATACAATAATCATCATTCACCACATATGGATCCGTAATTTGAACAGAAACCTTTCCTTTATTCATATTTTTGTTTTTCTTTTTGTTCCCACAGTCTCTAGATACAAAATGTGGCAACATCACAGATGGTGGCTCAACAAAAGTAGATGTGGTGGCCTCAGCACCACCACTAGCACCGGTCTTCGCGGCATCAGCACTGCGCTCTGGTTCATCATCCAAAATGGTGGCATCAGCACCACCGTCTGCAACTGGTATCACGACAGCATCAACACCGTCGTCCTGGACTCCATCATTGGTGGCATCAGCACCACCGTCTTCAACATCATCATTAGCGGCATCAGCACCGCTATTCTGCTCCTCTGGCGCTCCTGGTTCAGCATCTGATTGTCACTCAGAAGAGGCACCGCCGGCTGGCATCCTACCGCTCCTAGTAGTCACAAAATCAGCATCATTCAAAGAATAAGACATATCATTCAAATCGTCACTAGGAGAGGTATCCTCTGTAAACTCTACCTGCTCAGACTTCCTTTTCAGATTGTTCGGGTTAGGTTCAATCTGAGCGGGTATAGCGGCCTTTCCTTTTATGATGTCCCTCATCTCCTGCCGGAATTCATCCATTTCTTGCCTGAAAGAGGCTCGCTGTTCAGATAGCAAGCGGGCAAGATCATCAAGGGTTGGGTTCTCAAAGGCAGGACCCTGAGAACCGGATGGCTGTCCCTGCTGGAAATGGGGTTGCTGCTGCTGTTGCGACTGATACTGGGGGGAAGGATGGTGATAGGAGTGCTGAGGCTGCTGTCGCTGCCTCCACTGTTGTCCCTGATAGGCGGGACGAGGACCACTCTGGTATTGTTGTTGATGGGCGTACTGGGGCTGCTGGTGTTGCTGTTGTGGCTGGCTGTTCTGCTGTCCTTGGGCAGGGTTCTGCTGTTGGGAAGAGGATCCACCATTGCCCCAACGGAATTCGGGGTGATCCCGACGAATCCCGGGCTGAGGGTACCGGTCGTACCAAATCCCATTGACTTCCATCAATGGTTCCTGCTCGAAGGAGGGTGGAGGAAGAACTGCCAGCGGCTGCTCCGGCTGATAGACCACCATCTGCGTCTCCTGAGACGGCGGTTGCTCTGGATGGTACTGTAGCAGTGGAACCGGCTCTTCCTGGATATGATTCACCTGTCGGTATGAGGTAGAGGGTTGGTTGGAGCTGCTACCGCTGGAGTCAGCCCGTGACCTGGGAGGCTGTTGGGAGTGAGCTTGTGCCTCCTGAATGCATAGGATTTGAGTTTTCAGGTCACTCATGGTTTTGGTGAGAAGGTCCATCTGAGCAAGACCTTGGTTCTGCTTCTTCTCGAGGATCTCCATGCGGTCCAACTTCTCACTAATAATGCCCATGTCGGCTGTGGCTGATTCGGCTTGGGCTGCGGCTACCGACGTTGTATTGGGACCGGCATCGATGCGGGCGATCCTCTGAAATGATCCCGCTCCTTGCGGGGGCTTCTGCTGTGTGTAGACTCGGGCCTGGGTCATCACAGTAGAGTTTTCTGCCATGCCTTCGTAGATGGCCCAAACGTCGTCTTCTCCCTTGGAGTAATAAGACCCACCGCAAGAGGCGTTCACTAGCCCCTGCAGCTCCGGTGTCAGCCCACAGAAGAAACTCTGCACCAAGTTGGGCTTGGATATGTCGTGATGTGGGCACCGGTCGATGAGCTCTCTGAATCGATCCCAGGCTTCATGGAACTGTTTCATTTGGGATCATGACGAAGTTACTGATCATGGCTCGAGCTGCGTTGGTCCGGCCGAGAGGGTAGTACTTCTTCAGGTACGCGGTCCGAAGATCTGCCCATGTGTCGACGAATCGCCCAAGGTGTTTGAGCCAATATGTGGCTCTATCAACCAAAGAGAACGGAAAGGCAATCATCTTTATGGTGTCCTCGGTCATCAACCGATCATGGATGGTGCTGCATATCATCTCGAATTCCTGGAGGTGGAGGTGCGGCTCTTCGGTCGGCAACCCATGGAACTTGGGTAGAAGCTGGATAGTGTGGGGCCGAAGCTCGAAATCTCTGTGAATGGGCGGAAGTCTGATCCAACGGTGAGTGAGGGATGCAGCTGGGTTGTGCAACTCCCTCATGATGGTCTGTGGCGGTCGCTCAGCGTCTGGATCGCCTCCTCCTGCATCTGGTCCTCCTCCTCCTCCACCGCCACCGCCCCCAGGTCGGTTCTCTCTCATCTGTGCTATCTCTCTCATCAGATCACCCATGAAGGTACCCTGGTCACGGATCTGTCTCTGCATTGTCTCCAGGGACGCTAGCAAGGAGTTGTTGATGGCCACCTGATCAATTATGAAGGGAGGGTGATCATGGTCATCTGGGTGCTCGCCTCTGTCTCCCATTGCTGGATTTTCTGAAAAAGCAAAAGAGGCCATCTCAGGTGCTGTCGAATGAGCCGAACTCTGTGATGCACTGAATTCTGAAACAATTGGACTGAGAAAGGAGAATGGAAAGGGTGGTCGAGGGGGAACAGGGTGGATGTGAACTCAGGCTCGGAGAGCGGACTCTCCGAGGTATTCCTAGATGAATGAGGAGGAGTGCTGTATAGCGGTGCCGACAAAGTCGGCCTAAGAGATCTCCGTCCCATCATCTTGATTATTTGGGAAGAGCAGGGAAAATGCAAGAGAAGAAGAAAGGAATGATAGGAGATGCAACAAAATTGCGCACAATTGTGCTGTGTTTTTGATCTTGACCTAAATAAATCTAACAATCAAACACAAAGCAGGGGTAAGTTCACCAACTCAACACGTGAAGCCGTGAAGGTTCGGCTTTTATCTTGTTAGTTTTTGCTTGTTTTCAGGAATTTATCTTGTCACGAGTCCTTAGAGCGCTACGCCTAAAGGAGAGAGAGTACTGCCGGGAAAGTGTCCCCGTACTTGTCCTCCTACTGTGTAACCTGTAACTTGCGCTTTTTAAGGTCCTTGTAACCCTTCCTGGATCCCTACTCAGCCAAAGAAATAGAGGGAGGAAGCCGATAGGCGAAACCGATACTTCGGACCTCGCTCGCAACGGAATCACCCGTGAGCGCGCAAGATCCTACTCGGACGCAGCCGGTGAGACAGACACACCCGTGAAGGCGTGGCCTAAGCTCGGTACTTCGGACAAGGTCGGCGCTCACACAATAGTGAGTCACCAATGGCGACCAAGCCCTACTCGACTACGTACGATAGTAGCGCCAATACTTCGGAAATCCAGGCGATACACAAGGCAGCCACAAGTTGGGTTTTTGGCTCTAATCCTTACGAAGCGCTCATCTCACTTGGAAGGAGACCTTCCCATGCAACCTGAATACAAGTGAGGGTGTTACTCTCCCCAAGCAATGAATCCAATTACCGATTTTATTTTTGGTCAAGTTTTCTTAGCAGTCCCTTTTTTAATTTTTTTGGTGTTATCGCTTCTTTTGAGTAGATTCAAACAAGCACCTAACGGTTTTTTGTATTTTCTTGATCCTACTTTGTTCCAAAAACAGAGGGAGAATAGAGTCGGAAAAGCCGTGCAAGTCGACACCAAGGTGGAAATCTCACCTTTGTGCCTAAATGATGCATGCAAAGTAAGAAGACTTACATCGAATCCCAGCTCTCTCCATGCGGGATGCAAAGCAGAATTTATAAACCTAAACTATATGGCGGTATGCAAAGCGGAAATCGTCCTAGAATAGGCAACTGCTAGCGTGAAGAACCACAAGCTAGCCACTAACTCTCAATCCGAGTGTCTGGTCTAGGCTCACCCCTCCTCTGCTCAACACATTTGAGTTAGGAGAAAGCGCTTGTTCGGGAATGAGCTCGCGGCGCGTGGATCGAAAGCTAATAGCTAACTATTTAATTAGTCTAAGTCCAACAACGAACTATAGGAGCATGCAAAGATAATTAGGGTGTTTGGACCTATTCTAATCGAATCAAGCAGGACCTATAATCTAAGGGCTCAATCCACAAAAGAAAGGAAAAAGGAAAACAAAACCGGAAAATGACAAGCGATAAAAACGCGAGAAAAACCGCGGTGAGCCCCCAGGTGATCAAACACCCGGAAATTAGGCCCGGTAGTGTCCAAGTGTCCAAGTGTCCAGGTACCTGTATTATTACAAATTAATGAATCTCTCTCTCACAAAAATAAGAGCTAAACTAAGCACTCCCTCTCAATCTTCCTACTCTCTCCTACCGGCTTGACCTAGAAGGCCGGCTCCGCTTCCCAAGGTTGCTTCGGGTCACCTAGGCGATCCGCCTTGCTCCGCGGTCCCTCGCAAGAAGACACAGAAGAGTGGTCAGAATATCTCAATCAAAATATATCAAAAATAAAAGAGATGGGAAATAAAGCAATATTGGACAACAATCACAAGCAAACAAAAATGAGCTACTCGCTGTTGCTCCCCGGCAACGGCGCCATTTGATTTGGCCAGATTTCACGGAGTCTAAAAGTGGTGTCTCACACAAGGCGGAGACAACCGTCGCTGTGACGACTCACAATGAAATCTGGACTAAAATCAACAATTAACCTACACTAAAGATCAATAAATTATAAATAATGTGGAGTTAAAATTTATTTTTAACTCTGCACAAATGGTGTATAGTGACAAGTATGCAGAGAGTTCGAATACAGGGAGCAAACAGGGTAATTCAAAAATTGTGCTCAAGTGAGTGTGTACACTAAGCAAGCAAGCAAATAAATTTTTATGGGTTTTTAATTTTTAATTTTTTTTATTTTAATTTAATTTTTAATTTTGTATTTGGATTTTAATTTTCTGATTTTTATATTTTATATTTTATAATTTTATTTTCTTTTTAAATTTTGGAATTTAAAGATAAAGTAATAAAAAGGGTAATAAACTATTTATAAAATTCTGCAAAAATAACCAAAAATTCAGAAATTAAATATTTTTGGTATTTTTAGGATTTTTTTACTGTTTTTGTGATTTTTGGGGATTTTCCAAGGTGTTTTTGGTATTTTTAAATACTTAAATAAGACAAAACAGTGGAAAAGATGCTGCTGTGAGTAAAATGGGACTTAAAAATAGCAACCAGTACTCAAAATTTTTCACAATAATTTTCAAATAAAGCTACTGAGATATGCAACAAACAGGAGCTGAGTTTGTATTTTTTGGAGTTTTTCTTGATTTTATATATTTTTTTGAAGTTTTAGAGTGTTTTTTAATTTTTAGTGTTTTTCTTTTGAGATTTTTAATGATTTTTGGACTGACACTAAAATAGGATATAATAGAGGATAGGGGATTTTTTTGGAATTTTTAGAAGTGTTTTAGTATTTTTTGGCATTTTCTAAGCTAGACAGTACACAAAAAGCATGTTTATAAATATAAAAATAAAATAAAATAAAAAACTAAAATGATAGCGTCAAAGTACACGTGTCCAGGAGCTTAACCCTATTTTTGTGGAATTTTTGGATTTAAAATGATAGTTCAAATAAATACAACAAGCATCCAATCATTAACATGCCTGACAGGGGTATACTTGCAATTTCTCAAACATCCAGGGGTCTACATGCAATTTTCCATAAAGTTTTTAAACTAAACATTCAATTTCTAGGGTCAGACAGCAATTACAAAACCCGGAGGGGCCTCAGTACAAAATCCCCAAGCCTAACACGTGCGCAACACGCGCCTGGCAGGGGTTTGAGTGCAATATTTAAAACTGTCAGGGGGGACGATGCAAAATAGCCCAAAGTTTTACACTGTGATACAATATTTTTGGACTGAAATGAAATACCCAAACCTCAAGGAGTGTCCTTGCAAAATGCCCACCCCCTCACGCGTACAGGCACGTGAGGTGACGTGGCGAAGGACCTAAGTGCGAATAAAATAAAGGCAAGGGTTCACATGCAAATATCACAAAATTTTAACACTTCAGATGAAAGTTTAAATATTGAAACTTAAATACAAAAAGGCACGAGGGGTGAGTTGCTAAATACCCTCTTGTGCGCGATCCAACGGCGGATGATGGGTCACTTAGACACGTGGCGCGTTGTGGACGGCCGATGACGCTTCGCGGATGAGCGGTGACGATCAGATCTCCAACGATGATCGACGGTCGAAGCTGGTGGAGATCCAACGGTAGCTGCTCGATCTGGGACTCCTCCTCGATCCAACGGCTGAGAGGTTGGTTGCAAGAACAGGGAAGAGCGCCGACGAAGGCGAGCTTCTCCGTCCTCGATCTCCTTCCTCTGGCGACGATAGGTCCTCAAAATAGACAAGGAGCGTCCTGGGATCGTCTTCTATCTCCTGGGGGCGTCAAAAATCCACGGGGATGCCCGTGGTACTCTCGGGCAGCGGGCGGAGCTGGGGGGCTGCGTCTGCTCCGGCGAGCTCCAAAATTCGCCTCCAGGCACTTTCACTTTTGGCTTTGACCGGCAAAAATGGTCAAAGGGTCCAGGGAAAACTGCCTGGACCCTTGGATGGTCGGGGAGAGGTGCGAATCGAACTAGGGGTGCACGGCCGGAGGTGCGCTCCGGCCAACGTGCTTGATTGGACGAGGAACTTGATGGAACTTAGATTTTTTTGTAGGTTTTCGATCCCTAGACTAACAGGAATAGAATGATGAAAAGAAATGCAATGGGGGAATGGTCCTCGATGGCCGGAGCCAGAGGAAGAAGATACCTCAACCGACGACTTTGCGGGAGGTGGTGGAAGCGCCTCCGACTTCCTCTGCCCTGGCTGAACGCACGGCGTGAGAGCTGTCACCTCCACGAGTGCTTGGAGCACAAGAAGAGCAAGGAAGGGTGGACCGAAGGTGTTCAAACTTGAATTCAAAGTTGGGGGGTCGTTATATTTGGTCTAACCCGAGGTGATAGGGGTTCAAAGATCAATGAGTATCTTGCAAATCTTGGGTCCAAAGACCAAGATTATTCATGGGCGAGCTAGAGGGAAGATCGAGGAATAATGTTACGGAAGGTTGCAACACAAAAAGGTGAAAGACTTGGCCTCGAGAAATCCGTGAAGTTGGGTCAAAAACGAGGTTGTCAGGAGCCACAGGGGTCTAGGACACCTAGTTGACCAGAGTCAACTAGGGCTTGCACCTGGTTGGTCCACATGGACCAACCAGGAAAAACCCTGATTAAATCTTTTATTAATTCATTTAAAAATAGAAATATGCCGAATTAAATTATGATTATAAAATAAAAAATATTCGTTATTTTATGTAGTATTTTATTATGAATTTTAATTATTTTTATGACTTGTATTTTTACAAGTTACCTTTATACCCCTTTATAGGTATATTACCTATGTATTTTAGTATTTTATTTTTATTTTGTGTATTTTATTTTTATTAATTTCATTTCTTATTTTCTAAAATTATGAAATACTTTTATACACTTAAGTATATTTTTATTTTATTATTCTGAAGTATTTTGTATATTAAATAAAATCTAAGAGTGTTTTGTACAGGTATGTGTATAGGCAGTATACCTATGTGTTCTTTATACAAGTATTTTTATTTTGTATTTTCTTTGCATTTTTATTTTAATTTTAATGCACATATATATTATAAGTAATATTTACATAATTATATAAATATAAAAATGAATAAATAATGAATGAAGAATAAATTGAATATTTTATTCAGTACAGGTATACAATAGGGGTCCAAAACTCAACTTTCAAACCGTAGCTCCGCCAAATGCGAAACCACCACCATTGGATAGATTAATTTATTCTATATACAATTAAATTTGAGTATGCTGCATTTGGAGTTGTCAGTTGTGAGATACGGGTCTGGGAAGTTGGGATTCTGGATTTTTATTCAGACCATAACTTTTTATCTGTACATTATTTTTCTGTGAAATCAATTTTGTATTTTTCTTTATTAAATTATCTACAACTTTCATGTACAAAGTTTCTTTATTTGATGTATAAAAAGTGGAACCAAAAATTGGTCCTAAAATGAATAAAGAATGAATAGAATTTATAGGTATTTTATCTGTATTTCTGACATTATCTCCCCCTACTTTATTCCTTGTCGACCTATTCATCAAGATGCTTAGGTCTCGAGGGTTTTGGGTCATAAAATATTTACAATATTTTATTCTTTTTCTTTTCTTTATTTATTCTATAATTTTGGCTTTAATTACAGTATTTTATACACTATATAAATGCACATGCATGAATGCTAAGATGCTCTATTTAAGGGTATTTACAGGCATTTGCTAGGGTTTTTGGTGCCAAAATGATAGAATAAAGATGATGAAATGTGGATTCATCACCCTTCCCCTTCTTCTTTTTCCCGAATTTCCATTTTCCCCCAAATCGACCCATCGCCGTTCCGCTTTGATTCCGACCATCCTCGCCTTCGTTCCGACCATCGGAGTCGCCCATCACGATCGCCTTCTCTCCGTGCATCTTCTCCGCCCACTCATTCACCCCAGTTCGCAAAGGAACTGGGTGTCGAGTTCCTTCGTCGTCGCTCCGCCGGAGCTCGCACGCCCCGCCACACCGACCACCTTCACCCCCGCTTACAGGGTCGAGGCAATTTGCCTTCGACCCGCGAGTGTGTTACTGTGCTTTTCAGGTCCATTCGAGCCCATCTGAGGGTCTCGACCATTTGAAGCAGCCGCTCCTCCTCCGCCAGTGCCGCCGGAGCTCTCCAGAGCTCCTCGCCACCATCGGAGGGTACCAGTCGACGCGGGAGGCCAAGGAGCTTCTCTTCCGATCTTCAGCAGCCCGCGAGGAGGCCTCCAGCACCCGCACGAGCCCGGCGAAACTCGCCGGCGTCCTGTTCATCGAGGACCCTCCACAGCCGTCCGATTGACCTCCAGCTCCAGTTCAGATCCCAGTCGTTCATTTGAGGAGCCGCCAGCACCGTTCGATCTTTGGAGGAGTGATCGGGACCGTCCGATCATTGAGGGCTTCCCACGTTGCTCCGTAGCCGTCGATCTTCCACGTGGCGAGGCCCCAGCCGTTCGATCGGGACCGAGGACCCTGTGTTGAGCGCGCCCTTTCTCCGACCGTCCGATCTACACGTGGCGCGCATCTGGCCCTCGATTTAATAAAGGGTAAATTTCCTCTTAGGCCCTTAGTTTCTTAGATGTTCTGCTGTAGTCTTGTAAATATTTTAGATATTTTATTTGTGTTTGGTAATTTGCATAGTGGACCCTGTAGTGCTTGGTAATTGCTTTTATACCCCTGCCTGTAGTGGAACACGTGTTTCGACACGTGATTATTGGGTTATTTGCATGTATAGACCTATTATTCTAGGGTGTTATTGAATGAAAGTAACTTTTTGATATTTGCATAAATACCCCTGTGAATGGTTTTATTGCGCATGTGCTTGATTTGGGGGGTATTTTACACGGAGGTCCCTGAACTTTTAGTACTTGTTACTAAATAGTCCAGAAACCTTAGTTTCCTTGCAAATAGGTCCCTGAGTGCCCAGGTTACGCGCCTCGTGCGTGTTTTCTTAGAGAAATTGCACCGGACACCCTGGACTTTCTACTATTTGCGTACAGGCCCCTGTGCATTGTACCCTTCTTTTTATTTTTAATAAAATAGCAAACAAACTCCAAATTTAACGAAAATTAAATACATGGCTCCTGCCATGGTGTAAAATTTTCTATAAATTTTGGAGACATTTTTTATTATTTTTGTTATTTTTAAAAATTCAAAAACACTCCTTTTTGTTATTGTCTAACTATAAAATTCACAAAAAATATTAAAACACCTCTAAAAATTACAAAAAAAATAGGTAGTGTTTATTTTGCCCTGTTTGATTTTCTGACCAATTTTGGTCATTTTTCACTTCATAAAACCCATAAAAATTACAAAACCCCATAAAAACCATAAAAATTCTAATAATTAAAATAAAAAAACTAAAATTAATAATTCCAGTGGCCAAATTTTCCTTGAATTTTCTTCTATACAAGAAAATTATCTTCAGGTGTTAATAGGGCCATTTTGTATTTTAATTTGGCCCTTGACACCTGACTGGACTGTACCCTTTATTTTCTATCTTGTTTGATTTTTATAAAATCCAATAAAAATCAGAAAAATACCAAAAATTAACCAAAAACAGTAAAAAATATAAAAAACTTAAAAACATTTTTATTTGAAATTTTGAGTGATTTTTGAGTGATTAAATAATTGCTTGTAGGTTGGTTGTTTTGTTGTTTTCTTATTTTCTTAATTAATTAAAAAATCCAATATATATATATAATTTAAAATCCACCAAAAAGACTTCTCTTTTATTTTATTTCTTTTCTGGACTACTTCGTAGGCCGTAAGGCCATCATGTGCTCCCTGAGTCCGACCCTGGTCGTTATACCAGGCTAATCCAATAGCCAGGACCGCTATTATTTTTATTTGATTTTTATTCTATTTTGGTGGTCTGCACTTAATTTTCTTGATTGAGCTGAGATTCTTATCTATCCGGGTTGCAACGACCCGAGTGATATTTTTACCTGATCCGGACTATTAGGATTTTCGGCTCATCACATACAGGGATCAAATTGCAATTATTAAAAAGTTTCCAGCCAAACAATAACACGTGTAAATAGTACAGGTCTTAATATGCAAAAAGTCTAGACCCTCACGAGGGCAGCACGTGAACCAGGCACTCAGGGGTATAAATGTAAATCCTATTTACAAAGATTCACTCATTAGCAATCATGAAATCTAGGACGAAACATGCAAATAACCCATAGGTCACGTGGCTGATCACGTGCTACACCAACAAAGGGAATAGAACGCAAAAAATAAAAGCATAAGGTCCCAGATGCAAAATATCCAAAATAAAAACAACTAAAGAAAATATTTACAAGACTAATACGAAAATGTAAATAGCTAGGAGGGTCTAAGTGTAAATACCCTTCTTATGAGTGATCCAACGGGTGAGCCTATCCACTTATGATTGGACGGTTGAGCGTGGGCGGTACCGGTTTGGCTATGGACGGCTAACAGTTGATCCTTAGATGGATCGGACAGTCGAGACGCCTCGAAGGATGGACGACCATGATTAGAATTGGGAGAGGCCTCGATCCCACGGCGGAGACGATCTCTGGAAGAACAGTGAAGAACTCACTGACGGCAAGCTTCGCTTGATCGATACGTGCTATAAGAGCGTCCTCCAGGGTTGCTCAGGTGGGGAAAAGAAAGCTGGCGCCTGTCCACAGTAGTGGCGATGCTCCGATGAGGCCAAGACCGTCGGGGATGGCCTGGCGAAGGTAGAGACCTGGAGCTATTGTGCTTCTGGTATTCGAACCTCCAGATGAGGCCCTTTGGGCTCTAGACCTGCACAGATGAGCTATTGGGTCGAGGATAAAGTGCCTCGACCTGTCAGTACGTGCAATGGGTGGTAGATGAGGCGGAGCGTGCCCTTTGGCGAAGTGACGGTGAAGGAGGGCTCAATCCCCGGTCCTGGGCGAATCGGGGTGAAC
The DNA here is from genome assembly GCA_037367405.1 of Ottelia alismoides. Classification (NCBI taxonomy): domain Eukaryota; kingdom Viridiplantae; phylum Streptophyta; class Magnoliopsida; order Alismatales; family Hydrocharitaceae; genus Ottelia; species Ottelia alismoides. The sequence goes on along the minus strand of JAZKJV010006175.1, from coordinate 332,768 downwards.
GAAAGGATGTAGAAGGTGGGGAGAGGTCTAACGGAGGTGCTACGATCGTCGGGATGACAAATGGGGGGTCCGATCACGATGAATAAGGCTGAACAACTCAGATGGACCCATGCCTAAAGATCTAAATTAAAAGCGAGCGGGAAGGAATCAAAGCTACCTGGTGAATGGAATCGTCTGGGGTGAAGGTCAGGGACCTCCGGGGGCCTTCGCCTCGATGGTTCGACGGGTCCAGAGGCTGGGCTCTCCTTGTAGTGGAGCACAGAGATGAGTTCGCCGGAACTAAGGCTTCCTGGCTCGAATCCTCTCTGCAACGACCTCGAACGCACGCTGTCACTCGTGGATTGAGGTGGAGATCCTTAGAGACAAGGGGAGCACCAAAGATAAAGAAGAAGGTGCGGCTCTAGGAGAATTTATACTTTGTAGGGTCCGAGAAGTGTGGGGCACGGGCACGCGAACCGAGGGATGGATCCCTAGAGGAATCATCGGACATGGGTCATGGATCGTTCCTCGATTATCAGAGCGCGAACGGGATGGAATGGCGACCGGATCGGTTCAGAAAAATTAGGAGAAATTCGGGTGAAAATCGGATCCGGGCGAAGAAAGGTCCGGGGGGGGCAGTTGAACGGGGACCACAGTCCACCCTGGACCAATCAGAAAAAAGATACATAAAAATAAATAAAAAATTTAATTAAAAATAGCAAACAATTTTATTTTAAAAAGTTTATAAAATAAAAAATACTTATTATTTTTCAAATTATTTTTCTGTGATTTTATTTATTTTTATGAAAAGTAAATTATGATATATACATTATAGTATATTATATATAGGTATAAAATACCTATGTATTTTATACAATTATTTTTATTTTATTATATTTGTAAAAATACCCAATTTTATATTTTATTTATTTACAACATATTATTTGAAGTATAAAATAATTTTTATTTGATTTTTATTATTTATGTACAAGTGGAAAATAAATAGGTATATGATACATACATACATGTATTAAAACCAAGATAAGAGAGAGAAAATTTTATTTTTATTTTATTTTTCTAATTTTTGTTTTATTTTTAGAAATATATACAAGGAGATAAAAACACCTTTTTATATTAATTTTTGTAAAAATAAAATATATACACATAGGAAGTACAAGGTAGAGTGGCCCTATCTCTCTCTACTTATTTTATTTGGCGATCAAGGCCATTTTGGACCCTCTCTTGGGTTCAGTCACTCAATATTTATTCTAAATATTTCTTTCTTTTTCTTTTATTCTTTATTCTTTTATTTTTGTACAAATACATGCTAATTATTAAATATTAACAAATACATGCTTATTGATAATTTATTATATTTACAGCTATATACATGATGCTTTGCCAAGCTATTTAGCTAAAGCAAAAGAATAAAGAGTGATGAATGAGTATTCATCACTCCCCTATACTTTACTTTTGCTAGTCCCTTAGCAAACACTTATTTGAAAAAGAAGTGAAAAGAGAAAGAAAAAGAAAAAGAAGAAGAAGAAGACGGTGAATCAAGGTTGATTATTAAACTTGTCTTCGCTAAATTGAAGTATGGAGCTCAGTCAGACCTTTGGATTATTAGTTTGTCGGAACATTATTTGGACTTAGGTTTAAAACTTAACAGCCTCTAAGTTCCACCATTCTATGGTCAAGACTCCTCAACAATTTAGATCAGAACAAGTCTACATACACAAACCCTAATGACCATGAATCTTTTCTTGTACGGTGTAAGTGATATGTAGCTCTCCACCTTAGAAATGGCAAAGTGACAACCCTCCTCAACAAGGTAACTCTAATGCCCTAGTCTGGAAACTCTTTCCTCGAGGAGCGGGGTATTCCCTTCTAAGTCAAGTTCAACCGGCTCAAGAAGAGGAGGAAGAAGAGAATGGACCATGGCCAGTGTAGCCATGTATCCTAGGGAGCCCAACCAGCGTAGCTAAGTCTCCCTGCTGCAAGCTTCATGAGATGGGCATGGGTAACATAAGCTTTGCTTTATTTGACTATATACACTCCGGTGGGTATTTCATTTTCTCTCAGACCCACCACTTTTTTAGGAGTTTTTCTTTTCTTTTTGCACATTTTTTTTGATGTGCATATGTACAACATATCTACATGGTGCAACATATATACATAAGGAGTTTTTCCTCTTGAGCCAGTAGACTGTCCCTCTTTTGAAGCATTATTGTAACCCACAACTCCTGTCTTTAGACCTCAATGCTACCAGACCAAGTTGAGACGCACTTCCTTCACTAAAAGAAGAAAGAGAGGTTCCGCCTAGAAGTACTACCCCCATATGCTACCCCAAGCCAAAGAAGACTGTCTCCTCACCACCTCATCCGTAGAGAGCTAGGTGTAAAGTGCCGGTGCAAGTAAAGCTATTGTCTGTGAGAGTCATGTGTGTGTTGTTAAGTGTTCTACTTAGGCTCATCAAGATGGCATATGATCATAGCCTAGTGGACTCAAAGAATTAAGTCATCATGGACTTGAAAAGTCTCAACCCTAAGCCCTATAAGGTTCCTCTTAAAATTACGTGGATTAAGGTCTTAATCAAGATCTATTTTTCAATTTAATTCCAATCTAGTTTAAATATCAACTATGATTCAGAAAAAGTATACAAATATATATATACAAAAATACTTTTATGCAAGCTTTGAAAACATGCAAAATTTTTGAAAAATATTTGAATGAATGAATGCGTGTATGTATGCAAAAGTTTTGCAACATATTTACACACATTTACAAAAGGATTTTTGCAAACTTTTTATTTTTCAAACATTTTACAAAAATTTTGTACTACATAAATTTTATATCAAAATATTTACAAGCTCTTTACACAAAATATTTTTACAAATATTTGTACAAAAATAATTTTGTAAATAGTAATGTATGTGCAAATAAAGAATTTTATGTACAAGAAAATTTATTAATTTTTAAGGATTTTAGCCATTTTATTTATTTACACACTCACACAAAGTACGAGTTATGGCTAAAGTATATATGAAATATATACGACACCCCCTTATACTTAGCTCGAACGATGTCCTCAGAGTGAATCATGAGCGATGAAGAAGACATAACTCGTGCTTAGTATAGTGAAGTGAAAAGAAAAATCATACTACAACGACGAATGAAAGAATAGAATGGAAAAGGATCTCGAGGTTTTCCCCTATACTTAGGATCAAGTAATCCTAAGTATAATAGACTGTACACAAAGGGAAATCCGAGTGGAAGAATGTACAGGGTCTACCTCCCCTACACTTAGGGTAAAATATCCCTAAGTATAGGCAGCAAAACAGAGGTAGAAAAGAATCAAAAGGAAATCAAAAGTCTCACCCCCCCCCATACTTAGGGTAAGGTACACCCTAAGTATAGCATAATCAAAGATGCAAATGGGGTGTTGGACTGAAGAATAGTGTGATATGGTCATCTGGATCTATACAAGGCAGAAGACAATGATAATCAGACGTGAGATGCAATAGATGTGAGTCAAGAGACCACATCTCATGTAAAATGAATAGGGGCGACGTCAACGACCAGCGACTCATGATCTAGATATGGTTTGAGTTGCTTCCCGTTAACACGAAAGGTAGACTCAGATGACATCTCAGATATGTCAATGCTTCCATTGTCGTGTACCTTTTGGACCAACTATGGTCCCTTTCACTTGCTCTGCAACTTCCTTGGAAATAATCTTAGCCTAGCATCAAACAACCATACTCTCTGTCCTGGCTCAAACTGCTTTATGGCTGATATGAGAATCATGCCACTCCTTCACTCTCTCCTTGTACTGTAGGCTGCTCGAAAAGGCTGCATCTCTAAGCTCCTCCAGGGTTGTCAACTCTGCCCTCCTCTGGTCTCCTACACTCACTGGATCCAAAAGTATGTCTATGACAGCCCAAATTGACTTATGCCTAGGCTCAATGGGTAAATGGCAGGGCTTGCCATAAACGAGGTGAAAGGGAGATGTACCCAAAGGAGTCTTGAATGACGTCCGATATGCCCAGAAGACCGAGTCCAAAAGCTGTGACTAATCCTTTTGGTCAGGATGGACGACCTTCTGCAATATAGTCTTGATCTCCTTGTTCGACACTTCAGTAAGACCATTGGTCTGAGGATGATATGGAGTGGCTACTCGATGGTCAATGCTGAACTCGCTAGCAAGGGCCTTTACCTTGTCGTTGATGAAATGAGACCCCCCGTCAGATATCAACATTCTAGGCACCTCGAACCGTGAAATAATATTCTTCCTCAAAAATCTTCATACAGTCCTAGCATTTGTGGTTCGGTTGGGGATGGCCTTAACCCAACAACTCACATAATCAACGACCAACAGAATGTACTCGAATCAATGACTCTTAGGGAATGTACCCATGAAATTGATGCCCCACGCATCAAAAACCTCATAGAAATAAATGGGTTACATCAGCATCATATCACACTGTCCACAAGTGCCCATCCTCTGACAGTCGGTACACCTCTTCACGAATTCATCAGAATCCTTAAAGAGGGTAGGCCACCATAGGCCAGATTGGAGCAAATTCTGTGTCGTTCTCCTCCCAGAGTGATGTCCTCCTGCCTCAAGCTTGTGGCAGTAAGTGAGGATGCTACGGTGCTCTTCCTGAGGAATGCACCGACGCCAGACGCTATCCCCTCCTTCATGATAAAGGACGGGATCCTCCCAATGGTAGAACTTGGTCTTCGCAAGGAAGGTCTCAAGTCGCTGCCTGGGCCAACCTTGTGGAACTTTCTTGGCAACAAGATAGTTCACAATGTCGGCGTACCATAGGAGTGAGGCGATAGCAAGGATCGCCTCATCTGAAAAGGTCTCAGAAATAGGATCAATTTGCTCAGAATCCTCAAGATGCTCTAATCGGGAGAGACGATCCGCCACCACATTCTTGACTCCAGGTTTATCCTTAATCTCAATATCAAACTCCTGGAGTAGAAGGATCCATCTGGTCAATCTATCTTTGGCATCCTTCTTTGCCATGAGGTACCCGATGGCAGTATGATCATACAATGATGTATGATCTGAACTTGTCTAGGGCAAAGACTACAGCTAGCATCTCCTTCCCAGTGACAGTGTAGTTCCGCTGGGCGGCATCCAATGTACGGCTAGGGTAGTGAATGGCAAAAGGTACTCCATCCCTCCTCTGTCCCAGTACGGCCCCTACGGCAAAATCGGAGGAATCTGTCATGATCTCGAATGAGAGAGACCAATCAGGCGGCTGGAGGACAGTAGCCTCAACAACTAGACTCTTGAGAGTCTCAAATGACTCAAGACACTTATCATCCACAATGAACTCAGTGTCTTTGGTCAGCAAGTCAGTCAACGATCGGGCAATCCTGCTGAAAACGCGAATGAAGCGTCGGTAGAAACTGACGTGCCCCCAGAAAAGACGGTAACTGTCACAAGTTGGACGGTGGACTGAGTTTCCTAATGATATCCACCTTGGCCGGATCAACCTCCATACCCCTGTTGAAGATGATATGGCCAAGCACCATCCCTTGAGTCACCATAAAGTGTCTCTTCTCCCAAGATAGCACAAGATGAACCTCAATGCATCACTGAAGGACGCGATCTAGGCAGTCAAGAAAAGTATCAAACCCATTGCTATAGATCGAAAAGTCGTCCATGAAGACCTCCAAACACTCACCCACCATGTCCGAAAAGATGGACAACATGCACCTTTGGAATGTCGCCGGAGTGTTACATAGACCAAAGGGCATCCGTCTGAAAGCATATGTCCCAAAGGGACAGGTGAATGTGGTCTTATCTTGGTCTTCGGGCGCAATGGCCACCTGATTATATCCGGAGTACCCGTCAAGAAAGCAGTAGTGACTCTTCCCAGCTAGCCTCTCTATAATCTAATCAATAAAAGGCAGCGGGAAATGATCCTTCTTGGTGACCTGATTCAATCGTCTGTAGTCCACACAGACCCTCCAAGAAGTGGCCAGACTCACTCACAACTGTAGTGATGCCCGTCTTCTTGGGCACCACATGTAATGGACTAACCTACTTGGAGTTGGAGATGGGGTAGATAAAATCGGCGCTCCACTATTTCGAGATCTCCTTCATGACAACCTCTCGAAGATTCGGGTTCAGTCGCCGCTGGAACTCACGCGACGACTTGGCGTCCTCTTCGAGATAGATATGGTGGGAGCATAGAGCCGGACTTACCCCTGGAGATCGGCTACGCTCCATCCTATCGCCTTGCAGTTCTTTTCAAGAACTTCCATCAAGCGAGATTCTTGTTCTCCAGTCAAATTTGCTGAGATAATGACTGGGTGCATCTCATGCTCGCCCGCAAAGAACCTATCCTTCAGCGACTGCGGCAAGGGCTTCAACTCTGGACAACTAGGTGCTGGCGGATCTGGTCTCTGAAAGGTCTGAGTAAATGCGACCAAATCTGCATGGGAGAACTCTTGCTAAACCTAAAAATATGGTGAAGACTGCTCTGTTGGTGTGTCTGTGCTCTGAATGGGATCAGTCTCCATCCTAGTTGCTGGCTCTGTGGAAATCAGACATGGTATCCTATCATCAAACTCTGCCCAATCAATGTTTGATTCCGAGAGATCTGAATCTGAGTCAAAAGAAGAATCAACTGCCTCGCTCTCCTGAACGTGATCTGTTGTTGGAAGTGTGTCATGTACCAAGAATGTGCTCTCCATGCTCTCCTCTACTAGAATCTGTGCATCAGCGGACTCTGGAGGTGAGAGGATGGCTCGTAAAACTGCCCTCATCATCTGTAATCACAAAATCACACTCCTGGTGGACGTCTCGCTCTTCCTCTGTCATCTGCTCTGAATCTGTGAGCGGCTCTGAGCAAGCTGAATCTCACGCTCTGGTCTCATCGATCATCTCTATTTGTATACTCTCGCCTTTGACGTGAAAGTACACCTTCCCGCTATCATGATCGGACACTACCTTGGCCTTGGCCAAGAACGGGCATCCTAAAATGATGGGGGTATCGGTCACAAACTCAGGGATCTCTATGTCCAACACAACGAAGTCCACGGGGAATTTCAGGCCCTAAATTATGAGGACCACGTCCTTCAGCAACCCCTTCGGCCTCTTTACAGATCGATCAGCAAACTAAAGGACCGTCCTGCTCTATCAAAGAGGGCCAAACTCAAATCGGTCGCGTAAGGTTGTCGGAAGTAGGTTGATGGAAGAACCGATGTCTAATAGAGTCCGAATGAACCTCTGCTCATGAATGTGGCATCTGACATAGGGAGCTCCTACATCTGGCCTCTTGGCTGGCAGATGGTTCTGGATGGTGAAGCAGGTGGCACGAGTGAGCACATGGATCTTTGACTGGCTACCTGATCGACTCGCTCTGTTAAGGATATCGCGGCTCGCTTTACCGGAGACCGGAACAATCCTCACTGGAGAACGACTAACCCGAGACCAGTAGTCTGAAGAAAGGTCGGATGTAGCTCTATCCCAGGGTGCGGGTCACACTCTCGCTCATCCAAACCATACAAGGAGGGGATTACTCTCCCAAGACAATTTTTTGGTGAAGTGTCTTTTAGGTCAAGTATGCTTAAGCAGTCCCAATTTTATGGTTTTTGTTTTAAGGTATTGTTCAAATCAAACAACGCCTAACGATTTTTTCGATTCTCCTCATTATTTTAAGTCCAAAAACAGGGAGAGAAAATGAAAAAGCTGATGCACGACTAAACACGATGATGCATGCAGAGTAAGAGATGCGTACCTGACTCCAGCTCTCTATATGCAGAGTGATCTGCGCATAAAGTAAAAGACAAAAATAAACGTATCTATATGATGCAAGAAGAAATCAGCCTTAGACAAATAATTTCTACTCGTGAAGAACAATAGCTAACAGGTCAACAAGAGGGGTCAGGGTTCGGTCTCTGATGTCAATCGGTGTCCGCCGCAACGGATCCTGCCAGCGTTGTATACAGCCTCTAGCGGCACGTGACCCCTCAGGTGACCGAGTTAACTTTTTATTAGTGAGTTATAATAAGGTCCAATTAATCGATCTATAAGAACATGCACTTAATTAGGGTTGGGCCTTAATAATTACGTCATAAGGCAAGCAAAAAACCTAAGTCTAAGGCTAAGACCTTCGAGAATCAAAAATAAAATAAAAGCGATCAAAAACCGAAACCGGTGAAAATTGCGGTGAGGTCCCCCGAGCACATCGGTGCTTGGCGAAACAGACCCCGAGATAACCACCACGTCTGAGAAAGTCTGAGTGTCTGTCCTGTATTATTACAATAATCTGCAGAAATAAAAACCTAAGTCTAAACTAACTACAGCTCCCCATACTCCTGCTCTTCCTCTCCTACGCTCTCCTGAGGCTCGATGTAAAAACGAGACGCCTCCAAGTCTCACGGGTGCTTCGGCTCTCCGAAGATAGCCTCCCTCGATCGTCGGCCCCCTTGCAAGAAAGTCAAAATAGAATTGTGTCAGTCCAAAAGTTATTATAATAATAGAAAATAAAATAAAATAAAAATAAATGCAAAAATAAAAACAAATAAAATAAAATAAAAACAAATAAAATAAAAAAACAAAAAAGAACAAAAAAAAGAAAACAAATAAAAGAAAATAAAAAGATGAAAAAGAAACAGAAAGCCGTAAAATGGAAAACCGACTACCAAGCCGTGCACCTCAGCAATGGCGCCATTCTGATGATCATCCTCAGCTACTCGGGTTAAGGTATAAATCAAGGTCGTTGCGACCCGAATCGCGAAGCTAAGTCAATCAAGAAGAAGAAAGACCACCAAAAATACAAAATCACTCAATCAAGCACAAATATAGCGGTCTCGTTATTTTATTTTACCTAGTATAGCTACCAGGGTCGAACTCAAGGGGCACGATATGCGTAACCTACAAAGTAGTCGGGAATCCAAAATAAAAGAATTTTGGTGGATTTTATAGTTTTTAAATTTTTTTAAGATTTTTAATATTAAGAAAAGGTGTAAAGGAACTCAAAAACTCACAAAGAAATAATTATTTAAAGCTAAAAAAGTACTCAGAAAATTCAAATAAAAATATTTTTAGCTTTTTAAAATATTCAGATGTTTTTGTTAATTTTCTTGAATTTTTTGATTTTTAATTAATTTTCTAAAAATGAAATAAGGCTAAAAATGCTAAGCAGTGTACAGCTTGAATCTAAAGGTAATTTAAAATTGCTTAAAATGCCTATAAAATTCAAGTGGCAATTTTATGATAAACTATAAAATAAAAGCTAACTATGAAAACCTAACATGCATTTTTTTATTTTTTATGAATTTTTAATCATTTTCCAAGGTTTTTAGTGTTTTTCAATTTCTATGATTTTTATAAAGGAAAATGTAACAAAAATGGAATAGAAATTAAAACAACTCAAAACAAGCCAACAAGAATTTTTTCAAATTTTTTAAGGGGTTTTAATATTTTTAGTTGATTTTTAAAAATAAACAGTAGTAATTTTTAGGGTTTTTGAATATTTAAAAATAATAAATTGAAAAAATGCAACCAAAAATTCACAGAAAATTCTACACCATGATAGGAGTCATGTATCAAAATCTCGTGATTTTTGGACAAAGTTTGATATTTATTAAAACAAAAATAAAAGGCACAACACACAGGGACCAAATTGCAATTATTAAAAAGTTTCCAGCTAAATAATAACACATGTAAATAGTACAAGGCTTAATATGCAAAAAGCCCATGCCCTCACGTGGACGGCACGTGAACCAGGCACTCAGGGGTATAAATGTAAATCCTATTTACAAAGATTCATTCATTAACAATCATGAAATCCAGGATGAAACATGCAAATAACGCAGAGGTCACGTGGCTGATCACGTGGTACACAAACAGAGGGACTAGAATGCAAATAACAAAAGCATAAGGTCCCAGATGCAAAATATCCAAAATAAAAACAACTACAGAAAATATTTACAAGACTAATACAAAAATGTAAACAGCTAGGAGGGCCTAAGTGCAAATACCCTTCTTACGAGCGATCCAACAGCTGAATGTATCCACTTATGATCGGACGGCTGAGCGTGGGCGGTACCGGTTCGGCGATGGATGGCTAACAGTTGATCCTCAGATGGATCGGACGGTCGAGATGCCTCGGAGGATGGACGACGATGATTAGAACTGGGAGAGGCCTCGATCCGATGGCAGAGACGATCTTTGGAAGAACAGCGAAGAACTCACCGTCGGTGAACTTCGCTCGATCGATACGTGCTACAGGAGCGTCCTCCGGGGCTGCTCAGGTGGGGAAAAGAAAGCTGGCGCATGTCCGCAGCAGTGGCGATGCTCCGATGAGGCCAAGACCGTCGGGGATGGCCTGGCGAAGGTAGAGACCTGGAGCTGTTGTGCTTCTGGTATTCGAACCTCCAGATGAGGCCCTTTGGGCTCTAGACCAGCACAGATGAGCTATTGGGTCGAGGGTAAAGTGCCTCGACCCGTCAGTACATTGAATGGGTGGTAGATGAGACGGAGCGTGCCCTCCGGCGAAGCGACGGCGGAGGAGGGCTCAATCCCCATTCATGGGTGAATCGGGGTGAATGGAAGGGTGTAGAAGGTGGGGAGAGGTCTAAAGGAGGTGCTACAATCGTCAGGATGGCAAATGGGGGGTCCGATCATGATGAATAAGGCTGAACAACTCAGATGGACCCATGCTCAAAGATCTGAATTAAAAGCGAGCGGGAAGGAATCAAAGCTACATGGTGAATGGAATCGTCTGGGGTGAAGGTCAGGGACCTCCAGGGGTCTTCGCTTCGATGGTTCGATGGGTCCAGAGGCTGGGTTCTCCTTACGGCGGAGCACAGCGATGAGTTCACCGGACCTAAGGCTTCCTGGCTCGAATCCTTTCTACAACGACCTCGAACGCACGCTGTCACTCATGGATGGAGGTGGAGATCCTCAGAGACGAGGGGGCGCCAAAGATAAGGAAGAAGGTGCAGCTTCAGAAGAATTTATACTTTGCAAGGTTCGAGAAATGTGGAGCGTGGGCACGCGAACCGAGGGACGGATCCCTAGAGGAATCGTCGAGCATGGGTCATGGATCGTTCCTCGGTAATCGGAGCACGAACGAGATGGAATGGCGATCGGTTCAGGAAAATTAGGAGAAATTCATGTGAAAATCAGATCCGGGCGAAGAAAGGTCCAGGGGGCAGTTGACCGGGGTCAACAGTCCGCCTTGGACCAATAAAAAAAGATACATAAAATAGTTAAAAATTTAATTTAAAATAGCAAACAATTTTATTTTAAAAAGTTTATAAAATAAAAAATGCTTGTTATTTTTCAAATTATTTTTCTGTGATTTTTATTTTTTTATGAAAAGTAAATTATGATATATACATTATAGTATATTATGTATAAATACCCCAATTTTATATTTTATTTATTTACAACATATTATTTGAAGTATAAAATAATTTTTATTTGATTTTTATTATTTATGTACAAGTGAAAAATAAATAGGTATATGATACATATATACATGTATTATGTACAAGGTAAGAGAGAGAAAATTTTATTTTTATTTTATTTTCAAATTTTGTTTTATTTTTAGAAATATATACAAGGGGATAAAACACCTTTTTATATTTATTTTTGTAAAAATAAAATAGATACACATAGGAAGGAGTATGTACAAGGTAGAGTGGCCCTATCTCTCTCTACTTATTTTATTTGACGATCAGGTCCATTTTGGACCCTCTCTTGGGTTCAGGTCACTCAATATTTATTCTAAATATTTCCTTCTTTTTCTTTTATTCTTTATTCTTTTATTTTTGCACAAATACATGCTAATTATTAAATATTAACAAATGCATGCTTATTGATAATTTATTGTATTTACAGCTATATACATGATGCTTTATCAAGATAATAGGCTAAAATAAAAGAATAAAGAGTGATGAATGATTGTTCATCGGAAATTCATCGCTATGTTGATGTATTTTGCCATTCAAGCTTCGTGTGAAACAGATGCTCCTACAGCCTCCATCTAAACAATCATTTTTTAACGATCACAAAATAGTTGAAATTGACCCCATTTGGATGGAGGTCATAGGAGTCTTTATTTTGCAAGGAATTTGAATGACATAATATATTGATATATTTATAAAAATTCACAGAAGTATTTTTCAAATAAAATAAAAAATAGAGAAAATAAGGTGAAAAGGAGCAGCCCCATTTTTCATATATATATATATATATATATCGGGGCAAGGAGTCTACATCGCTTGATGTAGGTAACTTATCTACATCGGGCCATTTTTCGTTTTTTCTTTATTTTCTCGAATGAAACCTCAGTGGGATTCACTTAATATATAGAGTGGATTATGTGATTCAAATTTCATGGGAAAAAAATATTTCTAACATGCCCATCTGAAAGGGGTCAATTTCAAGAATTTTGAGACCGTTAAAATTTGACTATCTTGATGGATGAGATAGAAGTCTCGAATTAAGTTGAATTTAGAATGACACAATGATGATATATTGTGAATAAAAATCCCCTTAGATTTTATTTCAAACAAATTAAAAATAATGAGAAAATGATCCGATGTAGGTAAGTTATCTAAATCACCCTATGTAGGCTACTTTTTCCCTGTATATTAATCCAGAGAAAGAGCGTAGATGATGTCCCTCCCGATGATTGTGGTGGTATGTTCCCTGATACGGTGAATCATGATTCACAAATGGGAGGCATGGACGTGCTATCTACTGTCATCATTTCAACACATCATATATTCTCCCTACTGCCTCTAATGACCAATGATATCTCATCATCCCCTTATGTACGAATAGCCTGAGTCTTTTTTCTATGAAAGAGACGTGCATGGGGATTAAATCTTAAGACTACCTATATACTGCTAGACTTACTAATAAAAATGGGATTTGATACGTTTGAACCTAAATATTGCATCTCAATTTTAGTTCTGCTTTTTTCTACTCTACATCTCGTAATCTTAATTGAAAAAAATGGGATAACTTGAGATTTGATAACCTTAAAAACGGGATTTGATAAAGTTTAATTTTTATAATTAATTAATTAATTTTAAAAATAATTGTAATAACAGACCATTTTACCTTTCTTTGTTCACGAGTATTCGTGGATAATTCGTAATCTGTTCCATACATACTCGATTTGATGGATAACCTTTTTAACTAGGAGCAGATCGACATGTTGACAAGTTATGTGGTGTCCATCAGAATGTGATCACCATTTATGAGCTCCTACTATAGAAAGAGATACCGAAAAGCTGTTGCAAATAACTAACTAGCAAGCGAAATTTAATGCAAGAATACATCAATGTGGTTGCACCTATGAGTCCCATTGCTAAACAACGTTTCCAAAAGTGTGTTCTTCTTCTTCAACCATCCTCGTCAACTTGGTGTCACGACATATGAATGCTTCCTCTTCAAATTAACAGGTCATCCACGATAGATTGTAATGTATATTTCACTATAAAGCAAAGAGAATGGAGGTACAAGAGGTGGAGTTACCTTTACCAAAAAGATGAAAGAAAGAGCTACCCAAGAGCATAAAGCCATCAGTATTAGTATGAATAAGTGATAGGTCATTGGGCAATGAGGGTGTTGTAGATATAATTAAAGGTGATTGTAACACCCATAACATAATCTTACATCTAGTGATCACAAAGTATGAAAGTGGGAGTATTGGGGAATACTATTAGACAAATTTGTGCTTAAGTATTTTGGGATGGGCTCAAGCTCAACAAATTGTCCAGATCAATAATCTCCGATAACGGAACAGGGCAGAGCCCCAGACGGGAGATATATATATATATATATATATATATATATATATATATATATAATGCCTCGCCAAAGGACCAAAGCTGACCCATCGAGAAAAGAGTTTCCCACCTTATTTCTATCCTTATCCACCTTACCTACCATTGTTTAACCTTATCATTATCCTTATTCACCTTACCTACCTTATTTATATGCTCAATATTTAACTTATAACATCTATTCAATGTAAGGGGTAAAATTGTCAAAATTAGCAATTTCCATCAAAGTTAACAGAGAAAATGGATGGAACTAGTACATTATTATGTCATGTAAGAGTTTTTCAGGGTTCTCCATATAATTTACGGTTATTAAGGTTATGGATATAAGTACGAAATTATTAAGGATTATAGATATAAAAATCCCAAAATTTTATCTTTTCAACATGGCATTATTTCTCGCACTATGCTTCTAATTATATAGTAGTAATACATTTTATTATTTCGTTGATCGAAGCAAATTAGTTACTGAAATCTATTTTGGTCATAATTTTGGATATTGATAGAAGCTTCGATCATCACAACAAATAGAAAATACGCTCTACACAAGTTATTCTACCGTCTAGAAATAAAACTATGAAATCCAACAGTTTGATTTTTGTTAATAAACAGTAGAACATATATACAACCAAACACGAGTCGAGGAGTGTTCGGATCGCAAGAAGGATCAAGAAACGAGCAAGTAAAGGCTCGATCTACCTTGTCTCTCTTGAATCCTCAGAGCACCATCAACTCGGGTTCTTTAAGGCCAATCTACTTCTATCTCCATCATAAGATCCATAACTATTAAATAATAATGAACAACTGAAAACATAAAAGTCTAGTCTATATCAATATTGAAATAATAATAGAGCATATAAATCTGTAAACAAAGGCATATAAGATTTAAACTCTCAAATATACGGCCTCTTCCTCGCAAGAGGATCAAGAAGCATGCCTAAATCCTTCACAAATTCACCCCAATAGTTCAAAGTACATTGTAAATCTCAATTTGAGAGACTTTTTTGACACTCAGTGGAGTCGAAACACATGTATGATATGCAATCCAGTAAGTGAAACTCAGGTTCATCACAATGAAGTATGTCACCATTGTTAGGAAGTCTAAGGTCACCTAAACTATGTTTTTACACTCAATAGTATGTTACAAAATGGCAGTAAAATCCATGTAAACGCTTTTATATTTCGTGGTAGTATTATGAAGAGGCCATAAGCTAGGTTATCACTAGTGCAACGATTTGTTTGTTCGAAGGTAAAGCAATAACTAACATACTGATCTTTAAGCCAGAGCATTTCATACTCAATATATCTCTTTAAACAATGAGTGCATGATACAAAAACTGTGACAATTGCATAGAAACCCATCTTGCAACACCCTCGTTCTCCTCTTTCTTTGCACGTGGTTCCTCGATATCATGTCTAGGACATATGGTCAGTAATGATGTCGAACGGTGACTTTATCGGGACTACTATTGAAAGACTACAACTTACTCAAGTTGCAAGCATATATGAAATATTAAGTGTAGATAGGTAAGTTCTATTGTCCAAAGTATCTACAACAATATTCTCCTGGGATAATTACATCCATAACCTTGAGTAATTTCGCAATAACATTCATAACCCTACATAATCATGAATTACACGAGAAACCTCGGATAGTCACTCCGTCTTACATTCATAACCCTCCGTTAGTTTACTATGTTAACTCAACTATATGAGTAAGTTAATCTAACCAATATATGATGTAACGGCTAGGATTAGAAGAAATAAAAAAATAAAAGGAAAAAAAATAAATGGCATGCGATGGCAGGAGGGTGACGGAGGCCTGCGTGTGGGGGCTATTGGGGGGGGGGGGGGGGTGTTCTTCGACCGGACGGGGCAGGGAATCAGAGCTGGGTGGGGGGTCTTTGCAGGAGGGTGGCAGCGGCCGGCCTGCAGAGGCAATAGCGGTCCCCGGGGGGGCCTATCAGTCGGGGCTGCTTCGACCGGACGGGGGGAGCAGGGGATCGGCAGGGCTGCTTCGACCGGACGGGGGCAGCAGAGGATCGACAGGAGGGTGGGGGAGGCCTACAGGTGGGGCTATGGGGGGCTTCAACCGGATAAGGGGCGGCCGGGCATGGAATCGGAGCTCGGGGGGAGGGGGGGTCTTTGCAGGGCACTGCCGGGGACGTTGGAGGAGGGTGGCAGAGGCCTAGGGGGAGCTTCTAGCAGACAGGGGGAAGGGGATCGGAGCTCGGGGGAGGGGAGGGGATCGGATCGGAGCTCAAGGGGGCTTTGCAGGGCCGGGGGTGGTTCCTTCTAGCGGACAGGGGGAAGGGGATTGAAGCTAGGGGTGCTTTGTAGGGCGGTGGCGGGGCCTTTGCAGGAGAGTGGCTGGTGGGTCGGGGGCTTTGATGCAGCACAGAATTGATAAATAGGGCCTCAGTTTTTTTCAGTGTCTAATTTTATTTACGAATAGTTGAGTCGCAAATTTTATTTAAATAAAAGAGATCATGTGTGATCTCCAATTAGTTGGTCAATTTTAAATTTGAATTTTGAATTTCGAATTAGAGTTGATATAGGATAGAGGTAGATTTGAATTTTTGTTCAAATCAATTAGAGTCAAATTAGGATAAGTTGGGATTTGAATTTGATTTGTTTCTATTTTTGTAATCCCATCCCTCGTATATAAAGGGATGGTAGTCTATTATTTTAAACAGTTCAATTGATATAAAATTTGAGATTTATCTCTATCTCCGTCTCTCTCTTTCTCTCTCAACGTGGTCTTCACGATTCTATCTTCGAATCTTGCGCAACAGGCGTGCTTTTTCTCCTTCTTCCTCCCGTCTCTAAATTTCTTCTACCAAAAATTATATTTTTCCACCATTGAATTTTTTCGACTGCATCATTTGGTATCAGAGCATGGAAACCGAATCGTTTTCACGATTCGACGATCCTGTCGCATATTGGCGTTTGAAGTTCAATCTAAGTTGCATGTCTCATGGTTCACATGCTCGTTCGCGGCAACAAATGTTCAAGAAATGACTTATATCAAGCGTCAAGGTACAAGCATGGCTGGGCACGACAATCGATGACGATTCGCTCGTCGACAACAAAATTCAGACTGCTGTAGCTGCAGTTCAACACGATTTCGGTCAAGAATATGAAGGTATTTTTATTCAAAATGAAAATTTATCTGCCGCAACTTCGTTACAAGAAGACAAGGAAGACTCGGGACCCATATTTGATGCAGTGTGACCCCAAATTATAGGGTCACATTTATTTAATTAATTAGTAGTCAATTTTATTTACGTTTTTAGCGGTCGTCTTGGTCTAATTAAATAATTGAGATCGTCTGTGATCTCAACGTTTATTTCGTAGATTTTAATTGTAATTTTGGTCAATTGAATAAATTAGAGTCTAATTAGGGTAATTAGAGGTCAATTAGGATAAAGTTGGTTGTCAATTTTAATTTGTTACTATTTTTGTAAACCATCTCTCCTATATAAAGAGATGGTAATCCAGTATTTTTATTCAGTCAATTATTATTAAAAAAGTTGAGTTTATCTCATTATCTCCCTATCTCTCCTCTCTCCTCCCGCGATCTCCGCGTTCTTCTTCAATCCCTCGTTACCGACGAGATTTCTTCTTCTCAACCTCTCTCTCTTCTTCTACCAAAAAAAATCCACCGTAAAAATTTTTATTTATCGTCGCCGCCGAAGCCGATTTGCATCATTTGGTATCAGAGCATGGATATTGAGTCGTTCCTACGATTCAACGATCCCGTGGCATATTGGCGTCTCAATCTCGATCTCAATCGCGTATCTTATGGGACGCATGCGCGTTCGCGTCAACGAAAGTACAAAAAGCGTCTTGCGGCATCCTTGAAGGTCCAAGCATGGTTGGACACAACCTTAGATGAAGATTCATCCGTCGACGACGAAAATCAGATCGTGGCAGCCACAGTCCAACCCGATTTCGAAGCAAAAAATAAAGATATTTTCACCGCGGATGACGATTTATTCGATATGGCTCCTGTGCAACCATACAATGATGATATGGGTCCAATATTTGATGAAAGTACGGATTTATATTATGAAAACATCAAGTTTTCTGGGGACGAAGTTGCTGTCCTGGAAGCTCCTGCGACACTGCCTCCCGCCGCCCCCTCACCAGCCCAGGCCCCCGCCCCGCCATCATCCGCTACCCCCACCATCACGCCAACCGCGACCCTCCTGCGCAAAACCCCTCCAGACCACGAACCCCAACCTCGCGCCAGCAACCCACCCCTCCCACATGCGGCCCCACTGCCTCCCGGCTCCAACCCACCCCGCCACCTCCTTCCCACCCATGCCCTCCCTCGCGCACCGCGCCCTACCCTCACCCGCGCCATCGCAGCACCCAACACCTCGCCCCCACCTCCCCGCGGCGCCGCCACCACTGCGATCACCCTCCCTCACCACCGCACACCTCCCTTTCTCCCAACTGTGCATGACCAAACCCCTCCCTTCCGCCTCCCCGCTGGGCCGCGCCTGCCCCGCCCGCTGTCACGAAGCCGCCCGGCAACCCGCACGCACCACCTGCGCCGCCGACCCTGCACCCGGACCGCGCCCCGCGCCTTGCCTCTCTTCCAACTGCGGCTACCGCCGCGTGAAGACCACCGCCAGCGCCCTCGGCTCCACAGCCCGCGTCGTCCAGGTCGGCGCTACCCTGGGATGCCAAGACCGCCCCGTCGCCTTTTGTGGAGAAAGAACGAAACCCTAATGAGGTATCAGGAAACCAAATCCCTGGAATTGAGGGATTGGATGGTTAGTGGGGAATATTGCAAAAGAAAACCCCATAGGGCCCCTATTTGCAGAAAGGCTAAAGGTGATAAAAAAGCAAGGAACAATGAAGGGATACGAAAATTATGCCCATATCCTCGGCTGCGGAAATATTTAAAGAAGAAGGATGTAACATTGAGAAACTATAAACGTAATATCGAAAAAGACCTAATTGAAGGAGTTAAAGCTACAATTCGAGGATGAATTCTCCGACTACGCCCCTACTTCGAGCAATTCGTCGGGAGACGAATTTTTTAAAGCGGCGGAGAGTTGATGCAGCGTGACCCCAAATTATAGGGTCACATTTATTTAATTAATTAGTAGTCAATTTTATTTACGTTTTTAGCGGTCGTCTTGGTCTAATTAAATAATTGAGATCGCCTGTGATCTCAACGTTTATTTCGTAGATTTTAATTGTAATTTTGGTCAATTGAATAAATTAGAGTCTAATTAGGGTAATTAGAGGTCAATTAGGATAAAGTTGGTTGTCAATTTTAATTTGTTACTATTTTTGTAAACCATCTCTCCT
Organism: Ottelia alismoides; assembly: GCA_037367405.1. Lineage (NCBI taxonomy): Eukaryota > Viridiplantae > Streptophyta > Magnoliopsida > Alismatales > Hydrocharitaceae > Ottelia > Ottelia alismoides. The sequence goes on along the minus strand of JAZKJV010006175.1, from coordinate 313,628 downwards.
ATATAAAGAGATGGTAGTCCAGTATTTTTATTCAGTCAATTATTATTAAAAAGTTGAGTTTATCTCATTATCTCCCTATCTCTCCTCTCTCCTCCCGCGATCTCCGCGTTCTTCTTCAATCCCTCGTTACCGACGAGATTTCTTCTTCTTAACCTCTCTCTCTTCTTCTACCAAAAAAATCCACCGTAAAAATTTTTATTTATCGTCGCCGCCGAAGCCGATTTGCATCATTTGGTATCAGAGCATGGAAACCGAATCGTTTTCACGATTCGACGATCCTGTCGCATATTGGCGTTTGAAGTTCAATCTCAGTTGCATATCTCATGGTTCACATGCTCGTTCGCGGCAACAAATGTTCAAGAAACGACTTATATCAAGCGTCAAGGTACAAGCATGGCTGGGCACGACAATCGATGACGATTCGCTCGTCGACAACAAAATTCAGACTGTTGTAGCTGCAGTTCAACACGATTTCGGTCAAGAATATGAAGGTATTTTTATTCAAAATGAAAATTTATCTGCCGCAACTTCGTTACAAGAAGACAAGGAAGACTCGGGACCCATATTTGATGAAGATCCTATGGGGGAAGAATATGAAATCGTCGAGTTTTTCGAGGTTAAAGTTGCTGTCCAGAATTCAAAAAATGAGAAAAATGAAGATTTGGGGCCCATATTTGATGAAGAACCAGTAAAAGAAGGTTTTGAAATCCTAGATCTCTTCATTGACAACGTTACTGTTCTTCAAGACAAAAATCTGCTTGCTGTCCATACAGATTCAGGCTTGCAACCATTGCCGAAATCGACCTGCAGCCCACAAAGGACCCTCTCACCGCCTCCCTTCCACCATGACCCACATCAATTCTGTGTTGCATCAGGCTTCAAAGGGGCGGAGGCGTAGTCGCGGTCTGGGGGGGGGGGCTTCCAGCGGGACGGGGGCAAGGGATCGAGGGGAGGCTTCGCAAAGCTCGAGGGAGGGGGCGGAGTTCGTGGGGGCAGGCGCCAGGGGGCTGCAAATTCGACCGGAAGGGGGAGGCTGGGTGGTCTCAGTCAACGGGGTCGCCGACAGTGCAGGGAAGGAGGAGGTAGTGCTCGGCCAGGGGGAGAGAGGAGAATAATGGCATGTTTTGCAAATAAAATTCAACATCAGGGGTAGATTTGTCCTTTTAACACCGTCATATTTAATGGGTATATCAAACGGAACATGACACAGGGGTATATCATGTAAGAGTTAAGCATTACTCAGGGTTTCTCATGTAATTCGCGATTTTGCAGGGTTATGAATGTTATTGCGAAATTACTCAGTGTTATGGGTGTAATTATCCCTATTCTCCTTACCATTGTTGCCAAGAGATGCTATCTATAATCATAATCCTTCAAAAGCTCTAGCCAGTGCCATTGTTTCATATTGAATTCTTTATGATCAAACATGTACCTCAAGCTCAGACCTTCATTATAAAAAGCTAAAAGGTAACACGATACATGTAATGTCTCGAGGACTTAAGAGCAAAGATCACTAAAGCGAGCTTCTAAATCGTATATCGGGTAGTTGCACACTTTTGCCTTTATCTGACGTGAAGCGTAAGTCACTACGCTTCCATGTTTTCCATCCCCGGATGCATGGGTATAAACAGTGTAAACCATAGGTGCTAGACAGTAAAGTGAATATGAGTGCATGTGTCAATCGCCTCTTGATAATCTTAAAGCTAGCCTCGCATTGTCATACCATACAAACAATTCCTCCTTCAGTGCCATCCAAGTCAGTGTCAAGGTTATCCTCGACATCTCTTCTTATATAAACCATTCGTAGCATGCTAATCGCATTGAGAACAGATCTCCTCGCATTCTTAGCAAGGTCTCAACTCAACACGATTTCTATCTTTGCAAGATCTAAAGAGATGCATGTGCCACAAATCACGTGTCGGGCGAAAAAGTCTACCTCAATATTCTTGGGACAATCTGAACTCAAATCAACATCTATCTTCATGTATCAAAAATCACATCCTGAAAAAGACTACCATAACAATCCAAAATTCTTTTTTTTTGTCATATACCTTATGCCCTCTTAAGGTCTTAAGCACCTTACTAAAATGACACCCATTCCCATGTTTGTCTTAAGAATAGATAATTACATCATCGATGCGGGCTATGACGAAAATATCCAGGAATCGACCAGGTAATCAGTTCATCAGATTCATAAAATCTGTTAAAGCATTAGTCAGCCCAAATAATAATATTTCCTAATATCCGTCTCGAATGTCAAAATTAGTCTTGTCAAAAGGAGTCTCAGAACATCACAGTCTCGAATCCTTAACTGATTGTAGCCCAATTGCATATTGGTATAATAACATACAGTAGGTCCTCAAGCATATCAAATAAGTCATTTATCTGTGGTATAGAAATACCATTCCTTGACCTTTCATGTTATGCAATTGTTGGAAAATCGATGCGTAATCATATTGAACCATCCTTTCTGCGAAGAAGAATCAGTGCACCCTAAGGTGAAGTGTCAGGAAAAATGAAGTCCTTATCTAGGCATCGCATAACCCAACCTGTGCCATTCAATATGGAAAAAGTGGATATCGGTTGACTAATATGTATGAGAGTGATCTCGAAGTCAATCTCATGCTCACGTGGTAGTCCTTGTAAATAATCAGGGAAGATGTCATGACATACACAAACCGTAGGGATATCCCATAAGCTGGATGCCTGATGTGAAAAACACATGCTAGGTAACCTTTGCATCCATATGTTAACAGTCATCGAGCTCTCAATGTGATTCACTCGATGTCCTTCCAAAGAACTAAAATGATGTCGAAACTAGAATATAATAGGCTACAATCTTCTGAAATCTATTCAAATGTGTAATGCCTTTCTAACCAATACATCCTCACAATACCGTCAAAGTTTTCCATTTCTATTAGCAAACAAGTACAGGTAACAAGTATCTTACAATCTGCATCCTGCAATCATTAAAAATCTCTTGGATTTTTTTTAATTTTTTTCACTAGTAGGATTCGAATCCTGGTCCTTTAAAGTGGGAGCCACTGCTTCTACCACCAGACCATTAGAGGGGTTCTAAAAATCTCTTGGATTACAAATAGTTGTTCCCGTTCTCTAACCAAAGTACAAATGAGTGTGAAGTCCACAAATCAAATAGAGCATGAGAGGAGGACCAATAACTACACCTCATACTTACGCCCAAGTTGTGAGCCTACTTGTGCTTCGGTACTGAGTTTTTTTTGGATGAGATAATTTGGGGGCATATGTAACAATTTTGTTAACTCAATTCAAGGCCAGTTTCAAAAGTTTGTTAACAGTGGATCGCTACAAGGGAAACTTATGTGTTCTCTTTAAAACATAACCTACGATAAATTGACAAAAGAGGATAATCGGTTTATAATTGTGAAACCAACATCATATCTGGAAAATATGTACATCATGAACAATATAATGACATTTTGTCTTGCAAAAGAAGGAAATCAACAACGAAAGAGTACTATATCGAGGTTTCGATGCTCACAACGGGAAGGACTTTGCTTTCAACCGCTGCCATCCACTCCGTTATGATAGAGTTGACCAGCTCCGGATTCTCATCATGGGGGCAGTGACCTGCATCAAGCTCTCTAATGGTGATTCCTTTACAATGCTCTAGAAACATGGAGAGTCTTGACTTGGACTTGGAGAGTGGGTCTTTTGTACCCTGAATCACCAAGATCCGTCCTCCAAATCTGTCTAGTAAATAATTCAGAGGAATTGGGAGCTTGAAATTAAAGACACACTCAAGAACAACATGCACGCCAGGATCATATGATGCTCTTAGCATCTCATCGATCAGCCAATCATCTGCTCGACTAGGATTAGATGGGTAGCAGTCCTTCAGAAACTGCCTAGCTCTTAGCTGGAGGTACAGCAGCAGCAGGCGGGCCCCTAGCCACGCGAACCCAGATGGTGGATCTCTCGTTGCCAGATTTAGTTGAGCAGATGAGTATCCTGGAATGATCGGACCAGCAGTGTTGATAAGGATAACGGATCTTAATAAGGTTGGCCAAAGACCAGCAACAGTAGCAGAAAAATATCCACCGATGGAGTTGCCAACCAGATGAACAGGCTCACCGACAACGCCAATGATAAAGTCCCTTAAGCACTCTGCCCACAAGTTTTCTGAGTAGATAATATTTGGTTTTTCAGATTTTCCAAAGCCTACAAGCGTGATTGCCCAAACACGATTTCCACTTTCAGCTAGAGGGTGAATGTTATCACGATAATGGTCCAGGAAAGCGCCAAAACCATGGACAAGAAGAACCGGAAAACCTTCAGAACCAACAACTGTATACTGAATGTGGTAACCTCTCCAACACCATATCCTGATTGGATATGTCACCTCCATTGTAAGTTGTTTCAAATTTAGAATCCTATACCACTCCATTGACTTAACAGCATCGATTGCAGCAGCAACAGTAAATATAGAATACCCAAATGGGGAGAGGAAACCCGCATTACGTTCTTTCTCATACTTGATAGATTCGACATAAACTCTTCTTCTGGATAATATGCCAAGACTAAGAGCACACCCGAAAAGTGCACCAAATGAAGCTCCTGTCCTACTTTCAGCAATGCGCAATTTATCGTGCAGTTCCTGCCAATCGTCTCTACCAGTACCCTCAAGGTATCTCAAATAAGCCGCCAGTGCATTCAACGCAACATCTGTCCCCCCGCCAACAACTGTTTCTTGCGGTGATACAAACACAGTGCTTTTCAGGGTTCTTGTGGGTGAATCGTTCTTAGTTACTCCTTCAGCGGATGCCAATTTTAAGGAAGTCCAGCTATCATCGAATTGACATGAATGCTCATCAAGATATTTCTTCATATCATCAAATGTGGGCAAAGGATCCGCATCTAATTCCATTCCCAACAAGGCCAACCTCGGGGCTGTGAGTGGTTCGGTAATTGGAGAGCGTAGTTTACAGAAGTCGTTGTATGATGGAGGTATATCGTCCAAGTTCTCAACAGCATAGAATGGAGTCCTCCAAAACACGACCTCAGGCCGTCCCCAAGGAAGTTGCGTAGAAAAAAGAGATTCTTCAGCAATATCAATAATCCTGCGAACATTATACTCAACTTCCTCTTCTACAAACACATGTGTGGCACCAACCTTGTTAACGATCTTCAAAAGGACATCTTCAGCATTCCCGAACCCAACAAACAACTCTGATCCTAGATCTTTCAGTGACGTCCTCAAATCATTTAGGGCAAATATGAGTACCTTCAGCATCTCATCGGGGTAGCTTCGCAGGATGCGGGGATCGAAGACGTAGAGCGGCACGACGTTCCGGTGGCGGGACACGGCGGCGACGAGGCCTGGATGGTCGTCGGTCCTGAGATCGTGCTTGAACCACAGGACGGCGGTGCCGGCGCTCTCCGATCCCGTAGCGGCGGCGGCCCTCGCGCGCAGTAGGCGGCGATTCTTGCGGGGCGAGAGGAGGCGGAGAGAGCGGGCGGTGGTGGCGGAGTGGGAAGGGAGGAGGGCGGAGGCCATGAGGGGAGGTGTTGCTATTGGGAGTGGTGGCCATCGAGCACGTGTGTGGTAGTGAGGATTGAAGAGGGGCGGGAATCTGTGGAAGGGAAGGGGCGGAGATAGGAAGAAGAAGACATCCACAAGTTTTGGGGTTCACATGCATTGTTTTTTAAATCCTCTAGAGTAGATTCAAGCTTTGGAGTTTATATTGTGTAGGGTATTTTTTTTCTAGAAGAGTTATATATTGGGGGATCTTTTTCTCTATTTTAGTATTTAGATGGCGAGTTTGTTATTAGAATATGGTGTCTCACGTGAGAGAGAGAGGGAGGAAAGGTAGGGAGGATCCTCTGTTGTGGTGTTGTGCCTGCAGTAACTGCTTGAGCCGCTCGATCTTGATCGAGCGGTTCGCACGATCTTGCACGGTATGTGGCATGTCGTTTACTTCTAGAATAGCATTCATATCACTTAATAAAACTAGATATAACTTCGTTTATAGTTACATTTAAATATCTTGATGCATTAAATAATTATTTTAAATTTGTATTGTCTACATTAATAATAATTATACAAGCATATGATTCTCTTCTCTTGCCAAAAAAATAAAAAATCATATTTATATCAACTCAAGTATTTTAGATTTTTACAAAATTTGATGAAGTTAAGGTGTCTCCAGGAGATTCGTAATAATAAAGTATATAGGCTACAGGAATTTTTATTAACTTGTACGCATATATAATATCTTCAATGGAAAATTGGAAAAATAATATCATTATTTGATCTCATATTATGATTCCAAAGTACTAAATACATCAAAGTTGGGTTGCTTCGAAGGACTACATCGTAAAACTTAAAATCTATTTAAGTTCCTAATACTTTCTCTTTTCTACTATGAATCCGCTTTTTTCTAATATTTTATTTTTATTTTTTGGAAAATAAAAATATATATTTTCATCACTATATTCTCTTAATATGACATTCAAATTCCATCAGAAACAGAGACTTATATGCACTCTATTCAGAACATGTAATTTTAACGGTCTTAAAATTGTTGTAATGGACCTGTTCTGGAAGGAGGGCATAAGAGTTTATGTTTCTGACAAAATTTGAATGACATATTAGGGAGTATAATTATGAACATATATTTTTTATTTTTCAGAAAAAAATAAAGGTAAAATAGGGCGGGAGCAGCCCGTTGGCTCCTCTAATGGAGCAACCCCATTTTTCCCATATATATATATATATATATTGTGGATTTTCATGTGACAAATGTCTTCAATCATTAAAGTATTAAGTAAATATATTAAACTTTTAATGAATAAGTGTTTTTTAGAGAATGTGTGTGTCGTATTTAAAAATACTTTCAACGTAATGCGGTGGAGCATGTGCTTTAATTCGATACAACGCGCAAAACCTTACCAGCCATTGACATATGAAACAGAAAATAGCCCCGAGCCTTTCATATATGAACAACACGGTTGCATTAAAATACTGATTTCATTGTGACATGATGCACATCGTAGATATTGCACAAGTAATCCAAATTCCATTGACAACGATCATCTAGACCAAGTAAAGTAGCCTCCAAAAATGCTACATCTAGTGATTAAATTGAAACCTAGTGCTTCTTAAACTGTTTCACATTCATGTTAGGGGATTAAAATAAAACATATTCTTTTGTTAAACCACGCTAATGAAGGTTAAAAGCACTTCACAAGATGAAATATGTCTAAACCATGGATATAATATGCGAATCCTTATTACGATGCGCTTATATGGATCTTAGCCCCATTAAGAGGTTTGATTCAATGAGATGCGGTCCAAAAGAATCCACGCGAGCCCTCAACATGAGTCATGACCCTCCAAGATTCTCAACACTAGTAGAGGTCACGAATTGGATTCCAAGATGATCCATTCGTGAAGGATGTACGTCGAACATTGATGGAGGATGCTTTTAAGGATCTAAGAAAGCATCCATACCCTTATAGCTCAATCCATCACCAAAAACACACCTCATCAAAATGCAAGTATGACATTGAAAATAAGGATGCTTGCTGCTAGTCTTACAGACAATCGTCTAAAGATCCCCATCACGATCACTCGCCCAAGCCATTGAGTACCCATCTCACGCCAAAGACTAACTCCCGAACCTTGATAAATCCCAAGGACCTCAACATGGAGTGGCAACCGCGAAGTGCACCAAGTGGGAGCTTGGCAAGGGGAGGGGGGATGTTGCACAAATAATCATTCCAAAATAATAATCATACATCAACAACTAATCCACAAAGATAACGATAAAAGATGCAAACCACAACGTGCCATCTATTTTAATATAGAAACCCACATGAATAACTTTCCATTCTATGATTTCCCCTTCGCTCTCTTGGCGAAGCTTGCTTACACTATCACATTACTTTGAAATTGAGGATAGCACAACCTCACGTACAACTTGTATCCTTACTTGGACAAACCCTAAGAAGATTTTATCAACGTAGAGAAAGAAATCCACAATCTGAGTACCTATATACGAAGTTTACAGGGAAAAAAATACTTTGTTAGTATATAAACTCAATTCACAAGCTTACTTCAGCTTAGAGAAGATTGAACAAGGCTTGAGATGGCTCATCGAAAATGGATGAAGCTCGAGAGCACAAGAGCACACTAAAGCTTGAACACTTTGAGTGAAACACATAATTGGCTAGAACGAGGCTCACGACTCACTTAAGGTATGCATCAATGCAATGTATGTGAGTTTTTATCATGGATGTAGTGGAAAGGGACTTGGGAGTCCCACTTCTAGACTCAAAAAGTCCAACTAGCCATTTAAGTGTATTCAATAGGGTTAGGTCAAGATATGGAAACCAGAACAAAATAGTCGATTAAAGGAAAAGATTAGTTGACTAAAATGAAGATTAGTGGACTGCACAAAAAGGTTAGTCGATTAAGAGTCTTAATGGTCTTGAATTTGGAAATTAACATTCTAAAATTCCACTATTAGGGTAAATAATAATCAACTGGAATTTTGGGTCAGTGGAAAAAAAATCAGAGAGAGCAAGCCTGTTTAGGAGTTGATATCAGTTGATTGGGACTTCAAGATAATCGAACGAAATACAAATTAGTCAACCGGATATAAAGTGTAATCATTTGAAAAACATAATCTAGAATGCCAAAGTTTAGGTTTCAAGAATAGTCAGCTGATGAAATTCAGGAGTCGACTCAAGTCAAAATTTAGTCGACTGAAAAATTGATGAGCAAGTTGATTTGCTTTTGGCTTGTTTTTTTATTGTAGATTAATAATATATATAAACTACAACATTGTTTGTCAACAAAAATAAAAAATATATAAAGCGCCAGGCTCGACGAACTGCGCGAAATCACAACTGCTTATCATGCACTTCTTCTTAAGCTTCCAAGAGTTCATATATTCAATCTAGAAGACTGCAAATGTTCAATCTAGAAGTCTTTTTAAGCTTTAGAGGTTTGTCATGCATTGATCTTATATTCTTTATCCTACAAACTTTGAGTCATGTTATTCACTTAAACATCTTAAGATTAACATGATGTTCATAGCTCCTGCTTTTAATTCTTGCATGATTCTCATCAAGCTTCTTTTTCACGAAATATTAGTCTATCCACAAAACAAGCATAAAGTATAGCTATTTATGATTGTTAGAGTTATTATATTTACATTTATATTTGTAACCCTTCGAATTCCGTAACGTCCCATGACCCTTCGGGTTCCGTAACCCTCTGTGACCTTTCGAGTTCCGTAACCCACCGTGACCTTTCAGATTCTGTAACCCTTGTACTCTCTAGGGTTTTCTCTCTATATAAGAGACACTAGCTCTATGGAATAAACATCTCATTTTATTCCTCTTCTCAACAATGATCACTTACACCAAGTACTCACATACACCATGTCTAAGACCCATCATGGCTCATGGCTCCTCTTAGTTGAGTTAGCTTAGTTTTAAGATGCACCCTCCTCCTGCTCTCGAGCGACCAAGGGACCTTGAGGAAGAGTCCTCTATCATCTTTGTTGAGTTGTTCAGCACTGACATATGTAGTCTACAACTCCAAGGTGTTAGGGAACTTAAGGGGGAATGATACATCCTCTCCGCTAAGACGCTAAGCTTTAATATATGTGCTCCTGATAACCCCAACATGTTAAGGAACATCGAGAGAGAGCCATATCTTTTTTTTGTTGAGTTGCTCAGCACTAACATATGCACCTTGCATATCCCATAAGTGCCGAGCAACCTCGAAGAAAAACCATATACACTACCAACAAAGGCCTTCCTCATTCCCCCTGGACTGACATCCTCGCTCTAATCGAATGAGTTTATAATTGGAGTTGTTTTTTTTCCTCTAATATGCATAAACCCTAAAAGAAACTAAACAACTAATGCCTTACACTTAACATGTGAGTTAACATTTCACATGAAACCTTCAATCCCTGGGCTTTGCTCCAAAGTCTATTGTGTACTTCACAAAAGTTGCCTTGCACAAAAATGGTGACGACGTCATAACAAGGCAACAAACAAATGAAAGGTAACTTGTAACAATTTGTAAGCCAGCCATGTCTATAATGATTATCACATCCACAATTAACCGATGAGAAGATGCCAGGCGGTCAAACCACCATACAAGAAAAGCATTGTTTGTGAGAACATGATCTACTCTTAAAATTGACCGAACCAACCGACTATGATCCAAGCATTCGTGGCAAACCCTTGAGATTGCCTCTCTAGAAGGACAAGATTGCCTCTTTTTCCATTCTTGTTTTAAAAAGTGGGAGAACATACATCAAGGACGACCAACTGTCAACTCAAGTTTGGACCTAGCTATTATTACCAAATTGCTATTGCTTGATTTCTTGGATGTGAAAGCCCAAAATCCCTATCTAGTGTACATACCATCCCATCCCTCATAGTGCCATTGGAGGTAGCACCTCTCCAGGACATGCACCAATTTATTGGTAGAATATGGACAAATTTCGAGTGTGCATACCGTTGTGCTTGATGCTCGCATCCATCCCCATTTACTCTTCATCAATGGCTCGGCGGTCCATGGACCTCAAACACGTGTAGTGGCTGCTTCCAATCTGGAAGCAAAAGAAATTAGAGACGGAGCATGCAACCAAAGGAATATGTTTCTCATAGATAAATGATACTAGGAACTGCCACTTCCTAGTTTTGGCATGCATCATGGAATGGCAACCTAACAATGACACACTATAGATACAACAGCTCAATAACAACAAGCAAGTCGCGGCAACAACGGTTGGGCAATCTGCACAGTTTAAACTGCAATTCCTCTATGACAACATAAAATGCTGACCAGAGATGAATAGGACCAAAAAATGAAAACAAAATTACCTCAAAATTTTTTAAGGAATTACTCATATATCAAAAGTAGAGATGACATGCATTACACCATTTTTTGTTGGGGGGACAGAGATCATTAGAAGCTTGCCTACATGAACAACTCTAGCTACTACCCTAGAATTGAAAAAAAAACAAGAATATGCATTTAAGCTGCAAGCCGAAATCCTGTAAACTACTTCCGCAGAAGAATCCCAAATCTCATCCAGTTTGGACATGTATGCTGCATGCAAAATATGAGAAAAGTTATGTGTAACATAATCACCATTCGGAAAGCACCTCATTAAAAAACAAAACTTTAGTATCACACATCATGATTGGGAACTCTCCAACAACCTTCAATCATAAAGAGTTTTGGCTGATTGGATTCTTAGCTTCTTATCTGTGCTTTTGGAAACCTTCAGCTCAGACTTGTCACTGCAGGAAATGGCTCTTTCTATGGCTTTCTGCTTCCTGAGCTTCTTTGCCCTCCTCATCTGAACCGGCTTCTTGATCTTTCTGCAAATGGATAATTTTCAACAAGAAAAAAGGCTTAACTAAAGGCATTGTCATAAATCCAAGTCCTTGGATCAGGCAACCAAAATCGGATAAATTTCCTCATAAGAACAGCAGGGATAGAATGTTCTCTGCCCAATTTCTAGTATTTACCCAGTTAAGGTCGAAATGAAAAATGATATGAAGTCCCGATAGTAAGAAAGTGCATTTAAAGTGATAAGCAAGCCCTCCGAAAACACATTTTTTAACAAATTTATAGGCATTTCTCATAGAGGCAGCGAAGTTCTAACTTCATAAAATTCTGTAGATTCAAATCCCATAAAATGACACAAAGATGACATAAAAAACAATAGGCTCGGAATTTTTTCCTCCAAATGATTGGGTATCCTTTGAAAGCCAGATAGAGATGATCTACGTGTATAATAATGCAGAATGCTCGAATAATCAGTTTCTACTCATTATTGCAATGGGCGAAAATGACGAGAGACCGTCATACAACCTATTTAAAAGGCAACACGTTGAAGATAATTTGGCTTTATTTAGTGTTTTGAATCCTCAACCAACCAATTTTCAGATATTCACAACCAATGTTTACAAAAGCACTCAACTGTAAAGCATGTGTTATTATTTATTACAAAACATCTGAGCACGAATCTCTCAGAACTTGGATGGTCAAGTAATAGAACGCCATGCCTCCTTAACTTAGATGCATTTATCTTAACAACTAGACAATAGTGATTGAAAGATCGAATATGGGTAAACAAAATCATATTAGCAATTCGAATCGGCAAAGCCTTCTCCCACTATGGGCGTGTTTGGTAACTGTGTTGGGTGGGGTTAGAGTAGCATCCTGTGAATAATAGTTGGTTGGATGATTAGGAGGGTTGGAGAGGTTTGGAATGAAAAATGTGATGTGATGTGACATTGAATATGTGTTATCATAACTTTTTTAATGACTAATAGTTTTATATTATTTTTTATTTCATGGTTAAAAAATATTATAACAAAGAAATTATATGGTCCATATAGCTAATTCCAACCCAAGATTGCATGGATAGAGCAAGGGATATGCCAGATTACCCTAGTTTTATATTATTTTTTATTTCATGGTTAAAAAATATTATAACAAAGAAATTATATGGTCCATATAGCTAATTCCAACCCAAGATTGCATGGATAGAGCAAGGGATATGCCAGATTACCCAGAGTAACCTAGAAACCAAACGAGCCCTAAAAGTAGGGTAGGCTACATGGATTCTTGCTCAAATCCATGTTGAAAGATTCAACTATTTTTTACGCTGGTTGTCGACTACCTAACGCAAACCCCCACAAGGGAGTATTTGAACCTTGATCTTTTTGGATGGTAGGCACATTGCACTACCACCAGACCGTTTAAGTGGGTACATATTAGTAAATCGAATTATTTAAAAAAATATTCAACAAAACACATGCTATTGATGCTGGCCAAGGCCGAAGTACCATGCATTTTTGTCCCTTTCTAAGATAAAAGTCTTCATGATATTTTGTTGCTATTTCCTTAAAAGGTTTCCTAAGAGATCAAGCCTGATCTCTAAATTAGGAAGATGTGCTAGGATTTAAGGGCCAGAATTTGTCTTAATTATTATTTTCTTAAGCAATCAATTAGCTTTTTTTTAGAACAGGTGGGATGCACCTCCATTAAAGGTCCATCCAAAAAATATATTATAAATTCAAAAAAGAGTATTTACATCCGCCAAGTTTCAAAAAGCCCGTTGGCATGCTCAAGTACATTCTCAAAATAAATCTCCCACCCTTAAATACAATTAGTATTTTTTTATTGCTGCCTTATCCCACCCCTCCAAATAAAAGGCTTAGTATGCTTTAGCCGTCAAGTAATGCATAGAAATTTTGGAGCTCGCCTCCATTATCTCTCCTTTGTTTCCCTCTTCGTGGACCTCTGTGCTTAATTTACAAAATCTTGGGCAACATACACATCGTCCCATCATCCACCCTGACTTCCTCAATCTTCGTATGTCTGATTGCATTAAATTGCAGCCAGATCAAAACTTTCAGGTCACTTTACTGATACACAATCCATGGTGAAGGGAATATCATGATGGAAAAATGATCATTGGTCAGCCTCAGATAGTGATAGTGATTCAAATGCTTTTGTTGAAACATATAAATACAACCTTAAAGCTTTTTTCCCACAATTATGTAAAACACTTGTTGAAATACATGAACATCATAAGGATGGAGATTGTGGAATCATAAAGTATGGATTCATTGCATCTAATAGTTGAAGTGCAGAAGCATGATCTCGATTCTCAACATAAATCTCAGCATCGTTGTGCACCTTAACTACTCACAAGTAATTGTTTCCCGCATGCCCACTTCATTCCTACTGCAATCAACACCAACTACTGCCCTAGTCAAAGCCAGCACTTGCACCACATAGAACCTACATTGCACCTATGTCCTTTTCTACCTTTATTATGTCGAACACCAACGCAACTGGAACCACCTGACATTGCCAGAGATCCACATGCCCGAGGGCACCCAACATAGGCCTGCATCAAGATCAACTTAACCGATGTCATCCTTTCCATGTCACCCCTTCCCACCAGCATCACCTCCAAACCCCACTGCTGCTTTCATCTATCAATTTGCCTCCCATCACTGAACCACCATCAGCTCGTAGATGACATCCAATTGAACATCCTTGTAACCCCTATGGAAAGTTGCTATCATTTCCATCATTCCTCGCATATTAAGAATCATTATGAAATCTTGGAAACACGGCAAAAACCGTGGGATGGGGATCAAACCCCAACCTCGAATCTGCCTAAAAAAGGTGCATCTGTTCTCAATGTGTATCAAACCCCAGCTTCAAATCAACATGAAATAGGTGCCACCATTCCATGTGAGAAAAAAGCTGTAGGTATTAACATTCGTCATTCAGAAGCATTCTATGCCCAGCCTTGACCATCTGGCAGGTCATGCATCTGCTAACATGATGTGCCACATCTCGCTTCAACCTGTCCCACCAGAAATGTTAGCGCATATCACAATACATCTTCGTGTTGGTAGGATGAATAGACAATCGTGAATTGTGTGCTTCATCAAGAGTATCTCTACGCAACGGCTTATCATTGGGCACAACGATCCGGTCAGCCTTCCACAAAATGGACTTAGTCACCACAAAATCATCACCTTCGTCCTTGATGGCACGCATGCATATGTCTTGAATTCAAGGATTTGTCCTCTTTCCTTCTATTGTACGATCCCAAAGACTGCTGAATAGCGGAGGCACAATAGTAGATATGGACGTACTCTCATATTCAGCTCCTTCTGATCAAAGATGTACTTCAAACTCGGGCCTGTTTGGTTGCTGGGTTGGACTGGGTTGGGTTGGGCTGGGTTGGGGTGGGTGAATAGTAATCTGTGAGGAGGAAGTACCCTTGTGAATAGTAACCAGGGTTGGGCCAACCCTGCCCAACCCTGCAACCAAACAGGCCCTTGGGATTGGTGAAAATCTTGAATTTCACCTCATAGAGATAGTGGCGTCGGATCATCAAGGAAAAGATAATTGCCGCCAACTCCAAGTCATGAGTGAGGTAATTCCGCTCATGCGGCCTTAACTGACGTGATGCGTAAGCAAGCACGTGACATTGTTGCATCAGAACCGCTCCTAAACCTTCATTTGAAGCATCTGTATATACTGCATAATCCTGAGTGCATGAAAGAAATGCAAGAATAGGCACAGTCGTCAATCTTTCCTTTAGTGTCATGAAGGACTGTTTGCATGAATCATCCCAAATGAAAGAAACTCTCTTCTGTGTCAATCGTGTCAAGGGAAGAACAACTCGGCAAAAGCCATTGACGAAGCGTCTGTAATAGCCCGCTAGTCCAAGGAAGCTCCGAATATGAGTGATTGTCTTGAGCTGCTCCCAAGACATGACCGCCTCAATCTTTGCAGGGTTAACTGTGATACCTTCTTCAGAAATGATATGCCCAAGGAATGAGACCTGAGATAACCAGAACTCGCACTTGCTCAGCTTAACATACAACTTATGCTCTTGAAGTGTGTCCAAGACTATCTTTAGACTATTTACGTGATCCCATTCATTTCGAGAATATATCAACACATCGTCAATGTACACAACCACAAACTTGTCCAAGTATGGACGAAAAATCATGTCCATGTCCATGAATATTGCAGGGGCATTTGTGAACCCAACGACGTCACAACAAACTTGTAGTACCTATATCGAATCTTGAATGATGTCTTCGGAATATCTGACTCTCTAATCCTCAGTTGATGGTAGCCATCGAAGATTGATCTTTGAAAACATCGAAGATCCTAGCTGATCGCACAAGTCATCGATGCATGGCAGAGGATAATGGTTCTTGATCGTTCTTTTGTTCAGTTGCCTTGCACAATCTCATCGATCCATCATTTTTCCGAACAAAAAGAATTGGAGCATCCCAAAGTGAAGTGTTCATCCTCACGAAATTCAAGTCAAGTAACTCTTGCAACTGTACCTTCAGCTCTCTCAACTCAGTTGGTGCCATGTGATAAGGAGCCATCGAGATCAGTTGTATATCTGGCAATAATGTGATCTTGAACTCAATCTCTCTCTCAGGCGGCAAACCTAGCAAATCATCCAGAAGCATATTTGGGTAATCTGACACTATCCTGATGTCCTAAGCCATCGACTCTCCATCAGATGTCTCTCGAACAAATGCCAGAAATGCGTCACATCTACGGTCAACCAATCTCTGAGATCTCAACACTGAAATGTACTCCATTTTGGAGTCACGTAATGTACCCTCAAAGGTAAACTCGGGTAAGTTTGGGATTCTGAAGACAATCGCCTTCCTGAAGCAATCAACTAGGGCATGGTGAGCTGACAACCAATCCATACCCAAAATCAAGTCGAACTCGTTGAGTTGTAGTAGCGTACAGTCTGTGATCATCTCGTGACCATCAATCAACACTAGTAACCCTCTAACTACCAGTCTCATGATGAATAACTAACCACCTGGCTCATGGATGTGTCAAGGAGGGTCTATAATCTCTGCAACTCTACCTACTGAAGCTAGCTATCTCAAAGCTCATTCATTGCTCCAAAATCAATTAAAACATAGAAAGGTCGACTCTATATGCCATGATTCTTTGTAATAACCGATATCATTAATTACAATAGTTGATGTTCGCGGATAACTCTAGTTGTGCTTTTCTCTTCTTGGGATACTGTGGAGAGGCTGTAAGTTCATGTTTATTACATAGGTCTAGGGGTCCTTATATAGGACAAAACCCTAGAAACCCTAGAGAGCCATACAGAGAAAAGTACAGAAGTGCACTTAATGGGGATACAAAGAATAACTACGGTTACATTCTCAACACTCCCCCTCAAGTTGGAGCATACTTATCAAGCATGCCCAATTGGAAATAATCCATGAAAGCCGCTTCTTCGGTAAGGCTTTTGTGAATACGTCAGCAAGTTAAAGATCAGTACTAATATGAGGAGTAATAATTCTTCCACTTTTTACAGCATCACGAACGAAGTGGCAGTCAACCTCGATATGCTTGGTTCGCTCATGGAACACTGGATTCGTGGCAATGTACGTAGCAGATTTGTCGTCACAATATAACAGACTAGGAGTGGTAATAGCAATCCCGAGTTCTTGCAAGAAGGTAAGCAACCATGTGATCTCACATGTAGCTTGAGCCATTGCCCGGTATTCTGCTTCCGCACTGGATTTGGACACAACAGTTTGCTTCTTGCTCCTCCAAGTAACAAGATTTCCTCCAACCAACATAGCATACCCTGTAATGGAGCGTCGATCCTCTGGTGAGTTCGCATAGTCGGCATCAGCATAGGCAATAACATATGTGTATCCATATGCCCCGTAGAAGAGGCCACATCCTGGAGATTTCCTTCAAGTATCTTAGAATCTGAAGAGCATCCTCCCAGTGACTGTACCTAGATTGCTCCATATGTTGGCTAGCCCTGCTCACTGCATAAGAGATCTCTAGTCTAGTGACAGTTAGATAAAGAAGTTTGCCAACTAAACTTCTGTATCCAGTAGCATCTTCAAAGACATGATCATGTGACATGACATGTTTCTTAGGATCTGCCGGAATACCAGCAGGTTTGCATCCAAGTAACCATGCTTCAGTAAGAATGTCTAGACAATATTTCCTCTGTGAGATACGAAGACCCTCTGTAGTGCGCAGTACTTCTATGCCCAAGAAGTACCGAAGAGTACCAAGGTCTTTGGTAACAAATACCTTCTGCAGGAAGGCCTTGGTCTCTAGTATGCCTTTGTCATCATCCCCTGTGACCACCATATCATCCACATAGACTGCAAGAATAATCGTACCAGTTGTTCGTCTTCTGACAAACACAGAATAGTCTGAGGTTGTTCTTTGGAAGCCAAGAGTGCTGATTTCAGTAGTAAGTCTCTCGAACCATGCCCTTGGCCTTGTGAAGTCGGCATACACTCTCCCCCTCGACTTCATAACCTGGAGGCTGCATCATGTAGACTTCCTCATCAAGATCGCCATATAAAAAGGTATTTTTCACATCAAACTGAAAAATAGGACAGTTTTTGTTAGCCGCCACAGAAAGTATGGTCCGTACAGACCCCATACGAGCAACAGGTGAGAATGTCTCAAAGTAATCCACCCCATATGTTTGTGTGAAGCCTTTTGCCACAAGGCGAGCCTTTAACCTGTCAATCGACCCATCCGGTGAATGCTTGGTTGTGAAGACCCATTTACATGCCACTAGTCGAATCCCTTTGGGACATTGCACAAGATCCCATGTCCCCCTGGAAAGGAGAGCATCCATCTCCTCATCCATGGCCTTTCGCCAACCTGAATCCTGTAAAGCATTGTAATGGTCTCGCGGAGTAGAAATAGTCATGAGAGCATCTGCATATCGTTTGTCAGTGCAAGATAAACCAGCAGTAAAAGTGAAATGAGATATAGGATGAGAAGTACATTTCCTCTTTGATTTTCGCAAGGCAACGGGAAGATCTCTTGGATCATCCGGGACAGCATTGGAAGGGACACTTGAAGAAGGCAGATCATACTGCAAAAAAGGGATGGGCAAAGGGACATCTTATGGTGAAGGTTATTGGCGACGTTTATAAACAATTGGTGGAGGAGGAAGATCCAGAGGGATATCGGTGACAGGCTGCGTGAAGAAGCGGGTCTGCTCAAAAAAGGTTACATCTGCAGAGATATAATAACGATGTCCAACGGGGTCATAACACTTGTAACCCTTTTGAGTACGAGAATAACCAAGGAAGACACATTTGATAGCACGAGGGGAAAGTTTGTCTGGATGTGAAAATTATGAACAAATAACACACACCCAAAAATTCGTAGAGACGGGGGAAAAGGTGATTCATTTGGGTGATGTATAGAAAAGGGTGTTAACCCCTTTAGGTTGAGAGAAGGAACCCTGTTGATAAGATGAACTGCGGTTAAAACAGCGTCACCCCAGTAATTCTTGGGACCCTTCATCTGAGTGAGAAGGGAGCGGGCAATATTTAGGAGATGTCGAAGCTTGCGTCCGGCTATCCATTTTGTTGAGATGTATATGGACAGGAGGTCTGATGTATGGTCCCTTGGGAAGCAAAGAAATCTGCAAGGTCATGTTGAGTAAATTCCAAGGCATTATCAAAACGAAAAGTCTGTATATTAGAGGAAAAATTATTTTTGACATAGTGGAAGAAATTTTTGACAATTTTATTGATCTCAGAATGTTCTTTTAAAAGATAGACCCATGATGACCTGCTATAATCATCAACGAAAATAACAAAATACTTATGACCACTTATGGTTCGAACCGGACAGGGTCTCCAAACGTCACAATGAACTAAAGAGAAAGAAACGTCACGACGAGGCTCAGTACGAGCAGGAAAGGAAGCTCGATGATGTTTCCTGAACTGACATGTCTCGCACTCAAAGGACTTGAGAATAGATAGTTCGAGGAACATTAAGGAGAGAGCTTTTGCAGACGGATGACCGAGACGAAGATGCCAGAGAGGGTCAGCAGAGATTGAAGTCGCGCCAGCAAAACCAGAGTCGGAAGGAATATCAAGATAATATAGGTCATTCTTCTCAGTCCCCCACTAAAAATCTGTCTCGTCCGGATGTCCTGAAAGTAACAACAAAGGCCATCAAATATCACTCGATAGTTAAGTTTCGTGCATAGATTATAAACAGACAGAAGATTGAGAGGGAAGTCAGGAGCGCAGTAGACATCAGTTAGCTGAAGTTTGGAGGAAAAATCCACGGTTCCCACACTGGTAATAGGGGAATGAGCACAATTTGCCACACGAACAATTTTTACAACAGAGGATGGCCGTGAGGAGGTGAGAAGACTACCTTCTCCTGTAAGATGAGTGGACGTACCCGAGTCGATTATCCAGGCGGGAGTAGAGGTAGAGGCAAAGCTGGCAATCGTACCTGTAGTGGCAGCCAGACTAGCAGTAGGGCCAGAAGCAGGAGTATCAGTGGCAGAGTTCTGTAGCAACTAGCGAAGGCGAGCATACTCTGCTGCAATAAAGGAGATAACATTGTCTGTGGAAGACTGGGCAAGAGAGGCGTCCATAGTATCATAGGTGCCATCGGAAGAAACAATCTCATAAGCGTTGTTGGCATTAGGAGGCATGCCAAATTTCGCCCAGCATCGTTCTGATGGATGATTCCAGCGTCCGCAATGGGAGCACGCTGGGTAGCGGGCAGTAGTAGAATCACGTCCACGGCCGCGACCTGAGTCACGTCCTCATCCATGCTCACGTCCATGACCACGACCAAAAGCACGGCCACGTCCCCCTGGTAGGTCGAGCGTCCTCCTGCAAAGTGTGCGGTAGTCTCTGTAGACGGAGGGGGGTTTGGAGACTCTAGCTCCTGGAGTCTGCCAATGATAGTCTCAAGAGAGGGTAGAGCAGCAGCTGTCAGAAATTGATCCTTCACGGGCTTGTACCGTGGGTGCAACCCTGAGAGAAACCGATATACTTGCCATTCTGCACGTTCTCTTATCTGTTTATCATAGCAAGCAGGTTGAAATATAAGGAGCTCCTCGAACAGCCCTGTGAGGAGGCGATAGTATTCAATCAAGGATGTATCTCCTTGAGTTGCAGACCAGATCCGATTGTAGATATCAGAGAGCCTAGACTTGGTCGTCTTCTGGGAGTATGTCTTCTCAAGATTGTCCCACTTCTCCGTGGCAGTGGATTTGTAAAGCAGGTTAGAGGCTATATTTGGATCAACACTGTTAGTCATCCAAGTAATTACTTGGCAGTTGTCGACATACCAGGTGTCGTAGTTGGTCTCCGTCTCCATGGGCGGATTAGTAGTGAGAACATAGATCTTGCATTGGCCACCAATAAAAACTCGGAAGGAACGGAACCATTTAATATAGTTCTCCGAGCCTTTAAGTTTGATAGAAGTGCCATGTACCATCATAGAAGAGGTAGGGTACAGGGGTTTGGTGTCTGAAGATGCAGATGCCATGGTGGCCGCACAGGTCAAGAAGTGACCTAGAAAGTGTTTGTAGACTTAGGTAGCATGGAAACCTAGTAGTACATCATGAATAGACAGTGGAGACCACAGGAGGCTGTTAGGTCGTAGGCAGGGCAGCACGGGAGGCCGCTTGCAGCGCTGTGGAGACAGCGGGCCGTAGGGCGACGTCGCGTGCAGCGGAGGGATGCCGCTAGGACCCGCAGAGGCTGCGGGCGACGCAGAGGAGACCGCCGGCGGCGCGTAGGGCCGCGTGTAGGGGTTGGTGGGCAGGCGCGGGGAAGGAAAGGGCATGCGATGGCGGTGGGGATTAGGTCAGAACACCGGTCTGGGACCGCTACTCTGATACCATGTGGAGAGGCTGTAAGTTCATGTTTATTCCATAGGTCTAGGGGTCCTTATATAGGACAAAACCCTAGAAACCCTAGAGAGCCATACAGAGAAAAGTACAGAAGTGCCCTTAATGGGGATACAAAGAATAACTACGGTTACATTCTCAACAGATACAATATGAAAATTAGTTGCAAATGGTGGCATATGTGGTTATTGAATTTAAATGGCATATTTTCCTTTCGAACTCGCGACAAGTTGGAGAGTTGTCGCTATCCAAGAATTAATACGATCGGAACTATAATACTACGAATGTATGTAGCGGGGTACCACTGCTTTGATACCATACTATGACACCTGCAGATCCGCGTTATTCGAATCCGGATGTCACAACATTGCATCTATCAAAAAAACATAAAGCATATCTATGAAAAAAATTCTTCAATTTTTATAAGGATAAATATGTGAAGTTCCAGTTATTAGATGAGTAAGGACTTTGAATGAAAGGCAATTATGTATGTGTCGTGTGAAACATATTAATTGAGCAAAAACCCATACAACATCCTTATGGGTATATATACATAAAGTGTGCAGGTATATATGTGCATGTGTGTGGTTGTATGCATGTAAAACATACTTATTAATAATCAACCATATCATCAATTCGCAACATCCTTTTGAATGTATATATGTGTAAAGTGCGCATGCGCGCATGTGTTTGTGGAAAACATTATTAAGCAAAACAATATGTATCAACACTTTACGACATCCTTGCAGGAGTTGTAATTTGTGTACATAACGTATATACGTACAAAGAGATGTTTGATCTCCTCCAACAAAAGTGGGGTGAAAACCCCCAAGACAACAAAGATGTGAATTGCAAATTCATGTGTTTTTGTGATTGCGCCTTTAAGTTTGTTATTTGTAACAATATGTGTATTAATTCTATCTAAAACAAATGTAGGGCGAGAAGGAAGACATGGAGGAAGCCTTCTCCCTGAGCGATTCGAAGGTGGTTCGTTGTTGTGGTCGTGTCACGATTGTTGCTCCCACTACATGGGTTAGGGGCATATGGCCTAGCAACATTGTGATCATGTGTCATGCTTTAGATTTGGGAAGAATGGCCATCGATGAGACTCGTGCTTGCTGAAAAGAGTGGAGAAGATGTCAATGGCGAGGAAGGTGCTGGACATCCTGAAGGACATGGGATGCATTAGTGCGATCTATGATGGGCAAAGTTTTGTTGGTAGAATGCTTAACGTTGGACGATTGATTATAAATGATGAATGCTAACGGTCGAAGAAGTGCTTATGACATCTTTTGCCGGTGATGTGGTTCAAGTCGAATGTATTATGGTATGTGTAGGGTTGTCCCAGGTTAATCCTCATCAGTTGCTTCTGGCTAGTGGGGAAAGACATCCTGAAGGGCATGGGATGCATCAATACGATCTATGATGGGCAAGGTTTTGGTGGTAGAATGCTTAACATTGAACGATTGATTATAAATGATGATGCTAACGGTTGAAGAAGTGCTTATGACATCTTTCACCAGTGATGTGGTTCATATCGAATGTATTATGGTATGTGTAAGGTTGTACCAGGTTAATCCTCGCCGGTTGCTTCTGGCTAGTGGGGAAAGACATCCTGAAGGGCATGGGACGCATCAGTGCGATCTATGATGGGAAGGTTTTGGTGGTAGAATGCTTAACGTTGGACGATTGATTATAAATGATGATGCTAACGGTCGAAGAAGTGCTTATGACATCTTTCACCAGTGATGTGATTCATATGGAATGTATTATGGTATGTGTAGGGTTGTCTCAGGTTAATCCTCGTCGGTTGCTTCTGGCTAGTGGGGAAAGACATCAGTGACAATGAGGTAGGGGAGATCAATTGTTCGTGATGGTGTAATCTCAATGCCCATTCGTCATTTCTTTTAGGTTAAAGAAATTTCTTTCCCCAGTCTGACCTAACGACGTTGAGTCCAATTCTATGAGGTATAAAGGAAGTGGTCTCATTAGTGTTGGAAGGCCTTTCGCCAAGAGGTGATTTGGATGTCGTCATGGTGTTGAATGACCCTCCTTGTATGTTGTCAATGGTTCTTTGTTTAATGGTTAGAAGACTCTCCTTCCAACTCCATATATCAAAGGTGGGGATCATGTCGAGCTCCACTGTGGTTAGGGATGGGATGGAGGAAGTTGCAATGGCTAATCCAATAGATCGACAACTCTGAATCTAAGGACAATACAATATCTAGAGACACGACCATCGTTGTTAGTTAAAGCATGGGAAGCGGGATCATTGTTACACATAAAGCAACAAGTTGGAATGTAACATCCGGATCCGCATAAACCCGAACCCGACCCGATTAGGGTCCGGTTAACCTAATAAAGTTGTTGGTCAATGCTAAATAACTTAAATCGATCCACTGATTGTGAATCAAGAGTCGTTCGGGCGAAATTGACCCTAAGCCAAACGCATCTTAATGCGTGCGCGGAAAAGCTACAACGCAAATTCGGAAACCACAAAACAAATCGAGACCGCCATTAGATCCGATTCGACGAAACAAGACCAACGAAATCGACCGTTCGTCAATCGGAGGTCATTTGATATTTTTAAATCACAAAATTTAACTTCAAATCGAAACTGTATCTCGAAAATCTCGGGCATCCAAACCCGATCAAAAGTATATCACTATTATTGGAGTATTTGTTATGTACGCCTATTGTGTTATCTCGAAAATATCGGGCATCCAAACCCTCCAGGATCCATTTACCCCATCCAGTTGTTTAGTCCCACATCTACCACTGGTGGGACTTGGAGGCTCTGTGGAGGCTATATAAAGAGCCCCAGACCTCCTGTATCAGATGAGAAAAGTGCAATGCATAACATGTCCCTTTGAGGGCTTTTCCCGTGGTTTCATCCCGCTCCTTAGAGAGTAGGGTTCCACGTAAAATCCTGCGTTCTTATTGTTCTTATTTCCTTTTTCCATGTTTTCGCTTCCGCTTCCTATTTTCTAACATGGTATCAGAGCGGGTCAGTTCTTGAGGATTTGTAGTTGTAGTTGTTCAAGATTTGAGATTTATTTTTTTCGGGTTTGAAGTTTTATTCATTGATTCAATTTCATATCTATGGTTCAATTTCTGGAAATATCTAGCCGCTCTTTTGATCAGGTTCCTTGCACAGAGCACGCAAATCTAGGATTTTTCTGAACCCTACTCGGAGGTCTTTCCCAACGCCTCATTCTCGTATGCATCTGTTCAGATCATGTGCGCATCCTCCAGAAGCTCTTAGCGGCGACGCCGCCCCCTCCATATGCTCCAGGGCTACCGCCCGCACCCATCTCAGCAACCCAGGCAGCCCCTCCTGTCGATGGCGGCTCCTCCTTTGCGCCAGCAGTTGGCGCGACCCTCTGTTTCGCAGCACCTCCAGCAGTTGACGAGGACCATCTCCCAGGCGATGCGCGGAGAAACCCCATCACACAAGCACATGCGAGCATCCCAGGCGGCCTCGCACCCCAAGCATCTCCTGGTGCTAGCAAGCAAGCAGCAGAATTTCTGGTGTGCGCAGGCGGGTGCCCCTTCAGCCGCAACCATCTGCAGAACGACTTCTCTCCAGACATGCCTCCTGACAAGGCGCGCTAGGGCGGCGGCGTGAGCCAGCCCTCCCATCGGGGGGGACGATATTTGCTGGGAACCCTAAAGAGCCGTGGCTCTATAAAAAAATGTGAAAAGAAAATGAAGGGGAGTTGGCCAAAACAAAAAAAAAGAGGTGAGCCCAATAACAAAAAAAGGGGGAATGGAGAGGGTGAGAGAGATATGGGCTCACAGTTGGGCAGTGCTATACAAAGAAAAAAAGAGAGAGGAGAGTTAAAAAACGTTTTTAAAAAAAGCCGTGTACAAGAAAAAGCCGTACGCAAGTAAAAAAAATGATGAAAAGCCGAAAAAAATGTCAACGGCTTAAAAAAATTGTTGTTTCATAAAAAATGATGAATGTTTTGAAAAGCCGACAAATGTGTGATCGGCTAAGTGATTTTGTTTTTCCTCATATTATCTTGTCTTCTCCCAACTTGGTCGATGTTGATTATTCCGACCAGTATGGAGAAAGGGGGAGTATGTAGAGTCACAGGTATGTTCCATGATCCAGATTTCAAATTCAGATGTCAGATCCAGACCGATCAGATTTCCAGACTCTACAGTTCAGTTATTCAGACTCAACGTCAGACTCCGAGTCTCCAGTTTCAGACACGCACATGGATGCGGTCTTTTCATATGAACATATGTATGCCATCGTTTGCCGTGGTCCCCATCATTCTTCTTGTTTTGTCGGTCAGAGTTTTCATATAAGCCATAGGGACTCTAAAGTAGAGGACCATTCCATATGCCATGTTGGCAAGGGTTTTCATGTGGTATCATAGGTACTCCAAAGCAGTGTACTATTCTCAAAGCCAGATGGGAGAGACCCAGTTCTCCGACAAGGAGACTCCAGGCGCAGATTCAGACTCGATGGTCAGATTCCGAGTATTCAATTGATTCACACTCCAGCCCATTCGTCCTCCTCACCTGCACGGCATGAGAAGCAACGTCCTCGACAGCAGCAGTTGTGCGCGTTGGGTTGATATTTTTCGTAGTATCCTATAGCATTGAGTTGAGTCTCTTTCTGTTTGTCCAAGCTGAGCATTGCATGCTCCAGCTTGAGGGGGAGAGTTGGAGTATTTGTTATGTGCGCCTATTGTGTTGTAGGAGGGTAAATGCATCCCTCCAGGATCCATTTACCCCCATCCAGTTGTTTAGTCCCACATCTACCAGTGGTGGGACTTGGAGGCTCTGTGGATGCTATATAAGGAGCAAGGCCTTAAATGTCGGTTTCGGTCACCATTTCGGTATCGACCAAAACATAATTTTGATGGAATTTCAGTGGAATTTCGACCGAAATTTCGATCATTTCGGTCATTTTTTGTACTAGGACCCCCATATTTCGGTCATTTCGGACATTTCGGCCGAATTTCGATTTCGACTGGATATCGATATTCGACAGAAATTCGACCGAATTTCGCTGAAATTTGAGGCCATGATAAGGAGCCCCGGACCTCCTGTATCAGATGAGAAAAGTGCAATGCATAACATATCCCTTTGAGGGCTTCTCTCGTGGTTTCATCCCGCTCCTTAGGAGTAGGGTTCCACGTGAAATCCCACGTTCTTATTGTTCTTATTTTTTTCCATGTTTTCGCTTCTGATTCCTATTTTCTAACAAATATTATACTCATATTGATCGTCATTCAGAGACAATCAAATCGAGACGTTGCGCGTCGATATCCGATACTCGAGGCATGAGTAAGGTCATCTTTAAACATGGTAAATAAAGAAGAGTTTTGGTATAAAAATAATAAATAATAAAACTAAAATTTAATTTCTGCTGTGTTCGATTGAAATTTAAAAAAAAATAATTATAATGATGATGTCACTATAGATATCACCAAGTGACATCATGCTAATGATGTCATTAATGTTGTAAAAAAAGAGAAGTAATATACAAGAGGAAGGTTCCTTGAAAGAACCTTCCTCATCCCAAATCCCCCTCCCCTCTTTTTCTTCCCCTCGCCCCTTTTTTTTCCAATGACAAACTCTCCTCTTCCCTATTTCCCATTCCTTTCCTCTCTTTCTTTTAAAATTTTAGCCGAGAGAAGAGAACCACCTCATTTCCTCTTCCCTTTTCTTTCCAACCCCCATTTCTTTTGCAAATTCCAGCTTCCGACCACTAAAGATCTGCAGCAACAATCCTCCATAGCCATTGCATGTAGGAGTTTCATCTCCAAACTTAGGGAAAATCAAATTAGGTACAACCCTTTCTCCCTTCTTTTGCTGCCATGCATGGTGTTCTACCTAGATGAAGTGACAATCGAGAACCGAAAAGGGGCGATGCGAGCTAGGGTTCCGTGCGGGGGCGGTTCGGGTGCGGGCCTCCGTGCGAGCGCCTCTGATCGTGTTCGCGTAGGGGTGGCGGAGTTTCAGCGTCGCTCGGGCAGAGGGATCTGGCGGCGCGACATAGGGCTCGCAGTTTCGGCTGGGAGTAGCGCGGTCCAGCTGGGGAGTCGGGATGCAGGGCTCCTCTCCCTGCGAGCGTGCGAGGGGGGTCGCCAGCGTGCGCGAGAGGGGGGTCGCCTTCGTGCGTCGGGGCTTGGTTGCCAGCACGAGGGCGTGCGGGGTAGCCGGGTGGAGGCGCCAGTCTCCTTCGAAGGTCGCCATCGCGCACGGCTGGCTGGGAGCGTTGTGCGTGGCGGCGAACGGGACCTGCGACCGGGCGCAGCAAGTCAAGCGAGGGGGGGTTTCGGCGAGCTGCTTTATCTGGGCCTACCGGGTGTGGCCAGTGGCGCGGCTACCTGTGGGGCCTCGGATGCGGATGAAGGGTGGCGCTTGGTGGAAAGGCGTCGGAGATGGCGGTTATCAGCAGTTCTAGGCGTGGGCGTGGGCCGTCGCCGGTCTCCCCGTTCGATCGAGGCTGCTTTCGCTGCGGTGGTCTCGATCACTGGGCGCGGGCGTGTCGTGAGCCCCTATCATGCTTTTCGTGTCGGTGCTTTGGGCATTCGAGGAGGTGCTGCCCGGTTACTGGACTCTATCAGGCGTGCTGGTTGGAGAGGGTGGTGGAGAGGGGGCGTTGTTCCTGGCGACTTCTGACGTGGGCCTCGTGTACAAGGCATCCTTTAAGGGAGATGTGGCTCGGCTTTCTCCGTGGAGGGCGTTGGCGAGGGGCCTCCGAGACTCCGAGGTGCGGAGTTTGCTGTGTGGTTCGGCGGGCGGGTCGTTGTTGTTGAAGTAGCGGAGGCCGAGGGAGGGGGATGTCGCCGTGGTGCCAGGTAGGGTGGAGAAGGTCGTTGTCAGGGGGCTCCCGCTGGGGACGAGGACGCTCAAGGGCGTTTTTGAGTTGTTGCGGGGCGTTCTTGAGGTCGTCTCACTCGAGAGTTCGGGTTGTCAACCCGGACAGGCGTTGGAGCTCGTGCTTCGGGTGAGGCCGGTAGGGGCAAAGAAGATGGGCTGGTGGGAGGTGCGGCTTGATGGTAGGCGGCTGCTTCTTGAGTTGGTGGCCGCGGATGTTTGGGCGACGTGTCAGGCGACAGGTTGTCGCGGGCGGGTGATCCAGATGGCCGAGGAGTCGTCGGGGGTTGGGGGGTCGGAGCTGCAGCCTTCGGTTCAACCCACAGAGGTGGGGGCTCGATTTTCGGAGGTGGAGCAAACATGTGCGAGTGGTCGTCATCCGACCGTGGCGCGTCCCCAGTTGGAGGTGATTCGGTTCGGCGTCGTTTCTGTTGTGGGGCTTCCGAGGCTGGCGGCGGCTTCTCTACCTTGGCGTCTTGCGGTTGGCTCTCGTGATGCGGAGGATGGTGGTGGGGCCCGACCTGATGGTGCTCAGGAGGTTCTGTGTTCTGTTGGGTTGGACCCCGATCAGTCTCAGTCCGTTGACGCTGGGCTCTACTTGGGTGGAGGTTTCGACTCCGCCGCTCCGTCCCATGGGTGTAGGGTGGCGCTTGCAGCTCCAGAGGTGGAGGGGGAGGTTGTCGGGTCGGGTCAAGGTGAGGCGGGCCTTGCTCAGCCCGGTTGCTGTGAGAGGGGGGGAGTTGCGACCGGGGCGGGGGAGTTGCTGCCTGAGCATGGGGGGCGGCTGGTCCAACTGGGAGGCGCTGTTGTGGTTGAGGGGATGGGCTTTGGGCTGCCGCTTCAGGAGGAGGTGGGGCAGCAGCAGCGGCGTTTCGGGCTGGCTTATGAGAGGGAGGGAAGGGGGTGGAGGTGGGCAGAGAAGGAGACGAGGGCCTCGTTGAGGGCCTCTTTAGCTTCGGGTGTGGCTGCAGAAGGTGAGGCGCTGGGGGGCGACCAGCCCGTTGGTGGTGCGGAACCGTTTTGCTGCTCTCAACAGAGATATTGCGAGGCGCTGGAGATTATTCCCCCGAGGAAGATGGACGCTACGTTGCTTAAATGAAGGTGCTATCTTTGAACGTGAGGGGCCTGGGTCGGCCCGAAAAAAGGCTCGGGGTGCAGAATCTGTTAAGAGAGGCTGGGGCAGATATATTCTTGTTTCAGGAGACAAAATTGCAGGCTTTGGTTGATCAGATGTAGCGGGAGATGAGCAGGGGAGGGACTTTTGTGTTGGTTGAGAAAGAGGCAGCAGGTGCTTCGGGAGGGCTGGTATCTGGATGGCGGTCAGATGCGTTCGATCTGGTAGGGACTTCCGTCTCCTTATTCACCTTGTCGGTGACGCTGATGCGGAGGGCAGATGGGATTTCTCTGTGCGTCACTAATGTCTATGGACCGTGTAGGCGAGAAGATGGTAGCTTGGTTACGGACTTGGCGAGTGTTGCGCTTGAGGTTGGTGATAGCATTTGGATCATCGGTGGTGACTTGAATGTTACGCTGCTCCCGGACGACAGGCCGGAGGGGCGGAGGTCGGACTCCGGATATGCAGAGTTTAGGCAGATGGTTCGCTCTCTGGGGTTGTCAGTTGTGGATGCGGCCGGTTGCAGGTATACTTGGCGGAATACGAGATCAAGGTCCAGGCTTGACAGCTTCATGATGTCGGGAGAGGCGTTCCCACTGGCGAGGGCTTGGGCTCTTTCGAGGACGCTTTCAGATCACACTCCTGTCCTTTGGTCGTCTGGGGAGGAGCGGTTGGCTCGGTTCTCCTTTCGTTTTGAGAAGAAGTGGTTGTTGGAGGAGGGCTTCCGGGACCTGGTGGCCGATCATTGGCGGAGTTTCGTAGTGTCTGGTTCGGCGGTTTCGCGCTTTGCGGCCAAGCTTGAGTCCTTAAGACGGTTGCTGTTAACCTTTGGGAAGAGTCGCCAGGAGGCAGCGGGCAGTCAGGACAGAGGCTGAGGCTGGGATAAGAAGGTTGGATGGGCTAGATGATGACCGGGGACTGTCTCCGGAGGAGGTGGAGGAGAGGGTTGTGTGGCTAGAGGTGGTGCTTCGGGAGGACATGAAGGAAGAGGTTCATTGGCGATAGAGATCCAGGCAGAAGTGGCTAAGGGAGGGTGACGCCAACACGCGTTTCTTTCATTCTGTGGCGTCTGGTAGGAGGAGGCGGAGTTTCTTGCATGAGGTGGAGGTGGGGGGGCAAAGGGTGTCGAGCGAGAGGAACATTGGGGTCGCCCTTCGGGAACACTTTGTGAGGGCGTCTAGGAGAGGGAGGGAGGAGATTGGATGGGGTTGGACGGGCCGAGGGGTGGAGTGGTTGAGCAGATCCCAGGTGGATTCGTTACTGGCCGATTTCACGGAGGAAGAGGTGCGCAGGGCGATTTGGGACCTGAATGCGGATGGGGCTCCTGGTCCGGATGGCTTCTCAGTGTCCTTTTACAAGGAGTTCTGGGATCTGCTGAAGGGTGACATTTTGGATGTTCTAACTGAATTCAGGGGCAGCAACAGGGGTTTTGAGAAGATTAATAGGGCCTTGATTTTTTTACTGCCAAAGAAAGAGACCCCGGTTGGGGTTGGGGACTACAGACCGATTTCTATTTCCAATGGCATTTATCTCATTGTCGCCAAGGTGATGGTGAGCAGGCTTAGGGCTGTCTTGGGCTCAATGGTCTTACCGGCTCAATCTGCGTTCATCCCAGACCAGTGTATGGCGGATGGCATTGTGACCGCCTCAGAGATCTGTCGTGAGTGGAAGAGGTCTGCAAAGAAAGGGGTTGTTTGGAAGATTGACTACGCCAATGCCTACGACTGTGTCAGCTGGAGATTCTTGTGGTCAGCGTTGCAGAAGAGAGGATTTCCGGAGGAATGGGTTGCCTAGGTTAAGAGATGTGTAACCACTAGCTCATGCTCTGTGTTGGTCAACGGGAGGCCGGAGGGTGGTTCGTTTCAATCACAGAGAGGGGTACGGCAAGGCTGCCCCCTAGCCCCCCTGCTTTTTGTGTTGGTTGTGGATTGTCTTGCGGTCTTGTTTAAGCGGGCGGTTGAGGAGAGCTGGTGTGAGGGCTTCAAGATGGGGGACATCTCCGTCCCGGTTATGCAATATACAGATGACACGCTGATCTTCCTGGGGGGACCGAGGAACAGAATAGCAATGCGGCTATTTTGGTGGATGTGTTTGGCTGCCTCTCTGGCTTGCAGATTAACAGGCAGAAGTCGGTCCTAGTTCCTATGGGGATGGATGGCGAGGAAAGCAACAGGTTAGCGGCGTGGGATGGTTGCCCTTTGGGGAGGTTACCTATAACATATATGGGGTTACCATTGGTTGAAGGTAGGCTGAGGAAGTCCGATTGGGACTGTGTTTTGTGGAGAATGGAGGAGCGGTTGGAAGGGTGGAAGTCTACCACTCTGTCCAAGGGTGGGAAGCTTGCATTGCTGAAGCATGTTCTTTCAGCCATTCCGATCTTCTTCTTCTCGACGAGGAGAATGACGGTTGGTGTTAGAAGAAAGATGGAATCTTTGATGAGATCCTTTTTCTAGTCAGATGGAAGGCAGACAACGAGGGGGTTGCACCTGGTGGCCTGGAAGGATATCGCAGTGCCTGTTTCGGAGGGGGGCCTTGGTATAAGGGATATGGATGCAATGAACAAAGCCTTATTAGCCAAGTGGACGGTACGCATCTGGGGTCCATCCGACTCGTTGGTGTTGCGGTTGCTGAGGGAGATTTATGGTGTCACAGGGGAGTTAGTAGCTGGGAGGAAGCGTCAGGAGTCCTCGTTGTGGAGTGGGATCCGTGCCGTGATACCGGGGCTCAGGTCTTTTCTTCGGCCGAAGTTGGGGAATGGTCTCTGTTTCCGTTTCTGGCAGGATGACTGGACGGGGGAGGGGGCGATGGCCTACCGCTTTCCTAGGTTGATGGCATTAGCCGTTGACAGGAGCGCGGGTGGTGGAGGTGGCTAACTCGGGGTCATGGGCGCCGGGGTTCCTTGCTGTTCTCTCGGATCAGAGGATGGACGAGTTTTTTAGGATGCTATCGGAGATTCCCCCTGTCGAGGAGATGTCGGGTGACCCCGATCATTTTGTTTGGGAGGACGGTAAGTTCTCGGTGAAGAAAGCATACAGGAAGCTGAGTGCTGGGATGGTGGAGCGAGACGAAGACCTATGTGCTGACTTGAAGGTGATTTGGGTGGCTAAGATTCCTACTCGGGTTAAGGTCTTTTTTTAGTGTCTAAGAAGAGACCGGATATGTGACAAAGTGAGACGAGGCAGACTGTTGGGTGTGACGGATACGAGGTGCGACAGATGCGACGACGGCAAGGAGGATGCGGATCACATCTTCTTTGGATGCAGGTCCTCGACAAGTGTGTTGGAGTCGTAGGGGCTCCCGTGGGTTCGGGCATCCGATGCGGAGCATTTTTGGAGATCTATTCGGGCGGTTGGTCTTGGGTCATCCGACGATGTCTCCAAGCCATTTGCCACGCTCTGGGCTATTTGGCTTGGCATGAATGATACAATCTTCAAGGAACGGCGATTTTACTTTGAATTTTTTTTTGAATAAAAACAAGGGGAAGCACTCCCAAGATGGGAGTCACCACACCGCAAATTTCTGGGTATCCAACTGATGTACCATCTCGCTTATCAATGAATGCGTTGGTGTGGTGACTCCTGCCTTGGGAGGGCACCCCCGTCTTTCTTATTCAAAAAAATAGTGTTCTACCTATTCTTAATCTCCTATTAATTTTTTTTGTAATATATAATGAGAATTTGGATAGTAATTAAGATGGGCTTTAGAACAATATTGCTCTTATTGGGTTAAGAGGGGTTAGAACTATTTCAGTCCTTTCTGATTCAATTCAGTGTGGTATTCCTGGGTTGAATTAACCACCTCTTGATTTTTTTTATATAGTTCAAATATGGAAATAAAAATAGGAGAGGATTGATTTATGTAAGGAATGACGAAGGTTACAGGTCACATATGGTTAATATATATATTGATAGATATATTATGATCATGTTACTTCATCGGGTTGAAATATGAAAGAACCTCCATGTTAAACTATCTTAGTTTTACCATTTGCTAAGCTCAATTATGTAATTGTAAACTCCCAATAAACATTGCATTAGCCTCTATTCGAGCTGCAATTATTAATTCATTCATAAAAAAAGGGCATGAAGCACTATGTCTATCAGTTTATCATCAGCCAAGAAACCTCTACAACCTTATCCTACAAAATTCTAACTGCATGCACCTTGTTAAAATTCCGTTTGGTGAAATATAACGGTATTAGTGAGGGAGGGTTGTATCAATAGCTTCATTCTGCATCTATATTGTAGACTCATCACACATAACCTTATAGCACTAGAAGCCACAACACTGACAAGCTAAATAAGAAACAATTAATTTTTGGAAAATTCCTTCACGAACCCCGGAGTTGATCATAATGGACCTTCCTGGATCAATATCGAAGAACCTACCCAATTTCTTCATAGTATATATATTATAATAAATAAATAATCTCTTGAATACAAACCCTTCTCATTTTAAGTACTTATTTTCATTTAATTTTTCTGATAGCAGAACATTACTTTACTATCTTGCATGAAGTATATCTTCTGGAGGATTTTTTAGAATAGATGATACTAAGAGTCATCATGATCGCATGATGAAAGTAGGAATTTGAAGGAGGCAACGTTTAGACAAAGGTCTATTTAAGGAAAACCAAAAAGGTGAGCGCTTAGAAGTAAATATGCTTATGATGTCATCGAGTTCTTAGTTTATAAAATTACACTCATAACATCATGACTAAATAAGAAAAGCTGGATTTGCAATATTAATTTAAAATTAGATCTAAGTGGTTTCAATTCAAATCTCTTGACTATAGAAATGAGAAGTTACGATTAAAAATAACTAATAGTCTTCGTGAATTAATTAATTAATATACCTTACTATCCATTGATCATCATTAATAAGATTGTCAACCAAAAGACCTTAATCTGTAAGTCAACTACAAGAAAGATTGAGAACGGGTTAAGAAGTCAAATAGGTGAAATGAATGATGAATTAGTGATATTAGTTATAGTGCCGGTCACAGTGACTCTTACACCTTACCGTGAGAGGGCGCGGTGACCCTCAACTGGGCGGGAGATAGAAAGCCCAGTTAGGCCAGCGGTCGCCAAGTGCGCGGGTCTAGGATCCCCGTCTTTTCATGATTTTATGCGAGCTCGCAATGTTTTACGCCTCGTTGGGATCCCGACTTTTGACCATTCCCGCTAACCCTTTGTTTTAGGATACCCATGCGGGGGATCCTCGGTTTTAGTTTTCGTACGAGCTCGTTTGCCCGTACTAGTCGGGCCGGTTTTGTAGAGTGACTTTTCCGGAGAGTCTCTCTCACCCGTCTCTGGGGCATAGTTTTGGAGTAGACCTTTCCCTCTATTGGACCACATTTCCAATTAGAGGGCGAGACGGAAGAGCCTTTAAGGAGACTACCTCACCGCTTGAGTTTTAATTAATTTTTCGCCAATAGGTTTGGCGATGTTACATCTGAAATCATCTGGGGCTACATTTGGGGGAGTTTCAGTTGAACTCAGAAAGAAGCAGTATAGACCTTGTCTAAGAGAGGAAATTAATAATAAATTGTGTTAATCAGAGTTAATTATAATTAGGTTAAGTGGACGTGTTGGGAACTTAGTTATGATGCATTATACAACACCGCATGCCTAAGGAGGCACCCCAACCCTAAGGCATTTTTTCATACCTTAGAGTCATAGTGTGAGGTCACACAAAGATGGGACCACCGAGTCACAGACTATCAACTAAACTTAAGATTTTAAATGGAATTAAAATAAGAATAAGTTCAAAACCTAAATCATCCTCATTATAAAACTTTATATTTTAGTTTTATAAATAACAAGAAATTAATAATTATATGTATATATATACATAAGAGTCACCAACTATTACATATATATAAGGCTATAAGGAAATTACGGAAATTATGCATATGTCATTAACTACTTCATAATAATGTGACATACATGAGGTAATGGGAAAAACTTGAAGCATCCATCACAGTAGTATGATAACTTCTTTTTCAAACAAATAGTTGTAACTTTTGATTGTTATGCATTTCTACTTGTTTCTTTTATATCCACATTAAATGTATGCTTATTTTAAAATGATTATGGGAAGTAACGACGCTCGCTGACGCCTCTTCTTCCCTACATGTTTTGGCAGACAATGAGCCTGCAACACAGTAACAGGTTGATGACTTCTAGTGATCGTGTTTACACGAGACAGTATGGCTTCTTTTGTTATAGCTTTTGTTCTATTATAATGTAAAATGCCTTTTATTTCTCTTCTGAAAATGTTGGGATATATGAATGTACTGTCAGCTCTCATGTACATGTTGTAAATTTTGTAAAAGATAATGAAATGAAATTTTGGCGGTATTTATCTTTGTTGAATCTGTGGTGATGAATGTGGTTTGAATGCCATATGCAAAAGCAAAGCAACACGAAAAATTTTCCCTTATTTTCAATACTTTGTGCGATCACATGCGAATGTAATAATGCGAACATGCGTAAACAGACAGTCGGATCCCAAGGGCGTGACATGAAATGACATCGAGAGATCATGTTCTAATTACAATGCCAGAGTGGTCCTTGATGCATGTGTCTTTTTCGCAACAGGCCGGTCGTGATGGGATCCATAGAGGATCCAAATCCAAGATGGCTTCCAACAAAGTGGGCCTCGAATCTCAACATTTTAGGCAGGGTTGCATGCAACAGTAGGACTATTTTATGCTCTTGGGCTAACGATGAAGCCTAGTAGAAGCACCACTCCTTGTGTCGAGTGGATCAAGAAGGAATAGATGGGAGTCATTGAGGCATCGACCCCTTGAAGTGATTAAGGATTACATAGGGCCATGTGTGATGCAAGCACTTTGGGATTTACAGATAATATAGTGTAGAGGTGGTTGTGAGGCGATGGTTAAGCAGAGAATCAAGAACTTGTCATTGGTATGACATTCTCCATTGTCTACATCAAGGAGGAGTCTTAGGCAACAGAGATGGAAGGGTGATTGGTGGTTATAATATCCTCAAGGGAAAAAAGAACGAATGGTGTGATAGGGAAGAACTAGAGCAAGAAGGGGAAATTGAAAGGATGTGCAAATCAATGGTGGATGGTTAGGGGCAAGGAAGGAGGGGACATTGCAGGAAGCTTTGACATGGGAGAAAGGGAGGAATCATGTTGGGGGAGGGGGGGAAGGTTTTCATGGGAAGGTGACTAACTTACACAAGGATCATGCATTTTGGGGGCATATGGTCGTATCCAAAATGAAAACTATCACATGAAATGTTCGAAGCTTAAGAAAGCATGAAAATAGGAGAGTTGTTGGCATGGCATACTTGTTGCCAATTGGTAGGCAAATTTGTTCTACAAAAACAAGTTAGTGAGCTGGGATGATCAGCATGGAAATCCATCTGCCATACAAAATTAACGCAATACAAGTCGGTTGGTTCGACTGGGTTCCATCAAATTTCTCACAAAATGGTGTCATAATACTTCTCAATTGAGGGATGAGCTAATTGGTTGTAGGGTGTCTCTCTATGGTGCTCAAAAGGCGTGTGGATGGGGCATAGCTAGTGGTTAGTAATGTCAATGGTCCCATGGACACCCTAATTACAAGAGGAATTTGGGAGGGTCTATGGTAGATTTGTGATGGATTCATTCAGGTTTCCAGGATTATGAGGGCTGATTCCAATGTAACACTGAAGTCAAAGAATAGATCGGCAATGTGTGGAGGTTCAAGACTTGAGCTTAAAGGACTTTGTTGCTCTAGTTGGCAATCTTCGGTAGGAGGTCCTGGATGTGTCTGACTGCATCTATACTTAACAAAATTCGAGCTCATGATTTGTATTTATCGGTATCTTCTGCCTGTAAAGATGCTATCATTACTTCAGTTGACCCCGATTGGGTCTCTTCCTAGATTGTGGCATGCTCATATACACCGTTTGTTTGGGAATCTAGGGCGGGTACATGTTTATCATATTTCTTTATGTTGGAGTGCTAATATATATTGGAGGATGGTTTCAAGATTTTTGGTGGTTGATTTTTGGTTGTGAGGTTGAGATGTCGATAGATAGGAAGATGGCTTCAAAATTCGACAATGCTCAGGACGATGTTGATTGAATACATGAAAGATATTCATGTTTAGCAAGGACGGAAGAGAATTTTTTTCATGAGGAGATCGTCCGGCTAAACTGATTTTAAGATGATAGACCTCTAAACAATGATGAGTTAAAGGAGTGAAGAGTGCAATCTATAAACTGAATGCCGATGGGTCATATGTTTGAAACATGTTCCTTATCTTTTTTTCTTCAAGAAGTTATGAGATGTGGTGGTGGGTGACAAATATCATTGAGGAGTTTAGAATTATCAATTGTGGTTTTAAGTGGTTGAAGAAGACCCTCATTTTTCATTTGCCTAAAGAAGATGTTGCCATTTAAATTGACGATTTTAGACACATTGCCTTGTTGAATGCTATTTACCTCATTATACCAAGCTTCTTAAAATACGACGAGCTCCTTCCAATGTCATTTCCTCAATGCATGCAACTTTTCTCCTGGACTGCCATATGATGGGCAGTCTCACGATGGGGATTTACTTATGCCGCTAGTTTCTGAGCTCGTCTTGAGAGTGCTTCTTCAAGGCTCAGGGTAATCAATTGAGACATTTAGCTCTCATTTGGGCCTTAAGGTTGACTGGCAATACAATGTCGCTTTGTATATAGTATGAGGGTACACCCTTCTTGACGTAAAATGTCTCGCCTAGGGTGAGGCAAGGAGTTTTTTGTAATAAGGTGAGGCAAGGTGTTGGGGCTTTGCCCCGCCTCGTCGCCGAGATGAACATCTAGACACTTTTAACAACACTAGATGACAATAGCAAATTGTTGTCCAGACTTCTCGTGGGGAGATATGCCTGTCGGATCATGACTCAAAAGTTAAGGTGAGCAACTTACCCTTTTCCCTTCTGACCAGATACAATTTTATCCCTTAGCAAGAGAACGAGGAAAGAATTTCCCATCTCTATACAAACACCAAATCAATACCTTAGAGTGACCTACAAATCCCATCTATGTCGATTGTCTACGTAGAAAACCCAAACTTATGTGCTAAGAAAAAAACTGATCAAGTCTAAAATCGACTCTCTTTACATCTTCACCAGCAGTTTGTTTCATTCTAACAATGATCAACATGGATGTTCCAGCCATTTTTATCAAGAACAGAAGATAAACAGACCAAAATCTATGTTTCGGTAGAAAACATGTATAAGCAACACTAATGGCGTCAAATATCACCGAAATTTATCCATTTCAACATGTCACCGAATACGGCCGAAATGGTCAATATTTCAGACATGTCCGCTGAAAAAATGCGACCGAAGTGACCGAAAATTTCGACCGAATTTTGGTCGAAATCCATTCGGTCAGTCACCATCACAGTGACATTATTTAAGGTCTTGACAACACCTTTAAGGTCATCAGGCTATTAGGATATCTTTTGAATTTTCCCAAAAACGACCTAGCATTTACGACAAATTGGCGGTTCACTCGACTATTGAAACCTCTTAGTATTAAGATTACTCTCACTGATCAAACCTGGATAGAAGAACTTACACTCTATGATAGATCGCAATCTCCCTTGGTAGCTAAAATAATTACTTTGTGAGGAACAGTTAAAGAAGAAAATGTCAAGTAAAATCAATTTGCATGCAGACAACAGAAGGTCCACAGTTTCAGTTCACTTTGGCAATGAGCACAGGTAAAGAACTAATAATACCAACTTCTATCTTCACCCAGAAACAATTGTGCAGCCTCTCTCGTCTACCCAACCATCGCCACCAAAGAGTAACCAACAGGACCTTCTATAGCATCCAAAGCTCCACAAGTATCTTGTTGCAGCGTGGGACCCAAATATAGGGTCAAATATTTATCTATTTTTAATTGTCATATTATTTACGTTTCTAAGTTGTCGTAATTGTCTAATTAAATAATTGAGATCGCCTGTGATCTCAACGTTTATTCGTAGAGTTAATTTTGGTCAAGAGTCTAATTAGGGTAATTAGAGGTCAATTTGAATTTTAAAATTTGTCAGAGTCCAATTAGGATAAGTTGCTTGTCAACTTTAATTAGTTTACTATTTTTGTAACCCCATCTCTCCTATATAAAGAGATGGTAGTCCAATGTTTTGAGGAGTCCAGATTAATGAAAAATAGAGTTTATCTCATTATCCCTCTCTCTCTCCCTTCTCCATCCGCGATCTTCGCGTTCTTCTCCCTCAACCCCTCGTATTCCCGACGAGTTCTTCTTCTCAATCCTTCCAATTTCTTCTTCTCA
This sequence comes from Ottelia alismoides, assembly GCA_037367405.1. Lineage (NCBI taxonomy): Eukaryota > Viridiplantae > Streptophyta > Magnoliopsida > Alismatales > Hydrocharitaceae > Ottelia > Ottelia alismoides. The sequence goes on along the minus strand of JAZKJV010006175.1, from coordinate 274,087 downwards.
ACCCTTCTCTTTTCTCCACCGAAACTCCACCGCCCAATTTGTTTTATTTATCGTCGACACGCCAACTCATTCTGCATCATTTGGTATCAGAGCATGGATATTGAATCGTTCCTACGATTCAACCATCCCGTTGCATATTGGCGTTTGAAGCTTGATCTCAACCGCATATCTCATGGCCCGCAGTCTCGTTCGCGTCAACGAAAGTTCAAAAAGCGTTTTATGGCAGTCCTGAAGGTTCAAGCATGGCTGGACGCGCTAACCGACGAAGATCTCGCCATCCACGATGAAAAACCTGTTGCCGCGAAGTTTGACGAAGAAATCATCGTCGTGGAAGACGATTCGGCCGCTGACCAGCATCTTCCGGATCCGATTTCGCTACCGGAATTGGCCCCGTTGGCCCCCTCGACCGTCCCGGCACGACCCCAACCACCCCAGGTAACTCCCCTACCCTCCCCAGCCCTCGCAGCCGTCATCCCCACCCCAACAACCCCTCCGACATCCCCATACCCTCCCACGGCTACAACCCTGCAACCCTCCCTCGCTCTCGCCTTCCCCACCCCCGCAGTCCCCTTCCCGCATCTTCCCCTCCACGACCCTCCCTCCGTACCGCCTCCTCCGCCGTTCTGTGCAGCCGCCATCTTTCCACCTTCCAAACCCATACCCCCAGGCGCCCCAGCTCGTCATTGGCCCCCACCGTCGAAGCACGCGCGACGGAGTGCCGTGGGCCATCGCACAGCCACCGCCCACGTCCCTGCCACCAGGCACGCCGCCCTCCATCCGGTGTCGCGCGCGAACCTGCTGTCCACCTCCTCGCGTTCCAGCGGCGGCGCCGACTCCAACTGCGGTCCGACCGCACGCAGGCACCTTCCCTGGCCGCGCCCCCTTCTGCGCATCGCAGCGCCGCACCAACCCTTGCGGAGGCACCTTCCCTGGCCGTGCCCCCTTCTGCGCATCGTAGCGCCCGCACCAACCCTTGCGGAGCCGCCTTCTCCATCCGCGCGAGATGCACCCGACACCCTGCCAAGCCCTAACCAAAGGGCCGAAGGTTACCGGATGTCAATCCCGCGGATTGTGGGGATGGAGCTTAAGTGGGAAAATTGCAAAGACAAATCCCAAGAGTCCCCTAATTGCAGAAAGGCCAAAAGCAACAGGAAAGAAGAGAAGAATGTAGGGGTGCGAAAATTGCGCCCAAGCCCCTAGCGGCAGAAATATTTAAAAAAGAGGGCTACAAATCAAAAATCTGGGGACCCTCCTTATCCCAATAGGACTAGGGCCTTGGGTTTTCCCTGTATAAGGACCCCATGACTTCATTCCTTAGACACATCTCCTCTTCTCCTCTCTTTGTGCTATTACTTCGCTATGGATGCTCTGAAGGCCATGTTTTTCATGCCCCATCAATTCTTCGGCCACCACAAGGAAGGAACCCCAATCAAGAAGACGCCGCCGTTCGCGTCGCACATGTTCTTCGACCACGACGACCGCGGCATCTACGCCCGCGTATGGACTCCGCCGTTCGCCCCGCACCAGTTCTTCCAAAAGACGGCGGAACATGCAGATTCGACCTCCAAGCCTACATCGAACAATTCGTCGGGAGACGAATTTTTTAAAGCGGAGGAGAGTTGATGCAGCGTGGGACCCAAATATAGGGCCAAATATTTATCTATTTTTAATTGTCAATTTTATTTACGTTTTTAAATTGTCGTAATTGTCTAATTAAATAATTGAGATCGCCTGTGATCTCAAGCTTTATTCGTAGAGTTAATTTTGGTAAAGAGTCTAATTAGGGTAATTAGAGGTCAATTTGAATTCTAAAATTTGTCAGAGTCCAATTAGGATAAGTTGGTTGTCAATTTTAATTAGTTTACTATTTTTGTAACCCCGTCTCTCCTATATAAAGAGATGGTAGTCCAATATTTTGAGGAGTCCAGATTAATGAAAAATTGAGTTTATCTCATTATCCCTCTCTCTCTCCCCCTTCTCCCTCCGCGATCTTCGCGTTCTTCTCCCTCAACCCCTCGTATTCCCGACGAGTTCTTCTTCTCAACCCTTCCAATTTCTTCTTCTCAACCCTTCTCTTTTCTCCACCGAAACTCCACCGCCCAATTTGTTTTATTTATCGTCGACACGCCAACTCATTCCGCATTATATCTCTAATCTAAAAAGTAGCACGTCGCCCAAGAATCAACTTCTCATAGTTCCACCAAAAATAACTAATCGGCAACACTCATCTATTGATATCATTATATAGTATATCATCGCCTTTCTGAAAGAAGTATTACTCGCACGGCAAACACCATGTGATCCAATTAGCAAATCAACTCAAGCAAACAACTTCCCAAGAAGATAAAGCTTGCAAGTTATGCATATCTAACAAGTACCCACTCCATTCGATTCAATTAGCAACTCCTTCCGATTCAGCTGACAACTCGAGTCGAGCAAACTACTTCACAAGAAGATAAAGCTTGAACCTTTTGCAAATCTAACGGATAACCACAAGCTAAGAAGTCTCGAATTCGAACCTGTTGACACCAAGACTTGAATTTGACGCCCTCTCTTCGGACACGTCCATTGCTGCACATAAATGGCATCGGAGTGGGAAATGGACACAAGACTAGCAAAACGGCAGCAAGAACAAACCTTGGGGGTGATTTCCGTCGTCGGTTGCGGAGACGTCCATAGAATCGCCATTTTTGTTCCTGTTCTTCTTCTTATTCTTCGCCATCTCTGTGCCTCCTGGCCTTCCGCTCTTCTCGAGCCGGCTAGGGTTTCTGTTCCGCTTCGCGCCGGGATGAATTATATGATTACGATCAAATAACACATAAAACGGAGGATGGTAAATTTTGATTAATCAATATTTTTTTACAATATTCGTCAAGGGATCTCCAATATAATTATATCTGCAGATTTATAATTGATGGAAACTTTCGATGTAAAACTTTAGCTAGACATGAAGTAAAGAGTTTAAACTAGGCAAGTTGAAGAGTTAATTGTAGGATTTTTATTAGATGTGCTCCTCTGAGATATTGCAATATTAGTTATGTCTCTTTTTTTTTGGAATATCAGTTGTATCATCAACTTCTTATTGTCCGATCACTTGTGCTTATCGTGTTAGTTGATGTTCATCCCCAACGTAGACAGACGTAAACTTTAGGGACACATCGGAAATAATTTAGAAAAAAAGGATTGAGATCTTTCTTGACCCTCATCCCTACCCTCCTCCCTAGGCCGACCTTCTCCTCCCTCCCCTCCTCCTCCCCACCCCGGGCCGACCTCCTCCTCCTCGGGCCAAACTCTGCCTCCCTCCCATCATCCTCTCCAGGTCGACCTCCTCCTTTGTCCCCTCTTCTTCCTCCCCAAATCGACCTCCTCCTCCCTCCCATCCTCCTCTCCAGGCCGACGTCCTCCTCCCTCCCCCACTTCTTCATTCCCAAACCGACCTCCTTCTCCAACCTCGGCCTCCCCCCCACCCCCCACTCCCCCGCCCCTAGCCTCACCCCTCTACCATCTCCCCCTCTCCTCTGCCCCCAACCTCCCCCTCCTCCATGTCCTCTCCTCCGCCCCTAACCTCCCCCTCCTCTGCATCACAACCCCCCCCCCCACCCCCGCCTCCCCAGGTCGACCACCTCCTAACATACAACCCCTCAGGCAACAGAAGAATCGCTCCTCTGTCGATGCTCGTATCACCTTCCTCACCGCTGTCATCGCGATCCCCTTCCCCTAATGCTCCCTCACTAGTATGTACATGAGCTCCGTCATCTTCGTCGGAGGCCCACAAGCAGAGGTTGACGAGGTCAAGGGGGTGAAGGGGCGAAGGAGGAGGTGTTGCCTTTTCTTCGAGATATGTCCCTCTTATACACCAAGGTTTAATTAAATCAAGGCTAAGCTCATTTTATTGATGGCCAAAGATGGAGGAACACAAGTGATAGAACGGTAAGAAGTCGAGGGCACAACTGATATTCTCAAAAAATAGAGGACACAAGTGATATTACAATATCTCAGAGGGGCACAACTGATAAAAATCTTTAATCGTATGATACCGACCTTATCCATAAAGCTTCTCATCCCCCCTTCTCCATGGAACTAAAATGTCTAATCATTAAAGTTCTCCCTATGGACCTTCATTTTTATTTGGCGGTTGCTTTTGAGACATCTTTCCACTAACTCTGGCATCAACAAGTGTGGGATATTTGTTGCCTCCCATTGCTACAGTTGTCCTTATTAGGAATAAGATACATATTAGGATTGTAAATCCTAAAGGAATGTGACTCCTAATCTTAATAGTAATTGAGTTGTATTCTGTGCAATTTAGATGGGAATAGGACGATATGGTTGTAATTGGGATGTATAGAGGAGATGGGAGCATTGCCTCCATACTACAATATAGTCGATACCACAAGAGAAAAGATAGTAGGTAAGAGAAAAGAAGGGAGAGAGTAGGGGAGCGGTGAAGTTGTATTCGTTATATTTCTTAATGATTTTCTTCTCTGATAGTCGATACATATGACAGACCACCGCCATATCATGGTCTTTCATCTTTTCTTCACATGCTTCTGTGGTGGTGGGTAATTGTGCATCTGTATGTGTGGGTTTATCTAGTATCCGAGCGGAGACAATACTGAGTCGTGTCCCAACAACCGTTATCAAAGCTTGATTCAACAACGGTAAGGGGATACGATGTTGCATATTAGAGCTAAGTTTGACGTCAACGAGACAATGCAATGCAACAGGTGTGCGCTCTTGAGAGGCTGTGAAGAACCCAATGTTTACAGTGAACATTGAGAGATCATAGTATCCGGAGTCCGATTGAGGTGATTTAAGAAACCATGTAAAGGGTTTTACGCACTCCGAACGAGTTGGGCATTTGGATCGGGAGGATTCTCCTCCAGTTTTTCAGATCTTGCAAGGATGTTTGATAGCAAATCGAATGCCAAAGTTCACATCAAGGAGTGCATCATTACCTGTGTAACCCTTCGATGGGAAGAGTCAATTTTTATTCTACTTTTTTATATAAAAAAGAGATAAAATTTTCTTTATCACAACATTTAACCAGCCTGTAGCGATGAGAATTCCATCGCCAAAAGTTAGATATTCCGTGGTCATAAAAAGATTTATCAGTGTCTGCCACCGCCATGCAACACCATTGTGCACTCATGTCATACCATCGCCACACTCAACATACTACAAGCTAAATTTCTTGTGAATATGGAATGTTTAGATTTCCACAACGGATTTTCCGTCACCACAAGTCGGACGAAAGGATGGGACTTTCTATAACCTATTAATATGCGTGAGGAAAAACAGAACTTCTTTAATATGTGTGAGGAAAAACAGAACTTCTTTCTTGGACGACGATTACTGACTTTTGTGGCAACAAATTACTTTTCATTGTAAAATAGATTTATATAAATTGAATTGTCTTAAAATACATGGTATAAGTACTTTTATTTAAGATAATATTATTATTAACCAATAAATAAAGTCCAAATAGAATTAAAAATGAAACTATAGGATTATTCACAAATATATTTTGTAGCTACAATATATGTCCTCCCAATCTATAATTGCGGCAACAAAAACTTGGACTTGCATTCGTTTAACCGTCTCATAAAATCTATTGCCAAAATAGAGTAGACAAAGAATTCTTGCAACAGTGTAATTGTTATCACTACTTTTGGCAACTCAAAATTTGTTGCATTTATTACTTAAGGAATCTGTAACTAACAGACCGCTTACTTAATTGGCAACAAAAAGTTTGTTACAAAAAAAAATTTCATTGCAAATTCGTCGTTACCGTGGCAAATTGTTGTAAATAAAGAAATTGAAGGAAATTTGTAATACTTTTTTTCCTGAAATGAACCATAATAACTCATAAATCTCAAATCATTAAAAGAAGGGGAAACAACAACCACAGAAGATGGGAGTATGGATAAGCATGGGAACATTGCTGTCGGATGTGACGATAATGTGGCACTATGATAAGGTAAGGTATACGATTGGTACATCTGCATGGAACAATAATGTCAATAATCAATAATTTCTTGATATCTTCAATTTGTTTCCCCATGACGTACACCATTTATTTATTATAATTATAACAAGGGTTAAATGGGGTTGTCTCAATGGGACAGTCAACATTGCTGCCCGCACCTTATTTTCAAATATGTTTTTATTTTTTTAAAAAAAATATCATAATGTATATTTATCTATATATCTCTCTATATGTCATTCGGATTTCGTCAGGAACAGAGACTCATATGCCTTCCATTTAAAATATGTCGATTACAACAATGTTTAGACCACTAAAATTACTTGTTCTTGATGGAAGGTATACGAGTATTTATTTCTGAAGGAATTCGAACGACATATAGGAGGGATATATAGATGAATATACATAGTGATATTTTACAAAAAATAAAAAAAATTATGGAAAAATAGGACAGGGGCAGCTTCATTTTTTCATTATAATAAATGAGTAGAGTTAAGTTTACTTGCATGATTACTAAAAGGGAAAATTGAGGTTGCCTCTTGGGGAGCTAATTTGGCTCCTCCCATCCTATCTGTTTTCTATTTTTTATTTTTTGAAAAATGAATATGTGGGAATTCATCACTATATCACTTTATTATGTCGTTCAAGTTTCGTGAGAAACAGAGACTTTCACAGCCTCCATTTAGACACCAATTTTTTAACGGTCGTAAAATTGTTGAAATCAATCCCATATGGATGGAGGCTGTGGGAGTCTCTGTTTCACACGAAATTTGAATGACAGAATATAGAGATATAACGATGAAAACTCACTGAAATATTTTTCGAAAAAATTGAAAAAAATGAGGAAAAAGGACATCAACTTGGAACAATATTGTCAACCATCAGTAATCTCTAACATCTTCAAATTGGTTCACTACACAATTTATTTATTCTAATTATAAATGAGTAAAGCTAAGTTTACTTGCATGATTGCAAAAATAAAACGTATATAGTTGAAGAAAAGTTAGAGTAGTGAACACAAATAAACATATTAAAATTTGGGACTATTTTGCAAAAGTTACAATTCTGGTTTAGTCTTGTGATATTATCTTAACAATAGGTGTATAAATGTGGTTACAGAAGCTTCATAGGAATAGTCCTAAATTTAAGAAATAGGTAGGGATATAAGTGGTATTGCAAAAGTTTGTTCCCATTTAAAAAAGTTGGCAAGGGCTTATAAACAAATGTTGAAGGATGGTCACAATAATTTCCTATATGCACAAATGTGGAGTTTCGACCGACAAGATGTGTCCCCTCAAACTATAATTGACAACTAATACGAGAAATAATAAGCAGATACGGATAAGATATGACACATTATAAGGGAGAGTACGTTGAGCTGCTAGTAGGGATGAGCATTGGGCCGGATCGAGTCTGGCCCAACCCAGCCCAAGCTCGTTTTAAATTTTCTGACCCACTGGCCGAGCTTAAGCCTGCGAAATTTCTGGATATGTGGCCCAAAAAGTCGATGGGTTTTCCGGTTACGATGTATTTATTTTCTCCATGGATGATGTCATATGAAGCTAAAGGAAGACGTGTACATATTATTGTTGTTATCGAGTCATTTGCAATAACACAGATCCTAACTACATTGTGCATACTTACAGTTGTTAAATGACACACATGTACACATACACATGTTATTTATTTTCTCTATATGTGGGCCGGGCTCGGGTCGGGCTTATGATGGATCTATATGCGGGCCGGCTCACGGGCTTCGGGCTCGGGCCCATCGCTGCTCGAGCCCGACCCGAAATTCGATTTGGGCCAAAAATTAGGCCCAAGCCCGCCCGATTATTGCTCGGGCTCGGGCCTGGGTCGGGCTTTAGCGAGCCGGGCATCGGGCTGGCCGGGCCGACCCTACCCAATGCTCATCCCTAACTGCTAGTAACTATCACATCTACTTTCGATTCGAAATAAAACACTTAGGCCTTGTTTATTTGGAGAATAAGTAATAAAATACGAGATCAATTGCTGCCCAACGCAGTTCTCAAGGGTACGACTATTCTCATCCATATCTTATTATTTCACCTCATTTCACATTTATTGTTATCTTTATTCCACCTTACCTATCTTTATTCCATCTTATTCTCCTTATTCCTATCTTTCCAATCGAACGGAGAATAGATCATTATTCTTCTTATTCCCCATTCTTATTCCAGCTTATTCCCGAGCCGAACAACCCGTTACTAATGCATGCCTCATGCTTATTCCCGAGCCGAACATCGAGAATTATCACGGCATCCCCGGCAACTCCTCCAATCACAAGTATAAGATACATTGAGGATTTGTAACTCATGTTCTCCTTTGAGATTTTACGATATGTCTCTCAGCCTTGGCATTGAACCAGCCTCAGTGCATGTTGTCTCTACCCTAGATGTGAAGCGTTGTAATTATATAAGTGAATTGTATAGTCATGTCCTCTCTCCCTTGATCTTGAAAGAAATCAAGGAAAATTGTGAGAAGTACAAATCTAGACCCCAACCATGGTTAAGGAGAACTATCCTGACAACTTGTTGGATTGCGTCCCAAACGGATCCCCTTACTATACTGTAGTGGATGGCAGAGGATCCGCATTACCCGAATGGAGTGATATAGGAGAAGAGAAGGGACACGATGGCTACTACTACACTACACTTGGCTCGATGCATTTACAAATCCAACCCCATACTATATTGGGTGCTACATCCTCTGTCACTTATATTTTCAACTTTATCACTCCACCTCTCTAATGTAGAGTTTCCCACCAATTAAAGGCAATCATCTCTAATTCAATTTTTAGCAAATTAAATCCACACGTAGAACTTAACCATTATCAAGGGATATCGTCCGTGATAATTTGTTGGGATTGGGCACAAATGGATCCATTGTAACAATATAACGCTTAAGAACAAACTGTTATGTGTAGACATCCACATATATAAAACTTTTAGTAATCATCCAATGATACTATCTTGGGGGTGTTACAATACCAAATAGTGTGGGTCTTGTCCCCTCCACTTCTATCGATAGTAGAATAGCAATGCTCAACAATAGACATTAAGCAACTATTTTTCAATGAGAGATGATGCTTCCTGACCTCCATAAGAGACCTCAAGTAACCCCCCCCCCTACCTCTCTTTACATTGATTTCCAACAATAGAACTTAAATAATAGATACTATCTTTCATTCTACCTATGTTGGCTACAAACTCTCGTCTATCTTTTGATTACTTCGTCGAGCATCTCTACATTGTTAAACCCTTTATAAACGATATGGGGGCGGATTCTTCCCCTTTTGGGAAGAGTTCTATACTAGGTTCCCATAAAATCCCTATTTCCATCCTGTGGGGCCCTTAGAGTATTTTTATTTACTTATCACGAGGGAGTCTCTCTCATTTAATACATCAAGCCACTCATTTCTCTTTCACCCTTTCCAACAAAAAATATTACAGTATATCATCTTGTCATCTTAAAATTTTTAAAATGCTGAAGCTCTAATTATTTTTTCAAAATTAAATACAATCGCATCACAATAAGTCCTCTCAATGGTAAAATTCTGCATCCAAATACCAAAATCAAAAAAGATGTTATCCTAGAAATAACCCATTTTTGGAGAGGGTTACCCTCTACCGAATAAACTCTAATCCAAACGACACCTACAGATTTTTCCCCATATAATAAAGGCTTCAATAATATCCTAAGTCCTTGATTAAGATGTGATTGTCTTTGTGGGCCCTTAGAGGCAACATGTTTTTTTGTTTCATAATGGATTGTATTCCCTACTTAAAACAGAATATCAGGGGGTTGGGGGAAGGAATTCGATGAATTCAAATTTCTAGCTAATTGCAGTTTTCATTTAGCTTCAATCCAACAAATAAAATTTCAACTAACATTGTCAACATCATATCTACTAATTATGAATATGTAATATTTCTCCCGCTCGTTTAAATGGTTTACATGACTAACTCTCAAGCCTTTACTAAGTATATCTTCATAGAGTTCGCCTTAAATAATAGTACTTCCCTTCATAGAGTTCGCCTTAGATAACTCTTCATAGAGTTCCCTTACCCTTTACCGCGTTTATGGACCGATGACCTTGGATCATAAAGCAACTTTTTTTTAGAAATTCTCCCAAACTCACCTTTGTTATCCTAACACAATCACCACTAGGGAGAGGTAACAATTAAGGTGCAAAACTTATTGGAACTCGTACTGTGGAAATGGAACACTAAGGGTTCGTTTGGTTGCAGGGTTGGGCAGGGTTGGGTTGGCCCAACCCAGGATACCACTCCTTCCAAACATCCCAATCCTCCTCACAGTTTACTATTCATAAGGGTACCCCAAACCCAACCCAACCCTGTCCAACCCAGCAACCAAACGAACCATAAGGGTGCGTTCGGTTCGAGAATAAGCATGAATAAGGATGGGGAATAAGGAGAATAAGTGTTTATTCTTTGTTCGGCTGGGGGATAGGAATAAGGAGAATAAGGTGAAATAAAGGTAGGTAAGGTGAGATAAAGATAGGAATAAGAGTGTAATGAGATGGAATAATAGGGAATAGTCGTACCACAGGGAACCGTGTCGGGAGGAGAATTGACCCTTTATTTCAGAGCCAATTCTCCAACCAAACAAGGCCTAAAGACTCGCCTTTTCTTGTCAATGAGTAAAACTAGGGGATGGGTCCACCCATCTAACCCAACCAAATCGTGGGAAATGGGTCAGAATGATTTGGGTCATTTGGATTTTAAGTCGGGTTGGATCCAAATCGTATTCCTTCAATGGGTATTGTGTCGGTTGGTGGGTCTAATGTCTTCCACCCAACCCATCCAAATAACCCAAACTACTTCTTCGGATGACAAAAGTTTTAATCCCACCCAACCCAACCGATATGTGCTTAATATATAATATCAAGAATTCTAAACTCACATATATTTCTAATGTTCAACTCGGATTCTCCAATCCCAGTGTGAACTTGTTGACAACATTGCCTCACTAAACATTATTTCTGTTGTTATTATGTGTTGCACTCAATATATTTTTTCTCCATCATCCTCAATATTATTATTACATACTATAAACAACTGAGAGCATGCCTTATTGCCATACAACTATGCTCCAATCTCTATCCACTTCAGATGGCACAGATTATTTTTGAAAATCCCGTAATCTTAACTGAACAACTCCTTATCAACTTGAACATATCCCAACCCTTCTTCATCCATGTTGAACATATTCCTCCAACCTTCTTCTCTATTGAGTGTAATACATGCTTACTTTGACATCTTTTTCATACATCATTGATCCCATCGTTCCTTGAACTTCAATTAACAAGATTTTACAAATGGGTAATTTGATTTTCACCCAATCCAATCGGCCCAGACCGGTCACCCAGACATCTCAACCCAATCTAATTTGGTTGGGTGATAGGTGTCATTTTGTAACACAAATCGAATTCAACCCAAACCGAATAATCCAAACCCATCCAAACCAATCAAATACCTACCCTTAAGTAAAACTACATGTGGGCACTATATGGGTCCACCCTTATAACCCAACCAAATAATTGAAAATGAGGCAAAATGATTTGGGTCATTTGGATTTTGGGTCGAGTTGAACCCAAATCACATTCCTTCAATGACTATTAGGTCAATCGGTGGGTCTAATGTATTCCACCTAACCCATCTAAATAATCCAAATTATTTCTTTGGATGACAAAAAGATTTAATCCCACCCAATTCAACCGATATATACTTACTATATAATATCAAGAATTCTGAATTCCTATGTATTTCTAATATACAACTCAGATTCTCCAATCCAAGATATCAACTTGTTAACAACCCTGCCTCTAAACATTATTTCAGTTGTTATTATGTAATGGAGTCAATATATTTTTCTCCATCATCCTTAATATGATCATTACATGTTATAAACAGATGTAAAGGGTAACGATGAGTTGGATCATTATGTATGTCACCCTGATGTACTGTTTTTATATTTCAAGTGTGTTAGATGATTGGATACTTCTTATGATCCATGGACGAAGACACGAAGGAATGAGACGTTAAACATGTGAATCACATTCTTTAGTAATGTGATATACCAATCGACTAGTAATAAAATAAATGATAACTTATGTCAAAATTTAACTTAAAGGCTAAGCATACCATGTGTAATTTATGTCATTACAACAACAATTTACGTCAGTACCATCCGTAGATTTCTTAACATTCTAAAAAAAATAAATTGTTGTAAATCAGTAACAAATTACCAGCAATGACTAAGTTTGATGGCACAATTTGTAATTTTAACAATTATATCGGTAAGTTTATCAGTATTTAAGTAATTACTCCACGCGACAACTTACATGTTCTTCCTGGAAGTTTTCCATAAGTAATAAAGACTAAATATACCATACATAGTTTAAGCCATTACTTTAAATCATTAATTTATATCAGTAAAATATGTGGATATCATAATATTCTCACAAAAAATCAAATTGCAGTAAAAGCGGTAATAAATTGCAGTAAATTATCCGTGTTTTGCTCATCTATGGAGTGATATGCGCTTATAGCACTTGAGGGCTAAAATTGGTATTTCATTTTTCGACGATCACCACTTTTGAGTAGTCCTGGTCAGTGGGCTGGGGCCGTCCGCTCAACTCGTCCCGTTCGTTCATGGGTCGGACTTGAGCTAGGAGATTGAGGTAAGGGTCGATCTAGTTCGGCTCGCAAAATATAAAATTATATAAATGTAAGCTGAATAATACATGTATTAATATGATCACTTCAAAATTTTCATATCTGACACTAGTTTTAAATAGAATAAGTAGTTTACATGTCAGTAACATGTAAACTACTTATATTAGTTATATAAAGTATAAATTGTATTAATAAAATCATTTATACTCATTAAATGCCATTAAAAAAATCAATGGAAAAAGAACAGAATGGGTCTCATGGGCCGGCCCATGACAGGTTTTGGACAAAAATTTTTGAACCTCGGTCCATTCGGCTCGGCCTGCATTTTGGTGAGGTCTACTTTTGATGGCATAAAAGTAATTTCACCTATCAATGGGCGGGAGTAAGTCGCGAATACAACCAAACGTAAGTTAGAAGTACATTGCGTAAGAGTTAGCAAGTTTAAAAGGTTCGTATAGTGAACACGAAATTTAGTTGTAGTATAATTGGCAAAGTTTGTCGAAGTCGTGGTGTAAGAAATATTTGCTTTGACCTTACGTAACGTCCCGGGCTTAGGTCCATGGTCCGTTATCGAGGAAAACTAGCCCTGACAACTTGTTGGGTTCGGATCCAAATGGATCCGTTGGCAACCATCCAAAATGCTTAAGCTCAAGTTGTCAAGTAGTAGTCCCCACCACTTATAGACCACACCCACACTTCGTGAGTTTTAGATGTGGTACTATGTTTGGGGGCATGGGTGTTACAACCTCCCCCACTTATTTTCGCAACGTCCTCGTTGCGACATGGTCCATCACTTCTTCCCAGTGACAGTGGCGGCTGCATGCTCCGGGTAGCCATTTCTTCCTACATCGTTGTAGGGACGGCTCCACCTCTCGGGTAGACCTTTCCACTATCAGAGGGAAATTGGCTATGATACGATTTGTAACGGAACGGGTCGCGAAGATCGGCGGAAGCATGTGATATCAGGTCGCGTGATCGAACCGTTACCAAAACATTGGCATCCAATGAGCAGGGATAATATCAATTCCAAACAAAGTCCATTCAAACTAAGAGTTCCACTATTACAACTCTAAACTAGAGAAATTTCAAAAACTACTTTAATAACTAAAATAGCATCTCAGCAGTTATTATAAGCATACAGATATCCTTTAATCTTCTCGAGTTAAGTCATACCACGTCCGGAATCTCGAGAGATCCGTAGCATGATCCAGAATATGCAATCAACCATGTTCTTACCTGAAATTGACAACATAAATTTCCGTGAGCCTAAAGCTCAGTATACATCAGGTTCCATGCATGGGTATTCTAATGGCCCTTGCCGTTATAAATCATGCACTTGAATTTTCATGAATACACATCATTACGTGCCTAGATATTTCCCATGCATTTCTAAGTTTGATCCCTATCATGTATAATTTGACTTCTTTCAAACACATGGATGTGCATGTTAATTGCATAAGTAGATACGACAACCATTTCTTTTAACTTGTGGGGCTTGTTTCATAAAATACATGACAAATTACATACTTCTTAAATCATATAAATCATTTTACATATTAACCCCCATGACTTTGATGGTCTAACTTTCTTAAACCACTTATTGTATAACATGTAATGGTTTACTCTTTTTAAACCATTTTCTTGCATAACTCATAATAGTTTACCTTTTATAAACCAATTTTCTTGTATAACTTTCATATACGTATCTTGTTATACGTTTTCAACCGCTGGCACTTGTGGTCCATGACAGTGTAGCTACAACTGTAGAGGACTTAGCTTTTGCCTCTAGGTTCCTTTCAACCATACGCCCCTTGCGGCATTGCCCCTTGCGGCATTAACATGACAGTGTAGGTACAACTGTAGAGGACTTAGCTTTTGCCTATGTGGTTCCTTGCAACCATACACCCCTTGCAGCACTGCCCCTTGCGACTAACACAACCCCTTGCGGTCGTCCATGTGACTCTTTATGAGTATGTGACTTAAATCTTGTTTAGCAGTGATTGTGGTTCATCTCTAGTTATGGATATTCTTTATGTTATAAAACATATATATTATTAGCTATATATTTGATATAATGAACTTCAGTACAATTTGATTCTAACAAATTATCTTAAACATACTGAGTTCTTTAAAATTTCTACTTGTTTTCCATTCAACACATGCATTAGGAAATAAGTGGTAGGAATTTATACCCTTCCTTTTAGAGCGTTCAAATATTCTAATCGAAATATGTGATACACCCAATCTGTTTAATTCATTTCATGCTATCGAGTAAAAGTTGTATATGTTTCAAGATTCAAATATTTGATTTGGAGAAAACACTTGATATAACATTCGTTCGTTGGATTAATATATCCCATGATACGTACTCCAAAGAAAAGTACTTGTATGTAAAAGACATCATCCAAAATCGAGGAGACTTCTCGATTTTATAACATAATGACTAACAAGTCTCCAACCCATGGAATTATACGTAATGAAAACTTGTAATATAGTCCAGATATTAAAAGAAGAGATTTTTACTCAGCATACCCTATAAACATTTTAAAATGCCTCTACGCCCTTTTGCACAACGTAATTACCCCATCGACCCTGTAAATTACCCCAAGAACCCCCATGGTCTTAAAACATATTATCCGGAGGGTTCATGGGGTAAGAGTTGGCAAGTTTACGGGGTCGAGGGGGGAATTATGTTGTTTCAAAGGTCATGGAGGTGGTTGGTAAAGTTTATAGGGTCTGCCGGGTAAAAATCCATGAAAAGAATCGAGAATAATAAAATGATTAAGGAACATGTCCTCCTATAACGGTCACCCACTTGCGGGTAATCCTCTATTATTAGTGATAAATAAATAACAAGAAGATGATTGCCATAATTATGATCCGGAGTCAGTTGTCAATATTGGTTTCAATTGTTCCTAAGAATTCGAAATATACATTTACTGATCGCAATCCGGATTCGATCATTGTTCGTATGTATACACCTAAATCCGATACATACAATAAGGGTCTTATTCGGCATCATCAATACTCATACGTAAAATCCTTTACTGACACATCAGTTACATATCCTAATCCTAAACCGATACATACAAGAGATATATTTTAACGTAATCGATATTTAGATGAAAACCTAGACCAACACATACCTTGATCCAAAGCTTAACTCTATCTATCGAGATCGTAGCTCCTCCTTTTGGTCACGGATCTACGCTCTCCCCCTTCTCTAATTCGACTTCGCCTTCTCCTGTGACGACGAAGGACGTCCGGTGAGATCTCCCTTCCTCTCTCTCTCTCTCTTCAATGGCAAAGGCAAGTGACGTGAGGGGTAGGGAGGGGGATCCTTGGGATTTTATTGTTGACAATGGAGAAAAAAGGAAATGGAATAATAAATCCCCTTAAATTAGGCATTAAGATGATAATAATGATGTAATTGTAATTACTGAGATTTTCCCCCAAAAAAACAGTCGTTACAATCTACCACCCATAAAAAAATTTATCCTCGAAATTTCTTAGTAAAGAGACATACCAAAAAGTTGTGGATATTTTACCCGCATTTCACTTTTCAGCTCCCACATAACCTCTTCCTTTTGACGGTGCTGATAAAGGACCTTAACCATTGGAACTAAACGTCGACGAAGTTGATGATCTCCAGGATCGACTATTCGTATAGGTTTCTCCTCAAAGGTCAAGTTTGGTTGAATGTCGATGACTTCGTGCTCGATCGCATGTGAAGGATCATGAGTGTACTTCCTCAGCATAGACATATGAAATACATAGTGTAGTTTCAAGTATTGAGGTGGTAATACAATACGATATGCTACCTTTCCGATCCGTTGTAGAAACTCAAAAGGTTTCTAGTCTCAAGATGTGCTTCTCGCCAATATCACTCCAACATGAGGGTGATCTACACGATCTCCCATACAATACTTCATAGGGAGCCATCTTGATGCTCGAATGGTGACTATTATTGTAAGCAAACTCCACTAATGGGAGATGTATATCCCAGCCACCTACAAAATCTAAAGTACATGCTCTCAACATATCTTCTAAAGTCTGGATGGTCCTTTATGACTGACTATCAGTCTGCAAATGGAAAGAAGTGTTGAACTTCAATTGAGTTCACAGAGCATCCTGAAAACTCTTCTATAAACGAGAGGTAAATCGTATGTTTCGATCGGACACAATTGATACGGGAACACCATGAAGGCTGACTATTTCATTCACATATAATTCAGCTAGACTGTCTGTCGATTGATCCAGGCAGATAGGTAGGAAATGTGTCGATTTGGTTAATCGGTCAACAAGCACCCATATGGTGTCATAGCGATGTTTCGTGGTATTAGGTAGACCGGTGATAAAGTTCATTGTTATGTGCTCCCACTTCCATTCAGGTATCTCCAAGGGTTGAATGGGGCCTGCAGGTCTTTGATGTTCAATCTTGATCTACTGACAAACTAAACATTTATCAACGAATTCTACGATGTCATTTTTCATCTTTGGCCACCAAAAATTTCTTTGCAGACCCTTGTACATTTTTATTGTACCTGGATGAATAGTGTACATCGATCTGTGCGCTTCGTCTAGAATCTCCTGTCTCAACTCAATATCGCTTGGAACCCAAAATCGGTTGCGGTATCTTATGGCTCCTTCGATTCCGATGTGATATCAGAATTTTCTTTCTTAGATGCTTCGATCATTTTAGGAAGATCAACATCTCCTTTTTGTGCATTTAGGATCTTCCCAATTATCTCTGGTTGAATCTTGAGCGCTGCAAATGATATCTTTCTCGATCCACTCAAGAAAGACTTCCAATCTTCAAACTCCTTCATCATCTTCTATTGAATTTTTAAACTAGCCTATTTACCTTCTCATTTTCTAATTAATGTATTTGCTACGACGTTTGCTTTTATCGGATGGTAATTGATGGCAAAGTCGTAATCTTTTAGGAATTCTAACCAGCGTCGCTGTCTAAGATTAAGTTCCTTATGAGAGAAAATGTATTTAAGGCTCTTATGATCATTAAGCACCTCAAATTGTTCACCGTAAAGGTAATGTCACCAAATTTTAAGAGCAAAGACTATCGCAGCTAACTCTAAATCATGAGTTGGATAGTTCCTTTCTTGCGGTTTTAGCTGTCGTGAGGCATAAGCAATGACTTTCTCCTTTTACATAAGAACGCACCCGAGTCCGATACCTGATGCATCTGTCTATACTACAAAACCTCCACTGCCTGATGGTAAAGCCAAGATTGGAGCTGTGGTCAGTCTCTGCTTCAATTCTTGTAAGCTCTGTTTCACACTTCTCCGACCATACAAACTTTACACATTTTCTAGTGAGTTTTGTTAATGGTAGTGAGATCCTTGAGAAATTCTGAATAAATCGTCTATAGTATCCAGCCAAGCCAAGAAAGCTACCGATCTTAGAAATATTCTTGGATTGTCTCCAATTCATCACATCTTCTACATTGGTTGGATCTACCTCAATGCCGTCCATAGACACTACATGACCAAGGAATACGACTCTATCTAGACAAAAATCACATTTGGAGAATTTTGCATAAAGTTGGTGTTATCTTAGGATTTCGAATACAATATGCAGATGTACTCAATGTAGCTCCGGATCAGATGAATATATCAATATGTCATCCACAAACACGATGACAAACTTATCAAGGTATTCTCGAAATACCATATTCATTAGCTTCATAAAGGCTGCGGGAGCGTTGGTAAGACCAAACAGCATGACCAAGAATTCATAATGATATACCTTGTTCTGAAAGCCGTCTTGGATATATCATCCTCCTTTATTCGGAGTTGATGGTAACCCGTATGCTGATCGATTTTTAAGAAAATAGTTGCTCCCTGCAACTGGTCGAATAAGACATCGATGCGAGGTAACATGTATCTATTTTTCACGGTTACTTTATTTAGGCCTTGATAATCAATGCAGAGTCTAAGTGACCCATCTTTCTTTTTCACAAAGAGAACGGGTGTTTCTCATGGGGAAATACTGGGATGCAAAAATCTCTTATCCAGTTGTTCCTGCAACTGCTTCTTTAGCTCCTCGAGTTCTACAGGTGCCATTCTGTACGGAGCTTTGAAAATCGGTGTCGTGCCTGAAATAACATCAATTGAGAAATCAACCTCTCTATGAGGAGGTAATCTAAGAAGATCATCTGGGAAGACATCAGCAAAATCTCTGACCACATCTAAATCTTCAAGACATGTCTGTGATGATTCAGTGTTAATTATACCAGCGACGTATGCTGTACAACCTTCGACTAGTAGTCGCCTTGCTTGCAAAGATGAGATAACCAATCTTCCACCTTTACAGGTTCCTCTAATAACTATCTCTTCAAGATTTGGTCTACTCAAGACCACCTTCTTTTCTCGGTAATAAACCACCGCATGATTCTTCCATAACCAATCAATACCCAAGATGACATCATATATTGCGATGGGCAGTAAAATCAGATTAGCAGTGAGTGTATCTTCTCTTATCAAAACATGTACATCCTTTAAGTACATACCCGTGGCACTAATATCTCCCATTGGTGAAGAAACGGTCAGTGTGTATGGAAGCTCAACGGCTTCCAAGCTTAGTCTTCTTGCAAAGTATTCAAAATAAAAGAATGCGTAGTGCCAGAATCGAAAAGAATATGACATAAATGATTTGCAATTAAAAGGGCACCTTCCACTAGTGTGTTTGCATCTTCAGCATCTTCATGGGTAATAGCAAAGACTCTTCCTTGTGTCTTCTTCTTTTGTTCAAACGGTTTCTTTTGATCTTTGAAATCATTTTTGCAATCCTTCATAAAGTGGCCCTTTTCGTCGCAATTAAAGCAAGTAGTTGTCAACTTGTAGCATTCTCCCGGATGCCTTCTATTACAATGTGGGCATACTTCATAAGTGTACTTCTTGTAGTTTGGAGCATCATCTGTCGCGATTTTCTTGACATTAACTGTATTGTGGCGTCTCTTATCATTGTAGCTCGGCTTGTGAGGACGCTTAACAGGGTTCACTTCTTGCATCCTTTGGAATGTTGCGTCAATTTCTACAGCTGTAGAGATGGCTTCAGGTAGGGTCGTGGGACCCCTAATGAGTACTTTGAGACTCAATCCAGCATTCAAGCCTTCGACAAACTTCCTCGCTCACTGCTTTTCATTTATGCGGATGCCATTGCCATACTTTTCCAGTTCATGAAACTTTGCAGCATATTCTTGGACCGGCATACTTCCTTGACGAAGATCTATGAACTCTTGGTGTTTAGCATCCCTAGCATGTTCGGGGATGTAACGCTCAGAAAATGCTCCAGAAATTCACTCCAGCTAATGATCGGAGTCTCCAAAAAGTGAATTCCCTTGCAAGATGTCCACCACTCCTTCGTACTGTCTCGCAGACGGAACGTTCCAAAAATAACTTTCCTTTCTTCAAGACATTCAGTTGCTTCAAATGCCATTTCTATCTCCCGTAGCTAGTGTTCGGCTTTTTCCGGTTCATGCTCGCCCTTGAAAGTCGATGGATCATGCTGGATGAAGGTCTTTAGTGTCAACCCACCAGAACTAGATGCTTGACTCTTCTGTTGTTGGGCTATTAATGTCATTAACTCCAACATCTGTTTCTGCATATCCATAACAGTCTCTTGACTCGTCGCTGACTCACGGTCTCCATTAGCTTCAATTGCACGACGAGGAGCCATCTGATTCAAAAATTGACAAGATCAATAAGGTATGATACTAAATCTCTCTATATATCTAGATCTTAAGTCACTAAGTTGTGGATATCTTACACCCAGAGGAACTCCGGCTCTGATATCATTTGTAATGTCGCGGGCTTAGGTCCCCGGTCTGTTATCGAGGAAAACTAGCCCTGACAACTTGTTGGTTTCGGACCCAAATGGATCCGTTGACAACTACCCAAAATGCTTAAGCCCAAGTTATCAATTAGTAATCCCCACCACTTATAAACCACACTCACACTTCGTGAGTTTTACATGCAATACTATGTTTGGGGGCATGAGTATTACACCTTATCTTACTTTGGCTCTTCTAGAAAGATAGATGCACGATAATATCTAAAATCACACGGATTTGACCCATTTCTTACCTTTTATAGCTCTCATCAGAATTCACTAGCATATCTTTTTTATTAATATTTGAGTAATTACACAAATGTCTTTAAACTATACAACCGATTTCAATGTCGTATCCGAACTTTAAAAGGTAACAATGTAGTATCCGATCTTTAAGGTTTGTCTCAATGTGATCCTTCGCTATCGAAATTTAGTTGATTATTTGATCTTTTTGATCTTAAATCACAACAACTCAAAATCACATTGAAACAAATTTTAAAGATTGGATACTTCATTGTTACCTTTTAAAATTTTTGTACCCCGTTGAGATTGAATGTATAGTTCAGAGACTTTTGTGTAATTTACTCTTAATATTTCAAAATCATTCGGAAAACTTAGAAACTGCCCCCCATAATTAATGGATGCCATGTGAGTATCCTTTTCGGATAAGTCCTCTTGACTCCTAATCACATCCGCACATTTTTATGATGATATTTTTTATTTTCTTGGTTAATTTACATAAAGTTGCTGAACCTTTATGTCGATGTTTGGTCTCTACATCCATTTTCCTTTCACTAATAGTGGTCTTTATGTACTTTTCTCGAACTGGTTAGATGAATTTTCCGGATTTCTTAAACAAAAAATCATAGGTACGTTGGCGAATATTATTGTCACTCTAATTCTACACGGGTTTAACATTTTAATCAAGGTCGGCCATGATTATTTTAACAGGTTGGACCAGACGATATCGATTACGCAAGTCGTTGAATGTTAAAAAAATCATAGGGAAATTGGCGAATATTCTTATTTTTTATGTGCATGAATTAGTCGAATTAGAAAAAGGAAGGATAATTAAAAAAACTCTTTATTTGTGTTTTGATTCTCAATTAAGCGTACTGAATTGCAACTTTATAGTTCAATATCGATAATAAAAGGGCCGTAGAAGCTTGTATTTGAGACAAAAAAAATTCAAACGGCTTCTGTTACATTTTAAAACTTGTGATTAGAAATGAAGACATATTTAGGATTTTTTAATTACTCAAAGGAAACGACTAACTTGTATATATTTTTTTCCATATTACACAGCTATGGAATTTGATATTAAAATAAATAGCCGCCACATATTAAGGTGTGTTTAAAAGCTAAATTAAGGTATATCCTTTGGTTAAGAGGATAATAATTATCCTTTTTATGTGCAAATCATTGATGAGACGTGAGGACGTCGATATTAACAAGTGGCTAATAATAACAAAATCGAGGAAAAGACTTCCCCTCGTACCTATCTAAATAATCGTGGGGTGTTTTCTACGGGAAGACGTTTTCGTGCTTATCTGTATATTATTTGCATACGTTAACTTTATGGTGTTGATCTAGACCTTTTTGTTTCCTTCACATTTCTTTTGAAAATAAAGGGTATGACAACGAAATTGGAAACTTTTAGACCGTGTTCGGCTAGTTTGGGAGGTTTATCCGGTTATCCCCACAAATCTTTCTTTTTCTTTCTCACATGGGGTCTACTTTTCCTTTTTTTTAATATATTAAATAAATTATTTCTTTTTTATCTATTCTAAAAAAATAGTATATTATCCAATCAGATCATCTATAAAATATAAACTATTCAACTTCTACCTACTTTTTCAAACTTCAAAATAATCACATCACAATAACTACTCACTTTTCCAAACTCCAATACAATCATATCCCAACAAACCCACCTCCAATTTAACTCTCTATCCAAACACCAAAACACAAAAATGGGTTACCGACCAGTTTACTCCGAGGTAACATGCATACCAAACGCACCCTTACAGGGATCCAACCATTCACCGGTACCCCCATGAATATACAAAATTTTTATGCGTGTGTTTTCTGTGGATGATTATTAGTATTTGATAACCCTTTAAAACTCGAAAAGTTGGAGGCTTTTCTTAGTTTACACGTCCATGCTAATGGGTTTCCCCTGCATGTTAACAATGAAATATTGCGGTAGAATAGCTTATTTATTATAAGAACCCTAGGTTCCTTATATATAGATGGAGACCTAAGTCTTTATAAAAAAAAGATGGAGACCTAAGGTTAGAGCTACAGAGAGAGACACTCTACAACTTCAAAAGACCGGAGTATACCTAGGGTTATTGTTACAATATAACACTCAACATCCCCTTCAAGATGAAGCATATATATCAATCTTGCTCAGCTTGTTACAATACTTTTTAAATTGTGTGCAAGCGAGTGATTTTGTAAACATATCTATAATTTGATTTGTAGAAGGTATGCTTAGAGTAGAAGGCAACCCTCTCCATATCAGATTTCAGGTGTAATAGCAGTCAAATTCCACGTGTTTGGTATGGTCGTGAAACGTAGGGTTGTTGGATATATACTTTGTTGCTCGATTATTGCCCTCTAAGCTCCATAGTGTTGGTGGCAGTGACATGAAGATCCGTAAATACAGATCCAATCCATAAAAGTTATGTTGTTGTGTTGGAAAAGAAAAGAGCCCACCCATGTGTTTAGTACCACATGGGGGAGCGCTCACTGTTGGGTCTGTCCGTGGGGCTATATAAGGAGCCCCACACCCCCTGTACTCATTGAGAACTTCAATAGAAGATACGCCCAATTCAGGGGCTTCTCCCGTGGTTTCATCCCGCTCCTCACGGAGTAGGGTTCCACATTAAATCCCGCGTTCTTTCTTTGTTATTTATCTTTATTCCATGTTTTGCTTCCGCATTCTGTTTTTCTACATGGTATCAGAGCGGGTTCGTTTCTCGAGGATTTCATGTTCTTCAACGGTTCGAGTTTATGTTATCAGGATTTTCTTGTAACGCGAGTTTGCAAAGATCAAGACTCGTTTGATTGTCATTCTGCAAAATTGAGAGGAGTTGTTTCTGAAATTTTTTTTTGGGTTTCCTGGAACCATGAGTCTGTTCACGTCATTCGAGAGCCCTAAATGCAGATCCAAGCCCCACGTGAGTCGAGGGTTTCATACTCCTCCCGTTCGCGCAGGCGGCGCGAACCCTTCCAGGCTACAGATCTCTCCAGACCGGGGCGCTCATCATCTCCACGCACAGGCGGTGCAAACGGCAACTCATTTCGATCCTAGCGGCGAGCCCCGCATGCGCAAAACCTCCAGGCGCGACTCCCTGGCGGCAGGCGACTAGCAGGAGACTCACGCGCAACTCCTCCCTGCGGCGGCGCTTCAGGCGCGCACCCACTCCTCGCGTGCATATGATCCAGGCGGCGTGCGGCGATAGAAGGGGAGCTCCAGTACTCCTCGCGCAGGTGATTCTCCATCTCGCCTTCTTCAACTCCGGTCGCAAAGGCGCCAGGGACATCGGGCCTCCTCCAGCGGCAGCTTCTCTGTGGAGCCCCACGTTCTTCTCCCTGTGGCGGCGGCGTTTCTTTAAAAAAAGGAGGGTTCCCCTTATAGGAACCCTAATCCAAAGGCCCCGCGTGACGTGAAAAAAAATTTTATGGGCCGACGTGCATTGGATGGCCAAATAGATCGTAAATGTATTATAAAAAAAAGGGGGAGAGAGAGGAATGAAGAAAGGTGGGAAGGCTCGTAAAAAAAAATAATAAAAAGAAGGGAACATCTGTGTTCGGCCCAAACAGGCTAACAAAAAAATTTTGTTGCAAAGCCCAAGGGGGCTAAAACAAAGAATATATATATATATTGTAAAGCCCAAGGAGCCTGCCGAGAGCATGGTTAAAAAAAAAGTTGTTCTTTTTGAAGAGCCCAACTGGGTGGGCCAAGAATAAAAAAATGTGAGAAGCGCGTACACACGCAAAAAAAAGGGGGAGAGAATGAGAAAGAGGCGCTTACAAGGAAAAGCCGTACGCATAAAAAAATCGAAAAAAAAAAGAAAAAAAAAGTCGCGTACAAGGAAAAAAGCCGTACGCAAATTTTGAAAAAAAAGAAAAGTCGTACAAAAAAAAAAGAGGTAACGGCTAAGCAAAAAAAAAGAAAAGAAAAGAAAAGAAAAAAAAGAAATTATGCAACAAAAAAATGAAGCAAAAAAATGCATGTTTTGATTTCTCCCAACTTGATGTTTCATGATCTTTAATCTATCAAGTATGGGAGAAAGGGGGAGTAAAAGCCATATGCATTCTACATCATTGACTGACAGACCAAACACTCCGGATTTCACAGAATATCAAGCCATCTTCACTGTGCATCGATCTTCGTCGTGGTGTCTCTATCCTCGACATCGACTCCGCACTGGATTTGTTTTCTTCAAGGCACGACAGAGACAAAGTCCGGTGACCCGCAGGCACGACTGAGACAGAGATCCGGTGACCATGCAGGCACGACAGAGACAGTCCGGTGACCTTCCAGGCACGACAGAGATACGTTCCGGTGACCTGATATACCCGTTAGCAAGCGGGTTTGTCTACTAGATGCGGATACATACGTTTATTGTGGTGATTTCAAGTGAAGATGTAATGGTGTATATTTTTTCTTTATTGTTGCAAGTTGCAGCTGTCCTAGCTACCAACTTGAGGGGGAGTGTTGGAAAAGAAAAGAGCCCACCCATGTGTTTAGTACCACATGGGGGAGCGCTCACTGTTGGGTCTGTCCGTGGGGCTATATAAGGAGCCCCACACCCCCTGTACTCATTGAGAACTTCAATAGAAGATACGCCCAATTCAGGGGCTTCTCCCGTGGTTTCATCCCGCTCCTCACGGAGTAGGGTTCCACATTAAATCCCGCGTTCTTTCTTTGTTATTTATCTTTATTCCATGTTTTGCTTCCGCATTCTGTTTTTCTACATGTTGTATGGGCCATAGCTATGTCTTCACTATCAACACTTGAGTGGAAGCCGACTGCATATTTCTTGCTCCTCCAAGTTACCAAGTTCCTTGCAAGATAATTTCACAACCTCTCTGTCCAACATGCATCGATCCTTTGTAGAGTCTGCATCATTTTATTAAAGATTTAAATATAAGGACTTCAAAAAGTGTTCATTCTTAATATTCACTTGATCTTCAACTTCATAACATCATAGATAAATATCAGCTTTTTCACGTAATCCTGATTAGCTTTCTTTCATGTCATCTTGATCTTCGCCGCATCTTGATTATGCATCCTTATCTGTCTCTAGCTTGAAATCTGAACTCAACTAAATACAATGCAAACTACTTTTTTTGTGATTATGCATCCTTATTTGGCACCTCTAGCTTGAAATCTGAACTCATCTAAATATAACGCAACGTACTTTTTTTGTTATCATTAAAATATGCACACTTGTGCATGAACTAACATTTCAAACCAAAATATTAGTGTTCTATAACTTCTCTCTTCTCCTTGGCCTATGGCATTGCCAATAATAAAAAAAAGCCATCTTTGTGCAATCTTTGCCTACTCAAAATGTATGCTTTGATTTGGCCATGGGGGCAGATCCAGTATGTATTTTGGGAGTGCATGATCCCTCTTTACTTTTTATATTTCACTCGTGTGATATTCTTAGTTTTTAACATGGCCCCTTCTTGAATCTCAAAGTTAGCTCTTTAAAAATAATGATACAAACCCATTTAATAGTTTGGTGGTAAAGCTTTGTTACTACCATCTTGTGGAGCAGAGTTCTCTATTTATTACCTACTCTAAAAAAAGTATTTCTAATCATTTTTAAAATATTAAAATTAGAATTATAATTTGGCATAGAATGGGATTTGAGCTCATTTATCTCTCCCATTTTTTTAATTATAAATGAAATATTTTTTGTTGTTTACTTTTAACCACTATTTTTTATCTAAAAATTTCACTTGATAATTTAACCATGTGGATGGATTTCGATATGTTTAAATTATTAGATTTATCAAAATTTGAAAACCACCATCAAAAATAATAATCTATTTAATTAGAAATCTAACCTTGTATATTTAAATAATATTTAACTTGTACGTTTATCAAAATTATAATGTCATTTGAAAACAACCACTATACATAAAAATATCATTTGATAATACAATGATTTTTTTAGCATACCTGATAGTTATATGTGTGACCCCTACTTGATAAAATTCATGATTCCACCCTTACTTGGCTAAAGGTTTTTAAAATAATTGTACTTTGTGAAACACTTCTCAAAAATCTCTTAGTATTGATCACTACAAGAATCTGGACCTAAGGCAACGAATAATTTGAATATACGTTGCCATATCTTTTGATGTTAAAGATGTAACAACGAATATTATTCGTTAATACTTGTAATTAGCAACGAATATCATATTCGTTGTTAAAGGTTAATATAACGACGAGTTTTTTTGTTGAATTATTCATTAAAATTCACACTAATCATTGCCAAATTTAGCAACAATTAGAAGAAAACGGCAACGAATAATCGTTGTTATACGATTCATTTCGAGGAATATAGCAAAGAATACCATTATTCATTGCGAATTTAAAGAAGTAAGCAACGAATAATTTTTGTTGTTATATATTTAACTACGGAAGATATGGCAACGAATATTAAATTATTCGCTGCCTTAGGTCACTTTCTTGTAGTGATCCATGCTGCATCTTCATCCCAAAAGCAAAAAAAAAAACACTTCCTTCCCACTTAATAATCCATATAATCAAAGTTCCCCCCTGCCCAATTACATGGTACAAGGGATACATCTAGATTAAAGGCTAGATACAAGGGAGAGGAATATTCTAAACGTGTTATTTGATGTGATCCAAGATTATAGTCTCTCTCTCCTTTACTTTTTATAACTAAATCATCACACACACATGCATGCATACATACATACATACATATACATATACATATATATATATATATATATATATATATATGGATATTCCGTTTTGACCATATTTACCAAAAACTAAGGAAGAAGAGTGCTGATCAAGCTTTGCCAGAGATTTTGAAAACAAAGAAAAGCATACACAGCATCATCTATTTAATCTTCAACGTAGTTTCTGAGGCACGAAGTGTAACAATGAGTCCGTATCAATCAAAGTGGTGGCCAATTATGTTGGCATGCACGAGGTCTAAAGTTAGAACGATGAGAGTTGACATTGCAGCAATACACGCATATGAACCACATGAGAGCTTGCAGACAAGATGCCAATTAGGAGTGTTCTTATCATTTATGTCATTTTCGATACAAGTTATTCCTCGATTGGTAATTCCTACAAACTTCATTAAGACTTTGAACACAAGCCACTTAAATTTCCCATAGATGACCAATAACGACTAAGTAATATAGAGGAAAATGTGCAATATCTCATTTTTAATTTAGGTTCTTTACCAAGACAATATGGCAATACCACGAAATGGAGAGAGAGAGAGAGGGGAAATGTGGATTAAAGTTCGTTACATATAAAGAGAACAAAAGATAGCAAAAGTCGACTAAGCTTGGATGTAAATGACAAAAATGGATGGAATGGATGCCCCAGTTATTTTATCCTTAAGCATAACAGTGATGTGATTTTATCCTTAATCAAAGCTTAGGGTTACAACATCCAAAAAAGAACCCAGAAAACCATTTAGATAACATGAACGTTCGACATCAACAAGCCATCAACTCAAGTTTTTGGACAGAGGCAACTTCTTGAGAGATCTTCCTTTCGACATGATTGTTGAGAATTTGGACACCGAACGTTTGTTATCATCAACCTTCATATCTGAGTAATAGCATACGTAGGAAAGATACAACAAAACAATAAAAATAAATCTGTACCAACAAATTGCAGAATAAAACCCATTCTTCAATGTCAAACTCCATAGTAGGTAAAGGACAACCCACACACACCCGACAAATTTGAGATGCATCTGCTATTATTTTTGCAATGATGATTGGAACACATTCGTATGCATTCTTGCATCGGGCTCTCCAAATCGACCACCAAAGAGAGGCCCACATGACCGTAATTTGCCAAGAAAGAAGGGGTTTTACCGAAATTGAGATGATTCCTATAAGAGGGGAGAAGGCTAAGGTATTCCAATCCGTAATTTGCCAAGAAAGAAGGGGTTTTACCGAAATTGAGATGATTCCTATAAGAGGGGAGAAGGCTAAGGTATTCCAATCTCTATAAGGGAAGTAAGACAAAAGTGTTATTTCTCATGTATTTTTTAAATAGAAAGCATTATTTAAAAATTAGGGTAATTTACATATTTGGTCCTCATATATGGACCCAAAACAAGTCTTTTTAAATGGGTCCCAACGTCAATTCTATAAACTGCACCCTTAGAAAAAAAGAGATGGACTGAATTGCCCATTTTTTGAATTGGTATTTCCAGTTCCTCTCTTCCCTTGAAACAATTCCTCTTTCGGCGACACCTTGTTGCTGACATCCCCCACCCCTCTCCTATGTTGTTGGTGGCATGATTGCCACCGCCATTCTCTTCTCCCATCAACATGGACCACACAACCTCCTTTCTCCTCCTATGATAGTGGTTGGAACCTCAACCTCAACTTTTTCAAGTAATAGTGGTCACAACACCCCCCCCCCCCCCCCCCCGCGTGTGCCAAGCTTCTAGGTCAGGCCCTAACCTCTCAAAACCATAACCAAGAATGGCCCTCCATGCCGCTCTTTCCTCCCCATGTGTGAAACTTCTTCCTTTATCCTATTTATACCTCTTCTGATCATTCTTCTTTCAGTCCATACCTTTGATGACACGTGTTTTACAAGGGCCTAATGTGGTATATATAAGCTGAGATCTACACTGTCGTTGAGGTGACCGTCCACAAAACCTGGATGTCAATCAACAATTAACCCACAAAAAACGAAGCAATGCTAAGCAGAAATGTGGAGTTAAAATTTATTATAACTCTACAAAATGTGTGTATAGTGCAAGTATGTAGAGGTCGAACGTGGGGAGTAAGGGGAATAAATCATACCAATTGACTAAAAAAAGAGAATCAATGTATTTTTGTGTTTTAAAGGATTTTTTTAGTAGATTTTTAATTTATATATTTTTTGTTTTAAATTTAATAATTTTTATTCTATAATTTTTTTTCTATTTTAATTTCATTTGTTTAAATTTCCTTTTTTAATAATTAAAGGTAATAGATATATATGTGTACTAATATAGATAATTTAATATATAATAGATATAAATAGGGAAAAATTAGGAAAATACCCTACTTACCGTCCTTTTTATTTTTAAGGGCATTTAAACATTTTTTTGGCATTTTTAATAATAATAATAATAATAATATAAGTAAATATAGGTATAAATACACAATATGAGATAGTATATATATAAATATGCCTATACAACAACAACAATAAAGCCTTTTCCCATAATTAAGTAGGGTCGGCTACATGGATTCTTCGCCTCCGTTCAAATCTATATTGGGTCAATCTCGGACTTATATCCAAAAAACTAAGATCCCTTCGTATAGTCTCTTTCCAACACTTCTTGGGCCGTCCTCGCCCTCTCTTAGCCGGCTCAACATCCCAACACTCGCATCTCCTAACTGGTGCATCTGCTAATCTTTTTTTCCAATGACCAAACCATCTTAAGTGGTTTTCTCGCATCTTATCCCCGATCGGAGCTACACCAACTTTTTTTCTGATTGTATCGTTCCGAATCCGATCTTTACGTATTTGTCTGCACATCCACCTTAGCATTTTCATTTCTGCTACAACCATTCTCTGCACATGTCTATGGTTCACATGCCAACATTCAGATCCATAGAGCATAGCAGGTCTCACGGTTGCTTTGTAAAACTTTCCTTTAATTTTTAAAGGGATTTTCTTATCACAGAGAACAACAGAGACTCCTCTCCACTTTAGCCAGCCTGCATTTATTCTATTAGTAATATCTCCATCAATTTCCCCATCCTGTTGCAAAATAGATCCCATATATCTAAAATTATCTCTCTTCTGAATGTTATTGTCACTATCTTCGCCTCAATTCCTTCACCATTGCTTCCATCAAAAGTACACTCCATAAATTCTGTCTTAGCCCTACTTAAATGAAATCCTTTAGTCTCCAATGCATGTCTCCGGATCTCAAGCTTCTCATTTACTCCATCTCTAGTCTCGTCAATCAACACAATATCATCAACAAATAACATACACCAAGGTAACTCATCCTGAATGTGACTTGTCAACTCGTCCATAATCACAGTAAAAAGAAATGGACCCAAAGCTGAACCTTGATGTAAACCAATGTTGATGTCAAAATAGTAAGTCTTCTCAGACGGGGTCCTTACACAAGATAAAGCCCTGTCATACATGTCCTTTATGAGGTTAATGTATAGGGCATGTACTTGTCTCTTCTGCGAAACTCTCCACAACATCTCTCGTGGGACAGAATCATAAGCCTTCTCCAAATCAATAAAGACCATATGGAGGTTCTTCCTTGTAGCTATATATCTCCATTGTTTTCCTCAGCAAATGGATGGCTTCAACAGTTGAGCGACCTGGCATGAATACGAATTGGTTTTCTTTTACGTTGGAAACTTGTCTCAGCCTTCTTTCGATCACATGTTCTCAAATTTTCATAGTGTGACTAATCAGCTTGATACCTCTGTAATTTGAACAATTTTGAATGTCTCCTTTATTCTTATAAAGAGTCACCACGATACTCCTCCTCCAATCTTCAGGCATTTTCTTGCTTCGCTAAATAACATTGAATATATTCGTAAACCAAGTCAAACCGTGCTCACCTAAAACTCGCCATACTTCTACAGGGATGTCATTCGGTCTTACACCTTTCCCAAGTCTCATAATCTTCAAAGCCTCCTCTACTTCCTTTCTTTGTATTCGTCTATAACTTGCACGATTCAAGTAACTTTAACTACACTACGAGGAAAATAAGTTGTGGCTACAGAACTATGCCCACGGATGTGGGGCTTGTGGCCACAGAATTGGGCTCTGGCCACAACATGTCATGGCCAGTAGCCATAGCTACAAGTCTCGTCACGAGAGTTCTCTAACCACGAATATGCCATGGCCAGTATAAGTGACCACAGAACTTGTCGTTGCAACATCTCTTGAATGAAGACTCCGGCCATGAAATTGTAGCTACGAGAAACTAGTGGCCACAGAATTATCGTGGCCACAAGTTTCCGTAGCCACATTCCGAGACCAAAACTCATTTTTCTTGTAGTTCTACTAGCTAGATCACCCAAAGTAATCTCTATTTCCTTTCCCAATGAAAAGTTTATGGAAGTACTGCTTCCATCTAGTCTCTATGTCCTTCTGAGTAACAAGCACACGACCTTCCTCATCCTTAATGAATCTCACTTGAGGAAGATCTTTGGTCTTTCTTTCTCTTGCTTTGGCCAACCTGAATATATCCTTCTAGCCCTCCTTAGAGTCGAGACTTTTATTGAAAAAAATTCATAAGCTTCTGACTTAGCTTCTCTTACCGCCTTCTTTGCTTCCTTCTTCGCTATTTTGTAGTTTGTGACCGTTTCCGTTGTTTTTATTCTTAAACATAGCTTTAAAGCAAGTTCTTTTAATTTTTAGCTTCTCTTGCACCCCTTCACTCCACCACCAAGCCTCCTTTTGACCTGGAGATCCTCCTTTTGACTCGCCTAGTATCTCGTTGGCTACCTTTCGGATACAAGATGTTGCTGCCTCCCACATCTCATTTGCACTTCCGCTACAATCCTAAGATAAGTCTTCTAAAACTTTCTCCCTGAAGCTCGATTGCTTCAATGGAAAATTCCACCATCTAGTTCTAGTGATCTTAGGAACCCTTCTTTTCTTTACCAGCTCTTTTATTTGCACATCCAAGACTAACAAGCGATGTTGGGTTGTCAAACTCTCTCATGGGATTACTTTGCAGTCTTTACAACACAACCGATCTCTTCTCCTCAACGTAAAGTAATATATATGTGCTCTAGTTGGCCCACTCTTATAAGTAATTAATTGCTCCTCCCTCTTCTTGAAGAGAGTGTTTGCTATGAAAAGATCATATGCCGTTACAAAATCCGGAATGACTTTTTCCTCTTCATTTTTGTCCCGAAAACCATTTCCTCCATGAACACCAGCATAGCCTGAAGCATCTTTTCCCACATGTCCATTAAGATCTCCACCTATGCAAATCATCTCTCATTGTGAGATTTCTTGTAAAATCTTATCCATATCCTCCCAAAAAACTTGTTTAGTCCTTTCATCTAAACCAATTTGTGGTGCATAAACTGAGGTGATATTCAGAATTTCTTCTTCAAGCACCAATTTTAGCAAAATAATCCGATCCCCCGAATCTTTGCACCTCAACCATACAATCCTTCAAATCCTTATGAACAACCACTCCAACACCATTTCAACCCCTTATCTTCGCCTGAATACCAAAGTTTAAAGCACGTCTTCTCGATCTCCTTTGCTTTCTCTCCAACCCATTTAGTCTCTTGAAGACATAGTATATGAATCTTCCTTCTTTCCACCGTATCCACTATCTCCATCAATTTTTCAGTTAAAGTGCCAACATTCCAACTATCAATCTGCAACTTCCTTTGCAATCTCTTTTGAACTAACTTCTTTACTCGCATGCATCCATTATGCGAGAACCCTTGTTAATTTTGGATTGCATCCGGGTGGTGATGCAGTGTAAAATAAATTATTTTTATATTGTTATATTTTATAATATTTTTTATATTTTTCTCAGATTTTTTTGCATTTTTTATATTTTCAAATGAATAAAAAATAGGAAAACAGTTAGCAACAATATATATCCTACTTGTTTTGGATTTTAATAATAGATAAAAAACTCAAAAATATCCAAAACTATTTTCAAATATAGTAGATATAACAAATAAAATTTAAAAATTGAAAAAAAAGTATTTTTGGATTTTTAACGAATTTCTAATAATTTTTATAAGGATTTTAGAGCTTTTTTATTTTTAGTGATTTTCTTTTGCTATTTTTAAGGATTTTTGGTCTGCATCTACAAAATACAATAAAAAATATTATCTATTTTTTTGGAATTCTTAAATATAATTATATTTTTTGTATTTTTAAATGCAAAGAAGAAGAAGAAAGCAAGATTTTTGAATTTTGAAAATAGGAAAAAAAATTTAAATAGCCCAAGAAAAATATATGTGATTTATAGCATGCCTGTGCACTTAAAATAATTTTCTAGAATTTTTGGATGACAAATGATATTTTTATTAAAGAAAGCAATGTTTTTGTATAAATATTGTCTATTTTTTGTAAAATATAAATATATCTATAAATACTCAAATAATAGAAAATAAAAAAATTTATCTTTTCTTATATTTTATACTATTTTTGATATTTTGCTTAGAATTTTTGCATTTTTGATATTTTTAAATGAATAAAAAAATAGGAAAACAGTGAGTAATGATATACCAACTTGTTTCGAATTTCAAAAATAGCTAAAAAGCTCAAAAATCTCCAAAATTATTTTTAATATATAATAGATATAGCAAATAAAATTTAGAAATCGAAAACACTATTTTTGGATTTTTAACGATTTTTATAAGGATTTTGGAGCTTTTTTAGTGGTTTTCTTTTGTTTTTAGGGATTTTTGGTCTGCATCTACAAAATACAATAATAAATATTATCTATTTTTTTGGAATTTTTAAAAATGATTGCATGTTTTTTGTATTTTTAAATGTAAAGAAGAAGAAAATAGCATGGTTTTTGAATTTCCAAAAATAGGAAAATAATGTTAAATAGCCCAAGAAAAACATATGTGATTTATAGCATGCATGTGCACTTAAAATAATTTCCTAGAATTTTTGGATGATAAATTATATTTTAATAAACAAAGTAAAAGAAATAAAAATCAATGTTTGGTAGGGACCTTAATGTAATTTTCAGAAACTATTCATGCATTCCAGAACACAATTAAAAAAATAATGGAATGTGTGCAAAATTCCCATAATATATTCAACTAAAAATGCTAATAGAGGTATTTTTTAATTAGTAAAAAGTGAAAGGTCCTTCTTGCAAAATGTCCAAAAAGTATTACATTGTAACTTGAATTTTCAGGGCTAAAACAAAATACAAGAAATCCAATGGTCCCTCTACAAAATACCCACCCCCTCACGTACACAAACACGTGAGGTGATGTGTCGATGGACTAAAGTATAAATAAAAGAAGTATTTCGATCTACTTGCAAATAATACAAAAAATATTTAACTGCAGATGAATGTTTTTGTGCTAAAAATAAAATACAAAAGATGTGAGGGTTACATTGCAAAATTAACCCTTCTAAGGGGATCCAACAACTGTGATGATTTCATTAATCCACATGGTTGCCTCTGGATGCCTCGATACTGGTTCTTGTATATGCTATTGGGATTAGACCTCTTGGGAGATCTGACGGCCATGTGTGTGCAGGATTTGATGGTCTCCTTCTGATTTGGAGCGGCAAGGCGATCCAACGACTACTACTCTTCCTAAGGAACATGGAAGAAAATGTATTCAGACGAGCTTCGATTGGCCAATCCTCGCTCCTTCGACGGTCTCTGCTGCTGCTCCGATGCTCAACACACTCCCCAAGGTAGTATGCAACTATTGGGAGCTTTAGAAATGGTTGGGACCCATCAGTGGAGTCCTTGCTGCTCATGAAGGTCGAAGCTCCGGGGATCCTACTTCCTTGTCAAAATTGCCTCCCAAGAGGCATTGGGCCTCCAACACCTGCATGGTAAGTACATGCAAGAATAAAAAGGGGTTTTGGGGGTCCGATTAGACGAAGATGGAGTGGAATGGCATCAAGCGGAGGCTCTCCGGCATGAGGCAGAGGAGGAGAGCCGATCTCCTGATACAAGAAAGATCGTGTTGAGTGGAAGTGCCAGGGGAGAAGAAGAAGTGAATGGGACTGAGGTGGCAGTGAAAGATGGGCCGGAGAACGACTGAGTGACGGTGGAACACTGGCGGGAGCAAAGCTCCGACAAACTACGAGGAATGATTTCTAAGCTACGATAATGATTCATAATTAAAACTAAGAACAACAAATAAATCCTACAACTAAAGGCTACATAAAGCAAAGAAAAAGAGGCTCACCGGACCGAGGATGGCTAGGAGCAGAAGCTCGCGGCGGAGGTGGCCGACAGAGCTGGATCGACTCAATCCATGCCCTTTCCTTCTCGTTGAACCCTTAACGGATCTCCTATTGTCACCAGGAGGCTCGAGCACTTGTTGGGTTAGGGATTTGAGGAAGAGGGATCAATCTAAAATGGAGGTGGATGGATAACATATATACCGAGCCTCCTTGACTTAGGGTTTTCATTCGACCCAAACGTTGACTCAAACAGATCTTGGTCCACGTGAGAGATCTTTGGAAGGTGAAGATATGTGCAGAAGGACTCAAGGCATCAGGGCTTGATTCAAGCCCCAAAATTAAGAGAAGAAGGGAAGGTGTGTGGCTTGGACCAGTCCAAGGAGGGGGTGGGAGTCTTGACCGAGGTCAGCGATCCTTGCCTCCTCATTCATCCTCGACAGTAAGCTACACAATAAAACAACAAACAAAAATAGAAATAAATCAAAAATATTAAATGTTTTTATTATTTTTCTTAAAACATGAAAACTTTTTTATTATTTTATTTAGTATTTAATCTGTTTTTATTTGTTTTTTGGAGTTTATTTGCTATGTGTTACTTTTTATAGGTATAAATATATGTATATTTACTTATATAGGATGTATTTTATTTTTATTTTCTATTGTAAATTTTATTATTTTATACACATAATTTATATATTTATAACTTATTTATATACATATAAATATATTTTATTGATTTTTTGAATTAATATGCACACTTAAAAATATAGGTGTAGTTATTATATAGGTATATGTATATATAATTCATCTATGCATTTTGAGTATACTAATTTATTTTACTGTATTTTTAGTTATTTTCTTTTATTCTAATTATGTACATGTATTTTAAGTTTTTATTATTTTATTTAGTATTTTAATCTGATTTTTATTTGTTTCGAGTTTATTTGTTATGTGTTACTTTTTATAGGTATAAATATATGTATATTTACTTATATAGGATGTATTTTATTTTTATTTTCTATTGTAAAATTTATTCTTTTATACACGTAATTTATATATTTATAACTTATTTAGATACATATAAATATATTTTATTGTATTTTTTGAATTAATATGTACACTTAAATAAATAGGTGTACTTATTATGTAGGTATATGTATATATAATTCATCTATGTATTTTGAGTAAACTAATTTATTTTATTGTGTTTTTATTATTTTATTTTATTATGAGTATGTAAATGTATTCCATATATTATTTATAAAATTATAAAAATATGAAATAGTGAAAAATATAAAGAATAAATAAATTGATTATTTTATTCAGATATAATGTACAATAACCTAACTTTTGCATCTCAGTTCCAAATTTAATGAAACCACCTTTATTAAATAGTTTATTAAAAGTTATATACAATTAAAGGTGTTTTGGTGAAATTTGATTTCATATGAAGAAGATACAAGTCTGTGATTTTTGGATTTTGGCTTTTTATCTTGAGTGTGTAGGGCACATCATGCATTATTTTTGCATGAAATAATTTTTGTATTTTTCTATGTATTTTTGTTTATATCTTTTATGTACAAATTTTATTGATTTGATGTATAAATAATAAAGAATAAAATAGGTTCCGAATTGGTTGTATTGGGGAATTGAAAAATAGGATTTAATTATATTTTTAGCCCTTATCTCCTCATACTTTATTCCTTGTCGACTCAGTCATCATGATGCCTAGGTCTCGGGGTCTAGGATCATTCAATACCTATGACATTCCGTTTCCTTTTCTTTTCTTTTCTTTATTCTTTTATTTTATCTTTAAATATAGTATTTTATATAATATTTACACTATAAATACTAGATGTTATTTTGTGCAAGATAATGATATATACATGAATTTAGCTATGGTTTAAAGGCTAACGTAAAAAAATAAAGATGATGAAATGGAGATTCATCAACCTTGCCCTTCGTTTCTTCTCGATCTCTTCATATCCTTCCATATCTTGCCAACAATGTTGTTGGATCTTGGGCTTGTCCCCCAGGTTTCGCTCCATGGCCCTTCCGTCCATATTCATCGGTCGAGCTTCAAGCTCGAGTTTGTTCTTTATTCTACATGTCCACATGAATACAATCCCTACCATCTGGCTCTACCACAACAGCTCGCCATTGACGACTTTTCCACACAAAAATTAGACCACCTATAGATAGAGAAAGACAAAGAGAAAAAACTACTTCTTGTTATCCTTGATGCTCTCACGCAGGAGGGGAGTTCGGGAATGGGGTACCATCGGAGGAGGAACTTGATGAATAAGAATTGATGGTTTTGAGGGAATACCAATTCATATAATAATGGTACTTTAGTTCATCTCTCATTTTTTTCTTATTTGTTGTTTATAGAAGCGGAGTCGGCATCTATTTTGTTACTTTTGAAAGATTGGGATCAATATTTGGATTGGGTCCATAGATGGGGACCC
Source organism: Ottelia alismoides (assembly GCA_037367405.1). Lineage (NCBI taxonomy): Eukaryota > Viridiplantae > Streptophyta > Magnoliopsida > Alismatales > Hydrocharitaceae > Ottelia > Ottelia alismoides. The sequence continues at coordinate 235,897 of JAZKJV010006175.1, read as the reverse complement.
AATATGTAAATTACCCTAAAATTTATTATGGTCATTCGAGGTTTTCCGTCTTGAAGAAAAAAGTCTTTAAAGTTCAAATTTAGGATCCTACTAATTAATAAAATAAATGAAAGGATTATTTCATAAAATAAAAGAGGAGTTCCAGATACTCCCCAAGGGTGAGGGAGGTGATGAGTTCTATATTCATTTGCATTTTGGCTTGAAATCCTTAACAAGTACATGCAACTCAACCTAATTTTACATTCTTGTGTTTATATCTTTATGAATAAGAATATAATATTAACCTTACAAATACATAAAAAGAATAAAATAAGGAAAAAGAATACAAAAAATGATGTGCAACATGTAAATTTATACAAGTAAATAAAAGAGGTTTAAATAGAATCGTTAATGCTAACTATGACCACACAACACATACGCAATGGGGATTTATCATTAAGAATGGCCCGTCTTGATTTTTTAAATATCTAATATGCATGTTTGAAATATTTGAATGTCTCCCCTTGTGACTTTTCGTATCCCACCTTATAGGCTAATAAATTATAAAGCTAAGGGAGAAAGAAAAGCCCTCACATATACAATTCATATTCGATTTTCACAACTTTGCCGACAGTTAGAAATCTCTCCAAGTATTTGCTACACATATATTCCATAGTCTTCTTTTATTTTTTTAATGATTTTGTAACTTGTTCTTGTAAGCCTATGCTATGACTCTATGAGTACTTTTTCTCATTCCAACATGTCATTTCTTGTCAATTTCATCTTTGTCATTCTTTTCATAAGTTATTTTTGAAGGCGGGGGTTTTCGTCTCGTGCATCACGGAAGTGTGAAGATCGCATCGCATGCGATATAGATAAGCAGAAATAAAAACAATGAAACTACATGACATGGGAACCATTCTCATGTCATTTAATCTTTATCACAACTAAGTATTAAGGTCACCTCTTGAAGCGTGATTGCGATTATCGTGTATCTAAATGAAGAGACCTCCTATCTCAAGTCTGATCCAACAGAGCGAGTACTTGTGAGCGCATGGATGAGACATGTACTTCCAGCAATCCGAATTGATGATCCGAACGCGGAACCTCCTGATTCATATCATGAAATCTATAGTATTCCTTGTGAACACGAGGCGCCAACAAAGATGGAGATCCACGAGCAGTCGATCTGGTAGCACAAAGGCAATGCGATGACAACGAAACTCTTAAGAAATCCTAGAGTGGATAACCACTAGGGTTTGAGAGCAAGTGGGCTTAGATGTGTATGAGAGAGAGGGATAGAGAGAGAGAGTTTGCTACTTCAACTTGTGTGTAGAGAAAAATATAGGACTGGCCCTTCTCTTATACAAAATTGAATGGCTAGGATGCACAATGTCGTAGAATTTATCGCAATAATTTACAACAACAATTAACTGATTTAAAAGAAATAAATAAATTGAAGACATTCTTCAATAAATTCAATTCCATTTAAATTAATTTCATGTGGAATAATAAGGAAGGAGCCTCCTCTTCTTTCATAATTGATGAGATTCTCAATCTCATCATATTTTCTACATGTTGCAGTAACTTTTGTTCTTGAATTTTCATCAAAATAATTCTAAATTATCTTGTGATAATTTCAATCATGTTGTTGATAATTATGAATAATATTCATCCATTCAATATTAAATGTAATTCACATTTACATTTAATTGTACAATATGAATCATATTTACATTTAATTGCATGTGAATCTAATTCACATCAACTTAATAAATTATAAATCATATTGATAAATGAAATCTCTATGATATTACAAATCAAATCCGCAATGTAAGTGTATTTATTATGGATAGTGTTATCCACATTAATAATATCTATAATAACTAGATCTAATTTCATTATCTTAGATGACCCTCTACATGTGTCCAAATAATATGAACCATATCCATATTTTTAATGATAATTAATAATCACCAATTTTCCAATATTCAGATATTATCAACAATAGAATTATTCTTGAACTCTTTCAAGAATAATGTGCTTTCCCCACGGATACTTGGTGATAAGGACATGGTGATTGTACATTCCATATATAGTGACTTAGATACTGAGATCTAATCTCATATCCAGATCCAGAAGACCGCTCAGAACTGATCAAGTCAGACAAAATATCTAATCTTCTCATTGCATCTGGATCATATTCAGATCAATGTCCAACATTTGGGCTAAGATCGAATAATCAATCTACTGAGTGAAGTCACTAAAATTCAAATATTTTTAATCACTCCCTTGGAATGGAAGTGTCATGGTTATACAATCGTTTAAGATCACATCACCCTTGAATATTCCTAATACCCATACATCTTACATACTGGAAGACCTAGAATAAACCAGAAGTTCTGGTCATATTTGAACTATCTTCTTCAGTCTTTGATCATTAAGTCTCTCATTCAATCATTAGGAGTTGGTATCGATCATATGTTTTCCAAAAACATATATCATACCTCCAAATCCTGGCATGCTTTCAAAGCGAGATGACCATCGATGGAATTTGGTTGGCCCCAATATCTCATGAGTGAGCTCATGTCTTTCCGATTTAGTAGTGAACATGTATGATTGCTTTGAGAGATCGTATTACTCATATGACCTTGTACGCACATCAGATCGCTAATATATAGACCTTGATTAGGTCATCAACCTAATGGTATGCCTAATATACATTAGACATATAGTAACACATTTGTCTCCAGTCAGAGGATGCGTGCATGTATCGTGACAACATTCGATATAGATCTTGGTTATTTTGATCTTGTTAAGTCAACTCTAAATTAACTTGTCTGACACCTCTCAATCTATATTCCTATGCAGAGGACCTGCATCAAGAGGTCAGTCGAATATCAGTCCAATAATCATTTGACGGTGCTATATGTGTTCTCAATCTAACTCTTTAGATATCATGCATGCACCAACCTCTATGATTCAACCATTGAATCAATACTTGTATGATTATCAAGATAGCCATGGTACATAACCCTAATTCTATGAAGGGACTTTATAAGTGCATTCATTCATTAATCTTAGATAGGGAGTGAAAATCAATAACTTTTATTGAAATATAAAAATTTACAGTAACATTTATTGTAGAAATGATTCATAGTGGGCTATGTGGTTCATGGAGTTTTTTATGGTAACATTCATGTATTTCATGAGAATGGAACCTACAGGATCGAGTTTCCAATTAAGGGAGAACCACAAGCTCCCACATACGGGAGTGCTATAGTAGATGGTACAAGAGATAGAAGAGAAAAGAATACAAAAAGATAACAAGTTCGACGAAGAGATAGATGTTGTCCATCACATGGACTATTCCACCTCTGCTGACGGTGGACCTTCCATCGAGAGAACAAGCTCTCGAGGGACAAACCGATAAATCAGATGGGTAAAGAAAAACCAGCACCATCTACTCTGCCTATAAATCCATCTAAGAAAGCTTTTCTCTGAAGCGTGATGTGCCGATCAAACGCTTGCAAGGAGCCGAATCTCACAAGGAGACTGGTCGAAAGGAGTCCATTAGAAGGACGTGCAGTAGATCCGAAGTCAGAGGCCATCCAACGAGCATTTCGTAAGCAAAAATGGGGGAGGTGGTTGAAGCTAAGATGATGAAGGTGGGGGCCGTGATCGCTTAGGACATGGAAGAAAGAAAAGTTGAGTTGATACTGCTTCATGTAGTTGCAACCATAGGATAGGACACCTATAGGATAGTTCATACTCCATTTACTAGACTATTAGCATTGTTGACTTGTGATTTTATAATGAAGATGAAAAAATTAGCCAATGTATGTTTTATTGAAATATATTTACAATGCTCTTTACTTTTATTCCATAGCTTTTGAAAAAAAAACGTAATCAGACAAAATTCGGCCAAATCGGCAATAAACTTATTTCACAATGCTAAGAAGGAACATTTTTTAAAAGTTAAAATAAAAGTAATATCGGGTATTGGTGGAAAGTAGAAAGATAAGTCAAAAAAATATGATAACATTTTATGTATCCCAATTGACAAGGTATTGTTTATTATCAAACGTTAATTCACTTAATACTAATGAACTATGTGTTTTTAAATGTAATTTTGTATACGATGCATTGTTCATTGGTATAGCTAAGAAGAAGACAATGAGTGATTGTAGGTTGCAACCATAATATTAGACTATTGGTTGCACAATGGTTCCCCATTTTTCAACAACTATGGTCGATGGATTTCAAAAGGCACATGAAAAACACAGAATCATATATCATCTGGGAGAAAGTACCACGCAACCCTATAGTATATTTCTCTACTAACTCACTATATTTTTGTCAAAATGTTAGTATCTGATTTATACTACAAATTAAACAATATCATAAATTAGAGACCACATATATTTCTGTTCTTTCTATGCCTTAAGACTTAGATACAAGGGATTCTATGCCTTAAGGTATGATGTCAATATAGTGGATATCAATCTTCTTAAACATAATCCATTTATGCCCGTAGATTTGAGAGTACCATGTTAATCAACTTGATGACATTCAAATATAAAATTTTGTCTCTTTTATACTATTCTTCCTTAGTATCCACTTCAGGCTTAGAGAATCATGAAATTGGTATAAATTATTTCCTTCTTGGTCGGATTATTCTCCTGGAAAGGTACCAATCTTTTGTCTACCTTGTTATCTTTTTAATAACAAAAAAGCCGCTCATTTTGAATAAAGTCATTCACTGGATTTTCTACTTGGAAAAAGGGAAGTGATGGAAATATACTGTTATATTGGTAAAGATCCAAATATACGAAATAACAGGTATGGGAAATCTTGTCGAGATTCGATGATTCATTTCCAAAAAAATGTAGCATTTCACAAGCAGGATAATCAACAAAGAAATTACAGATTGTAGCTGATGTTATAATTGGCCTTATTAGATGGCTTGCTTTACAAGTTTTTCCATTTTGAGTTCATGACATGCATATGAATTCAAACATTCAGGGTAATTTTATTGAACTAATTAAAAGATTGGCTTCCTTTATCAAGGATGTTGAATGTAGTGGTTTTAGAAGATATACTTAGGAATGTTGAATATACTTCACTAAAAATCAAAAAGATATCTTGAATATTTTTGCGAATAGAGTGTGGAAAATAATAAGGGAAGAAGTTGGTGGTGAAAAGTTTTGCTTAATTGTTAATGAATCTAAAAAGGAACAAATGTTCATTATTTTGCGGCTCGTTGATAGATGTGACTATACCTGGGGGCGATTCTTTAATTTTATCATATGCTTGATACTTCTACTTGTACATTAAAGAAAGTGATTTCTTGTATTTTTGCACGTTACAATCTTAATATTAAAGACATTCGAGGTTAAGGGTATGATGGTGTTAGGAATTTGTGATGAGAGGGGAATGACCTTCAAGCTTTATTTGTAAAATGTTGTCAATGTGCATATTACGAACATTGCTTAGCACATTGATCACAGTTAGCATCAATTGATGCACGCAGAGAAGCGATTCCCGTTCACTTTTTCTAAATTATCTTTTATTATAAATATTGTCACTGTTTCTTGTAAGCATAATAGCGAACTGTGTGCGGCACATGCTTCTCAGTTAGATTGAAACTTTGCATCCAATGAAATTCAAACATGTATTACGTTTAATCAAAATACAAACTTTGCAAAGAGCTGGTGATACAAGATGGAATTTACATTTATGATCTATTAGCAATTTGATCAGTATGTTCAGTCCAACTTGTGAGGTTCTTAAGAATATCATTAATGATGGATTCACATATGCTCAATGAGGTGAACTGATGAAGCTTTTTGTGCAATGACATCTTTTGAATTTGTTGTAATCCTACATATCATGAAGAGATTTTGTCTATTATCCAAGATTCCAGTTTACAAAGACAAACTCAAGATATTGTAAATGCAATGAATCATTTGGCAAAAGAACTTACTCAAAAGCTTGGGAAACACGTATGGAATACCTTGATGGGACATGCTACTACTTTTTGTGAAGATATAAGGTTATTGTCCTTGATATGAATCCTAGATATATTACGGGAAGAGGTAGAGCACAATGGAACATCATTACAGAATTGATATTTTTCTTACTACAATTGACTCGTAACTTTATGAGCTAAATAATTAATTTGGTACAAATATTATGGAGTTCTTAAGTCTTACATCTGCATTGGATCCGAAGGATAAGAACAAGACCTTTGACGTCGTAAGAATTTATGCACTTTTGGAAAGATTTTATCCTGGAGATTTTTCTGGGCAAGGGAAATTACGTATTAGATATGAAGTGATTTAAACTCGACGTTGCTCGATATCATCAACTAAAAAGTTCTTCATCAATTTATGACCTTTGTCACTTACTAGTTGTTGAGAATGTAATCTTCTAATTGATATTCCATTTGACTTACATTAAATCTATCTATATCTAATACAACTACATAATGAGCATTTCGATGACGAAAATTGTGAAAACTAGGCTTTGTTTAAATGGATGATGATTTTTGTGCTGATGTATAGTCGTCATATATATTGAGAAGGACAATACTTAAATATTTAACATCGATTTATTGATAAATGATTTGATGACAAATATGAAGGAACATAGAGCTCTTCTTACATGAACTTTTTATGTACTTTACGAACTTTTTATGTACTTTACAAATATGTTTAGTTTCATTTCAATTTCATAATTGCAATTATAATTTTTGTAAGTATGTATTTCTTAAAAAAATTAAAGAATACAGCTTGTTTTTTTACTACTTTTATATTCCATGTTTATTATTGCAATTATATTTCCTTGAATGGTGTATTTTTCACATAAAAAATTCACTAAACATGGGATGGATTTTTGCCACTTTTATCATAGCCCCTTGTGATTGAATTTCTTGTTGCGTTCTTGTGTGTATATGTTGGTGGTGTACACTCCTATCTTGTTAATTACTAGGGTTCACATGAACAAAGCGGATTGGATATATTACATCTAAGAATGAAATCATTAATGTAGTGTATCCTTATAAATTAGCTTTTCTAATGGGTGAACACCCATGAGGATCCAAATGAGTAAAAAAGAATGTCTTTTGAACTATGTTAGGATCCCACACTTCAACAAATTCTTAATGGGTGAAGGAGATGCTTTTTCTAATACACCCTTCCCTCGTTAAGAAAAAACCTTTTCTAATAAGTCACGGGGACCTGTTAGGAAAGTCAAAGTCTTTCATCAGAGATTGGTCGACCCATTAGAAAAGACTTCCACAACCCTTTACAACATTTCTATGGCACTCATTCCTAATTGGTAAAAGGCATTTTCTAATGCTTTATACATGCTAAGAATAATAGTTTTTGGTGCAATACACTCTACAACAAGATCGTCTTACGACAATGAATAATTTGGATATTGTAATATCTTTTGATGTTTAATATATAACAACGAATATTTTTCGTTACAGAATTATAGCTTGGAAAGAATATCATATTCATTGTAAAAAGTTTTCAAATAACGATGATTATTCAAATGACGTTTTTTTGTCAAAATCATGATATTAATCATTAACAAATAACCGTTGTTATATGATTAATTGCTAGTGATTAAAACAATGAATACAGTTTTCTTTGTGAATTTAAAATTTAATAAACGATTGACATCCGTTGTTATGCATTTAACTACAGAAGATACATCAATGAATATTATATTATTTGTTGTCATATGCCAATTTTGTTACAGTGGCACCCCGATCCCCTGCTAGCCTCTTCGATTTTTTTGATGGAGATATTGTTCTCCCAAAATAAGGATTTTTGACCTATGGCTTCAGGCATTGTCCTATATAACCTTATTTAGACGATCTTTCATGGGCTATAAGAACTCCCCCTCCTCTCTAGGGCTTTTTTGATTTGTAACAAACTTTAATCCTCCTCCTCTTCATTTTGGGTAAGTTACCAAAAAAGAGCCTCGGCTATATGCCGCTTTCAAAATTACATCATTTTTCAAATGTAAAGCATGTGTCCCTAAACTTTCAGCTTCAGGGTTTAATGTCGATATATAAGAGCCACACAAGCTTACACAATCCTATATTTGATCAGGCCCTCTTTCTTACATTTGAAAAATAAGGCTGTTAACTGAGAATCGACGTATAACGAAGGTCTTTTTTTTTTCCAATTTTTCTCTTTTTCTAATATATTATTATTGATATTGTTTTTATTATTGTTACATTTGGCCGGCAAAAATTGTGCATAGACCAATTAGACGATACCCAACGAAGGACTACATTACATGCTTACAAACAACGGAAAAATTCCAACAACTTTACATCCAAAGCAAATACTGTTCCGAGAACGTAAAGATGTTGACTATCATCACCGAAATTTTAGTCGAGTAACGGCAATCTGCTCGTATCGAGCCAGATATATCTCTCTTCAAAACGAGCATATTACCAATGTGGAGAGGTCGGATAAGCTAATCTATCTATACAGCACATCCTGACATGTGACAACCCAACGGGGACATCTTGCAATTTTAGGGCACCCCAAAATCAGAACCCTGGATAAATTAATTGCATCCCCCCTAAACTATGTACGCTCGCTATCCTCCATGATGTGGATTTTGGGGGTTCCATGAGTCACGACGTCGAGGACAGCGTGTTCTTATTAGTGATGGACAAATATTATATATTTTAAGCCCATTATTATTATTTAATTAGAAGCGCCATGCGTAGGTAACGCACGAACTCTCCCATCGTTTGTGGACACCTCCCGGTGAGAGGTCATCGCTTGACATCGCTGACTCTCCCGAGATCCGTAGTTACCATCAATTTTTGGGAACTACGAGGAACAGCGCCCGCCTTGTGGATTACGAAACTACGTGTTATCCTCAGACCTAGTGGTTGTCTATTATAGATGGATAACATGTGATTTGATGTACCACATGCACATGATTGCAACGATACTAGTAAGCGAGATCATACATCGACTAGACAAGCACCGTATATATGCAAAACGACTTGAGTTGAGGACTCAAGGGATGAAAATGTCAAACTACCCACGGCATGAAATTAGAAATCTTATGATATATCTCGGATAGACATAGATTAGAAATTGTTTGATATGTCTACAATATTCAAAATCCATGATTAAATCATCCGTTAGTAAATATATAATGATGATATTAATTATTGTAAAACTAATTTTTATAATTGATATCAGCTATGGATGCTGCATCCGTCGTTATTTCAATAGCGACTAAATAACGATGCTTTTATTTTACTAGTTAAGGGAGGAGGGTGGGGTTGGAACACTGATCATTGGAATGAGAGCTCATAGCTTCTACCATTAGATCATTTAATTGTATATAACGATGATTACCCATTATTATTTGTCAAAATTGGTCATAGAAAATTCCGTACTCTAGACAGATATCGGTTTTGTAACATTTCAATCCTCAAACATAGTCCCACATCTAAAACTCACAAAGTGTAGGTGTGCGTTATAATTGATGTGGATTAATACTTGAACGATGTGGATTATTAATACTTGATAATTTGGGCTTAAGCAGTTTTGAGCGGTTGTCAATGGGTCCAATTGGGTCCAAACCCAATTAGTTGTCAGGGTTAGTTTTCCTTGATAACAGATTGGGGACCTAAACTCAGGATGTTACAAATGGTACAGAGCCAATTTAATAAAAATAAAAAGATGATGAAATAATATGCATTGCTAGTAGGGGCATTTATGCAATAAAATAAAGTACATGGTGATCCATACAAAATGCCCAAAAGTTTAACTTTTAGATTACAATTTTTAATACTAAAGAAAATAACAAGAGCCAGAGGGTCTTCCTTCTAATTTTCATGGCCCCTCACGTGGCACAACACATGAGGCGCGAGGACCTATTTGTAATATGCAGGAAGTTAAGAGGGTCCTCTACAATTTATACAAGAAGTTTTGAACTTTACTTAATATTTATAGAACTATATAATAATTACAAAATAAGGCAAGGGTTACTTATATATTTACCCCTTAAAGGCACGGATCTGATGGCGGAGCTGTTTCCACGTGGTGCAAATGACAGTAGAGGAGGGTGACATTTCGCCCTTGATCGAATGTCTGAGATTAGACCTAGAGCTCAAGCTCGATCTGACGGCTGGGAGGGTCACTGGAAGAACATGGAAGAATGACTTCTTCCCCGACCTTCGATCAGATGTATCTTCGTCCCCCAGCATGAATCACCTCGTCGGTGGTCGCTTCAGTTTCCTGGGAGCTCTCCGCGACATCTAGCACCCTCAGGAAAGATCCAAGCCTCGCCGGAGAGGGCTTGGAGATCTATCAACCTGAAGCTCCTGACTTAGGATTGGACTCGTCTCCTGGAGGATTTTCAAAACCCAAACACATGCACAAAAAGGATAAGGGGACCGGGGGCTATCTCCTCGTCCCACTACTAAAGCCTATGTGTTAGTGGACAAGTGGAGAGGGAGCACTGCGGCTCTGATTCGTGCATAATCTGAGGTGAAAGTGAGGGCTAAAGGTGGAGAAGTGAAGGGGAAGTTGAAGCGAGAAGAAATGGTGGTCAGGCACAGTCGGAGAACGATGAATTTGGGGCTGGAACCTAATACTCCAACGATTTTAATTTCTAAAATTAAGCTAAATAAATGAATATTGATTAAACTAAAATCTAATCTATTTTAAGGACCTAAAATGCAATAAGGAAACCTAATCTAAGCAACTCAAACCTGTGGGAAACAGGGAATAGAGAAGCTCGACCGACGGAGTTCCGACGAACTCGGATCGCACTGCCCTACACCTTTATCCACGTCGTCAAGGCATGGAGCTCGATGTTGTCACCAAGGAGGCTTTATATGGAGGTTCTATTGGGGTTATGCTGAAATGCTTCGGGCGTAGGTCTAATGTATCCTCACAAGGCGAGAACACAATGGTTGTGGCAACCTCTTACAAGAAGCGAATCAAATAACAATTAACCCACAAATAAATATAGCAATGCAAAATAGAAGTGAATAACTTTACAAATAGTGTGCATAGGTGTAAGTATGTAGAGTGTCGAACTCAGGGAGCACACAAGATAGATTGGGAATTTAATTCTAAAATTATCCTCTTAGTATCTTTTTATTATATTTTTGTGTATGGGTTTTTAAATATAATTATTTGGAATTTTGGTTTTTATATTTTTTTGTTTTTTTAATTTTATATTTTCTAATTGTTAATTTTCTTTTCCTTTTTAATTAGTTATAATAAGAGTATATGTAAGATATGTAAATAAGATAGATAATATAAATATTAAATATTAAATAAATATAAATTATGGGAAATACCCTAAGGTGTTGTCTTTTTTATTTTTTAAGGTTTTAGAAAATATTTTTAGTGTTTTTAATGATAATAATAATTTTAATAATAATATAAGTAAATATAGTTATATATAAAGATGTAAGCTTTTGTATTGGGATAATTACACCCATAACCCTGAGTAACTTCGCAATAACATTCATAACCCTGCATAATTACGAATTACGCTCAGGACCCTGAATAAGTCTGTTGTCTTACACCTATAACCTTCCGTTACTTTACTTCGTTAACTCAACCAGATATTGAGTTAATCTAATCCATCAAAGATATAACGGTTCGAATTAACTTAAATAAAAAAATATCCCATTTGATAGTCTCTCCTTCGAGCAGGGGAGGCACAGAGCTCCTCAGCGGCGGCTTCTCTGGGCGGTAGGGGGGGCTTCTCTGGGCGGTCTTGGTTTCTGGCAGGTAGGTCTCGGGGGGTGGGAGGGCTTCTCTTGCCTGTGGCGGGCTTCGCGGAGCTCCTCCAGGCGCGGGTGGAAGCTCGGCCAACGGGAGGTGGGGGAGGGGTGAGCTGGATGCGGGACTGGTGGGTTTTGGGACCGGGGCGACCTGGACACAGAGCTCTCCGAGTGCGGGTGGAAGCTCGGCCCGCGGGGGCCGACTTGGGAAAAGGGGAAGCTCGGTGCGTTTCGGGATGGGAACAAGGGAAGCTCGGTGGGTTTCGGGATCGCGAGAGGGGGGGGGGTCAGTGGGTTTCGAGACCGCCGAGAGGGGGGAGACCTGGACACGGAGCTCTCCGGGCGCGAGTGGAAGCTCAGCTAGTAGGAGGCGGGGGGTCTCGGGAATAGGGGAAGCTCGAGGGCTGGTGGGTTTCAGGACCGCGGGAGGGGGGGGGATGATGGGCTTCGAGATCGTCGGGGTGGTGGGGGTGGGGGGTGACCTGGACACGGAGCACTTTGGGCGTGGGTGGAAGCTCGGCCCGCAGGAGGCGGGGGGGGGGGGGGGGGGGAGGGGGGTCCGCGAGAAGGGGGGAGGGGGGGACCGGTGGGTTTCGAGACCGTCGGGGTGGGGGTGGGGGTGGGGGGGAGAGAGAGACCTGGACACAGAGCTCTTCGGGCGCGGGTGGAAGCTCGGCCCGCAGGAGGCGGTGGTCTTGGGAATAGGGGAAGCTCGGGGGCTGGTGGGTTTCGGGACCGCGGGAGGAAGGGGGCGGGGGAGGGGGGCAGAGGGGTGGTGGGTTTCTGGACCATGGAAGCTTGGCCCGCGGGAGGAGGGGGCTCCGGGAAGGGGAACCTCGGCCCGTAGAGGGGGCAGTGGGGGGCTCCGGGAGGAGGTGTTGCTGGTCGGTAGGGGGAGAGGAAAAGGATGGCGTGTTTTGTAAATAAGAATGGATATTAGGGGTAGTATTGTATTTTTTTAACGGAAACCGTCAACATAACGTCCATCTCAAACAGAACACGACACAGGGTTATGTCATGTAAGAGTTAAGCATTACTCAGGGTTCCTCATGTAATTCACGATTATGTAGGGTTATGAATGTTATTGCGAAATTACTCAGGGTTATGGGTATAATAATCCCTTTTATATTTATAGATATAACTATAAATACCCAAAAATGATGAAACAAAATGTTTTGTCTTTTTTATGTTTTCTATATTTTGTGATTTTCTTGTAATTTCTTGCTCATTCTTATGTATTTTTAAAGTGCAAAATACATTAAACATGGAATAAATAAAGGGGTCGAATAATTTAAGATTTTAAAAATAGATAAATGGTTCAAAATTAATTAAATCTATTTTTTTACTATAAAGTATATAATATAAATAAAATAGAGAAATAGAAATGGATATATTTGGATTTTTCAAATATTTATGAGAATTTTTATAAGAATTTTGGAGCTTTTTAATTTTTATTATTTCTTTGGTTATTTTTAGTAGTTTTTGGCATGCAATTATAGGATATGGTTAATAAACAAAATATATTTTTTTGGATTTTTTCAGAATGATTTTATAATTTTTATGTATTTTTAAATGCAAACAAGAGCTAAAGGCAAGGTTTTGCATTTTTAAATATAGGAAAATTAGTTTAATTGAACTATTTTTCTTTGTTATTTTTAGTGATTTTTGGTCTACAGTTATACGATACGGTAATAAATGAAATATATTTTTTTTTGAAATTTTACAGAAGAGTTTTATAATTTTTATGTATTTTAAAATGCAAATAAGAGCTAAATGCAATGTTTTTGTATTTTTAAATATAGGAAAATTGATTTAAATGGCCTAAGAAAAATATATGTGATTTAATACGGTCTAAGGCATTTAAAATATTTTTCCTTGAATTTTTAAATACTTAATGATATTTTTAATAAATAAAACACAAGAAATAAAATTTAATTTCTAGTAGGGAGTTATTTGCAAATAATCAAAATGCAAATAATTAAAAGTATTTATCAATTTCTGAACCTATTGAAGAATTCTAGCATAAAATACACAATATTCCTAGAAATTTTAATACAATGTATGCTGACAGGGGTATTTTTGTAATATTTAAAAAGCGGCGGGTCCTTTCTGTAATTTATCTAAAAGATAATAAATTGGAATTGAAATTTTGTGGACTAAAGAGAAATATAAGAAACCCAAGAGCTTAGGTGTAAAATGTCCAGTCCCCTCACATGCACGGGCATGTAAGGTGACGTGGACTGGACCTAAGTGCAAATATCAAAAGCTTAAGGTTCTGATTACAAATTTACACAAAATCTATAATTGCAGAATCAAATTTTTGGACTAAAAATAAAAGAGAAAATGTGCGGGAGTATAAGGCAAAATTACCCCTTGCTAGGCGATCCGACAGCTGGAGTTCATCACTTAAACACGTGGCACCTCTTCAACGGTAGATACCGCTTCGTCGATGGTTGGCTCGGATCTTAGATCTGGTCTGATGGTCGATGGCTCTACTCAATCCGATGGCGATGATTAGAACTGGGGCGAGGCATACACCCAAAGGTTGTTGCTGCTCGCAGACCAATGAAGAACAACCACCCTTCTTCGCTTTAATCCATAAAATCTCGCTACTCTGACCTCTTCCTACACTGCTGAAGGGATCTGCTCATTCCTGGCGTGATTCTGCTGCAGATCAAGGACTCAAAATGGTATGAGGCTCATCGATGGAGTCATGGAGCTTCGATGTACCCGGAGGCTCATTTCTTGTTATAGACACCCCTCATATGGGGTCTTCAGGTCCTGCAAAGACGCGTAACAACACAACGATAAGAAAACGAAGGATCTTGGCCTTTATTTAGGTGGATTCAATGTGGGCTATGGAAGGAGCAGAGAGTTCTGACGAGTGATGACAGAGGGACCTCAATCTTTCGATCCAGAGGAATCAAAGATGGCTAAGTGGTCAGGAGAGTGGAGAAATGGAAGGGGAAACTGATGGTGTGATCGCGGGTCGGAACATGATGTATAGATGGTGAACAGTGGTCAGAGCCTAGAGCTCTAGCGAAAGAAAGATTTAGAAGATACGCTACTATAGTGGATTAAAAGCTAAAATAAAAGCAAAATTGAAATGCGGGAATAAAATCTAACCTAGAAAACATTAAAAGAAGCTCGAACCTGATCAGAGACCTGGGAACAGAACCACGTGGCGAAGCTTCGTCAGCGATGGTGGATCGACCTCTTCCCCTGCCTACAACAAGCTGGAAACTGATCGTAGAGGATGATGTCACCTTCCTCTACACAGCGGGACTAGGATTTGAGGGTTCAGCTCCGGGAAAGGGATCAAGTTTGAAATGTGTCTAGCGAAGGGGTTATGTACATGCACGACTTCGACAAGAAACACGACTCGACTCAGTGATCCAAGGATCGAGGAAATGCTTGGACGTGAAAGTGCAATGATCGAGGAGCAAAAGATCAAGAGGAATCTAGCAATATCAATGAAGGAATCTGGAGGGAAATTCGAGGAAGAGGTGTGTCTAGGCTTGTCAGACACGGACCTAGGGGTAGCAGGGAGTTGACCGAGGTCAATTCTGATCGTGCCCCCATTGGTCCACGTGTGACAGAAAAAGACAAAACAGGTAGAAAATTCCTTACTAAATAAAATGAAAATATTAAATGATGTTATTGATTTTCCGTCAAAACATGAAAAATATTTATTATTTTATGTAGTATTTATAGTGATTTTTTTACAAGTTTGTTTATTATAGATTACTTTTTACAAGTATAAACATAGGTATATTTATTTATATATTATGTATTTTATTTTTATTTTGTATTTTAGATTTTATTATTCTACATACATAATCTAGATATTTGTAACTTATTTAAATAAACAAAAATATATTTTATTGTATTTTTCTATGTTAAAATGTACACTTAATTAATTATAAGTATTATTATATAAGTACAAGTAAGTGTATTTCATCTATGTACGTATGTATGCTATTTTATTTTAGTGTATTTTAATGATTTTATTTTATTATTAATATGTACATATGTTATAAATAATATTTATAACAGTATAAAAATATAAAATCATGAAGAATATAAAGATAAATAAAATGATTATTTTATTAAGGTATAATGTATAATAGGGATCCAAAATCTAACTTTTGCAGCACAACTCTAAATAGAAGAAACCACATGCATTAAGTAGTTAATTAAAAGTTATATACAATTGAAGGTGATTTTGATTAATTTTGAGTTCATATGGAGAAGATATGGGTATGTGAAGTTGGGATTTTGGATTTTTATTCTGAGTTTAGAAAGCACAATATGCATTATTTTAACACGAAATCAATTTTGTATTTTTATTTATATTTTTATCTAAAATATCCATGTACAAAGTTTTTGATTTGAGGTATAAATAATAAAGAATAAAATAGGACTCAAACCTTAATTACTGGGCAAAATAAATTGAGATTTTTATCGGTGTTTTTACCCTTATCTCCCCCTACTTTATTCCTGGTCGATCAAGTCAATTCTTGACTTAGTTCGAGGTTTAGGATTATTCAATACCTTTGGTGTTTCATTTTTTTTTCTTTTCTCCCTTTATTCTTTTATTTTGGAATTAAATACTATACATTAGTTTATACAGTATTTTGTACAAATTATAGAGTATTTATTTTGGTAAATTAATGATATATGCACGTATTTAGCTTGGGATTTATACACGTGGAGTGGGAGAAAAGGTGAAGAGGTTGCGTGAGATCTGGAGGTGGCAGGAGAGATCTTGAGGTCGGGCGTGGGTCAGGAGTGATGGTAGATCAAAAGTGTGGGGTGCTCGAGGAGGAAGAAGCATGGGAGCGGCGTAGAAAAAATGGTGAAGTCAGAGGGGTCGCGGGGTTTCTGATAAAGGAGGGGGCGGGGCGTGAGTAGAGTTGACCCATCGGTCAACAGTCCTTGCGCTCTGGTTGGTACACATGGACCAACCAAAAAATCCATGAGGAAAACCCCTTATTAATTAGATTTAAAATAGTAAATGATTTATTTAATTTTAAGTTAAAACATAAACATGTTTGAATTTGTACGTAGTATTTTTAGGATATTTTATTTATTTTTACAACATTGTTTATTATGCGTTCGTATTTGTGTGTGTGTATATACACATAGGTATATATACCTGTGTTTTAGGGTATTTTAATTTTATTTTTTATTTTGTATTTTATTCTATTATTTACATTTTATACATTTATAACCTATTTAAATACATATTTAGATATTTTTGTTGTGTTTTTCTGATTTTATTTGTTTTCGTAAATGAATGTGGATAGCTCTTATATAAGTATAGTTTGCCTATGTGCTTTGCCACTTTAATTATTTTAATGATTTTCAATGGTTTTATTGTTGTTTTTAGGGTAAATTACAATTTAGGTCCCCATCTATGGGTCCAATCCCAGAATGGGTCCCGATCTTTAAATTGTAGCAATTCGGGTCCCAGGGCCATTTAAGAAATGGAAATTTTGGGCTTCATGACAAATATGCCCTTGTTTAAAAGTTGGAACCCAACCCTCATTCCTTTCTCGACAAGGGCATATTCTTCATGAACCCCAAAATTTCCATTCTTAAATGGCCCTGGGACCCGAATAGTTACAATTTAAAGATCGGGACCCATTCTGATATTGGATCCATGGATGGGGACCCAAATTGTAATTTACCTTATTTTTTATATCTATATTTTTAATGTAATAGAAATATTTTTCATAAGGATTTAAAAAATATAAAAGAAATAAAATAATAAAGAATGGATTTCCTCTTTTTTTTATACATGTATATTGCACAATGAGGGCTTAAAAGTCAACTTTTGCATCTTAATTCTAAATTAAATGAAACTACCTTCGTTAAATAGATAATTTAATTTTATGAATGATAAAGGTGAATTTGATCAATCTTGGTTCTAAATGGAGAAGATACGGATCTATAAAGTTTTCTTTGTGATTTTTTATTATGTGTCTCGGTTTTTGGCTTGATCTTCACTACATGTTTTTGCTTCTTTTCTTGTAGCTTGATTTACACACCTAAAACATGAGCTAAAAAGAAAGCAAGGCTTTTTTGTCATCATTCAGACTATGCATGTGTATATGTTCCAACAATCTTCCCCCTTTTTATGATGACGACACTGTTTTTAAGTGTTTATCAAAAAAAAGATATAAATGTCATATTTGTAAAAAAATCATCTTGAATATTTCTCCATTTTTTTGAAAATATTAATAAATGATTTCTTCTTGAATGCTTACCCATCTTTTCAACATTATCAAAGTGAATGTTATAATGCGATGTTTCCTTTTAAAGCAAACTTTTGTTACCAAATAATATTTTCATACCCAAAAAATCCGTTCTTATATTTAGCAATCCCCTTTTTTATCTTTAACAATCCCCCTTTTCTTTTGCTTAAAAACCCCTCTAGGTTTTTTATGTAAAACCCCCTTTAAAAGGATAAGAATGGAGGAATTATATCTAATGCTACATAGAATACCGAAAAAATGATAGGAAGTCTCCTAGCATCGTTGTTGGAGGTAGATTTCTCCAATCATTGAAGTTCTTTGGTCAAGTCTACCTTATTCCTTGGGTTGGATGTACCTTCTGTTGATGTGAGCTCTATGTGATGATGGTGTACATTGTTAGTCCTGCTCGTCGTGATCTTATGGACCAGGACACATGCAAGTATAGTCTCCAATACTATTTGATAATAAAGGAACACAAATATTCATATTACCGACCAGATCGAGCACTTAGAAGCATAAGTTGGACCTAATACTTAAGTAAACAACACATCTCAGCATAGAAGGAATGTGTCAAGGGGCTTTCTTTAGGAATAAAACCCTTCCACGAGGTGACAAGGCACTAGAGCCTTTGAAGCGAGCTAATAGGAAAGGATACCAAGAGGAAGCAGTCATCATACTTTGGTAAATTCATCTTACAACTATATATTTAGCGCTTATACTCCCCAGTTGCTTCCCTAACTCATAACTAAGTTTATGTAGAGTCTTCAACATGATCTACTCCTTTTTTAGCTATAGTACATATATTTGACCCTTTAATTAGCTAGATATTTGAACTTGCAACTATACATTTATAATATATATAGTAGTGCTTCATGTTGCTGATTTCACTAACAAAGTCCTTTCAGAATGTGTCCTAGAAGGCATGAATTTACTAAAATATTCATATATAAAAGAAATATTCCTTTTCTTTTTCAAAGATTTAAAAATTAATACTAAAAAACCCACACTTTCCTTTAAAGCAATGAACTATATTTTTTAAAGTTCACAAATCTTCAAAGTTTTTTTTAATGTTTGTTGTTAAGAAAAATATTTTTTATTATGAATTTGTAAATACTTTTATAAAATTCAAAATTTCTTCTCAAGGTAAACTATATCTTTTTCATACTTTTATATTTAATAAAATGGTTTTTATCACTTGTGCCATTCTTAACTTATGCAATATCAATTATGCCCAATCCTTTTTTGGAATATAAGTCGTGCTCCTATATTCTTACAAAATTCATAGTTCTGCCTTTTGTAATATTAGTTATGCCCCTACTTTACCTTAACAGAAGGTCATAATCGTAATTTTATAAGAAGGTAGGAGTACAACTGATATTCCAAAAAAAGGAGGGGCATAACTGATATTGCAGTAATTAAGAAGGACCCAAGTGATAAAAACCCTAATAAAAAGTTCTTGAGAAACTTACAAAAAGATCGCTGTAAGACATCTTATCTTTGTCCTCATTATCAAAGTCAATTCAAGCAAATGCATTGGACAATTCAAGCAAAAATGATGATGCTTATAACTACTAAGAATGGTCTAAATTTATTGATTATGAATCACGAAAGTCCGAATCATGCGATCGCATCATCATTTTTGCTTGAATTGTCCAATGCATCTTCAAACCCCTTCTCCTCCATCATAGTTTATGTGCTTCTTGGACATTAAGAATTTCTTAATTATATGTCTTAGCTTGTTGCACTTGAAGCACTTTGCCATCTTTTCCTATTACTTTTCTTGTAGTTAGTAAGATTTACATTTGTCTTCTTGAGGAACCACTAGAATTGTTGTGTTATTACGATGCTATCCTCGTCTGCATTTTAATCAAACTAAGGACTGGATTGCTTCTTTGTGTCTTGATGGCTAATGCCATATTCTTAAAGAATGTCCTCCTTCATGTTATTATGATCAGTCTAATAAACTACGAGATTATCTATAAGATCATTAAGAGTCATTGCTTTGAAATTAATGGACTCCTCGATTGCCACCGCGGCACCACCTTATGCTCCCACTCAGTTAAGCGCAAATAAAAGACCTTCACAGTGAACTCTCTTGTTAGAAATATACATCCAAGAATCTAAATTTGTTCACTACATTTGTCCAGTAGACATTTAGATTCTTGATTCTTCACATTTACCAAATGTTGAAAATCTTTCGATTATAAAAACATCACCATACTTAATTACCACTACAAGTAATTTGTTTTCTTGAAGTAGGGAACATGTAATGGAGATTCTTTTAGGCGACAATCATCCTTGTCCATTATGCTTAAGTATGCTACAAATTTGGAGTGATGCATGCTTTGGTACCAATTTATATTTATTCAAGATGGAAAAACATACGATTAATCAATAAGTAAGACTACGCATCACAACCACAAAAATAAATGTTTTGAATAGTATGTTAGTTGACTAAGATAATATTTGAGTCAGCTAAACTCAAGAAACTATTAGACTAGTAGAAAGGATCGATAGATTGATTAGTTACTTAAAATTAGTTACGATAAAATGAACGCTAAGGCAATTGGTTAAAAATATGAGATGCTTGAAAAGAGAATTTGTTATTGGAATCCAGATGCTCAGTTGCTTTGATCTGATAGTTGAGTTTTAGCTGTATATGGATGTTATCCATATGTGTAATGTTTATAATGCTTCTCTCTCGTAAAATATATCCGTAAACTCTTTGGTTTTTAGCTCCTTTATTATGTCTTCGTTAGATCTTCATCTTTAAAAGATCTTCTTTTTTACTAGCTTATTTATTTTCACATTGCATCATCTTTAGCTCCATAATGACTTTGGCTTGATCTTCATTGTTGTGTATTTATGTATATTCTGTTGTATCATCGTAAAAGCTACACATGTATGTGTTCCACCACCTCCAAAATTTCCTTCTAGTTATTGAAATGCAAATTAGGCATGGGAACATGTCGTCTTATGACTCTCGATGCTCGCCTAACACACTAGTGAAAGTATAAGTTTACTTGGGTTACCATTATAACTTCATCAAATCATTCTCTTGAAGTGATCTATATCTTTACACAATTTCGTGATTGAGACAACATGCATTATTATCACTTGATAGGTTGAGATTGTTGGTGTAAGTCACCTTGAATTCTATTTTTATACCTTTTTTGAAAGACCTAATCTTTTAGATAGAAAATTCCATAAACCCATGCCGCATCTTGAAGCAAGTGGATTATGATAAATATGGTATATATATTGTGAAAAATTAGAGATCATATTACATCGAGCTACACACACAAAAACTGAGGACATTGATTCGAGCTATTAATTAAAGTTTGAAAGGAATCTAAAAGGAAACTCAAAGGAAAATATACAAATATGAGTTCAAATTAAACGGCACAAAGCGCCATAGTTACTTAAGCCAAAGCTTCAACTCGAAGCAATAATATCAAGTTAAAGCCATAACCCAAATCAACAAGAAATCTTGAAGCATTTCTTATCTTGCCTAGTTGTTGTTTTAATCTTAGAAAAAGTTTTAAAGTCTCTCAAGTCATGCATATATCAAAGGCAACTAACGTGGATCATACCCATTTATTCTTCATCTTGAGCAATCACCATTATATCAAAGTGCGAATAGTAAGCCTTTAATACTATTTGAGCATGTGCACATGTACACATTTTCATTCGCTAATATACATGACCTTGAAATTGCTCATTTCCTTAACTATTCGGTTTCATCTATAAAAGAAATTGTACATCAGAATACTTTTTATTTACATGTACTATGTCTTTATATTTGTTTGATCTTGTGAAAATTCACTTTACTTCATGAGTTGGTACACTGGAATTTTATACCGATATATTGGTGATATTTTGTTTAATCAACTTTCTATCCGTCGAAGTTGCACTGATTTTATTATTCTTTCTATCTATACATTTTATCTACTAATCTAATTCATCTTTCCTTGAGGACAATCATTAAAGTATAATATCTTTATTGAAGATATTCCAAGTCAACTCATTTTATCCATTCTTTTCAACATTTATTCTTGAATTTATAGTTAAGCAATTTTTTCTAACAATTCATTAGATTTATGTTCTTGGGTAGATATTCTAATTCAACTACTCTATATGACCGTTCATTTCATCTATTTGGTTATATTTTAATCCAGCTCTTTTTATAACCATCTATTTGAATTATATTCTTGGTTTTTTTAAGTGTAAATTATTTTAGTCATCCATTTATTTTCTACTCTCACATAATACTATTCTTAAACTCTCTCTTCCAATGTTAAAGGGACTTTAAACCAGAAACTGAAAACACAACTGATACAGCACTTCACTTCTTATCTCTTGAATACATTTAAAGGAAAAATCTTTAAAATAATCATGCAATTCATTGCAGGGAGCTTCCGAATTTTAAGTACAGATATGATCTTATTAGAGACGTTTTA
Source organism: Ottelia alismoides (assembly GCA_037367405.1). Taxonomy (NCBI): domain Eukaryota; kingdom Viridiplantae; phylum Streptophyta; class Magnoliopsida; order Alismatales; family Hydrocharitaceae; genus Ottelia; species Ottelia alismoides. The sequence goes on along the minus strand of JAZKJV010006175.1, from coordinate 213,404 downwards.
TTTGGTGTACTTAGACGTCCTGGTGTTGCTGCTAAGAAAGAAGCATCTGTGAACTTTTTAACCAATCCGCGAGAGGGAAGATCCACACTTAGACCTGTCGATATTTTGATTTTGGATTGGGTCAGAGGGAAACTTGCTCGTGTAGACTTATCAGGAGTTTCTCCAATGGTGGGATTGAAGAATAGGACCTTCACAACGGAGCATGCTGCCCTTAAAGCTGCTTCAGCAAAAGTGGTGAAGCACGAGAAAGTATGTACTGAGAATCAACATACCTTCATTCCTTTTGATTTTGATACTTTTGATTTCGTAGCACCAGAAGCTGCTGAGTTTTTGAAGAGGAATCAAAAAGTCATGAACAATAATGTGATGGTTCCTAGGTTTACGGTTGTAGTGTTTAGAAAGATAGTTTTGCAATTCAAAAAAAGGACTAAGGGTGCAACTTGTTGCCTGCTTGTCTTCTATTTCGATGTAATCAACGAAGTTATTTCCTAAAATTTTTTTGGTGATAACACATCAAGTTATTTAAAAAAAGTAATCTATTCTACATCGTTTTTCCACTCAACTTCCATATCCATTCAATCTGCAAAATCCTTAGTTTACGTTTATATTTTATTTTAAGATTTATTTGCAACTTATTAGCCTTTACTTATTCGTATTGAATCACATATTTGAGAAAGCTATACCATAATTTACATTTATCTTTATTATTGGCTAGGAGATATTTTGTGTGAACGTATTTCTTCCCAAATAGAAGATAAACCATTTGAGAGGTCCTTGAGGCTTGGTGAAAGCTTTTCCTCATATAGAAAATAGTTTCTTTTAATGTTGTGTACCTTGAAGTGTACTTCTTAGTGAAAGATTTTCTTCTTGCAGAAATAAAATTTGAAGCCTTGGTAGCATTGGACATAGCCCTTAAGTAAAGTGAATATGTATGTGCATCGTGTTTGCTTATTCTTGTGCATATTTCTATACTTATTTTATTGGTGAATGTTAAGCGCAAGTTTGTTAAATTTTTATATGATTCCAAGAGGTACTATTCATACCCTCTCTAGTGAATTACTAGATGAGAAATGACCATCCACTTACATACATAACAACTAGTAACATAACAAGTGTTTGATGTCCAACTAGCACTGAAATACATTCAATCATTACAACTAGCAATGTAATAACTACATTATTACTACCTACTAATTGAACATTTACATGACTACTATTTATCAGCCGAACAAACAAATAAGGCAAGCAAACAACAAATACAAAAATCTCCACAAATCTATATCTGGATCAAGGTCTCCTCAATGGATACCATATTTTTCTCCATGTAACGTCAATATAGATAATCATGCAACTTACCTATGTTTCCTTCATCAAAGCAATAGAGATATCATGTACTGAGGGATTATATAAATGACCGCCAATCTTTGCAATGTTCAGACCAACTGTATTAGGACAAAGAATTCCGAGAAATGTAAAATGCTCCTATGTTTCATTCTTCTATGTTACCCTATCTCTTATCCTCTTGAAAAGTTAGATTGAAGATCTAGAGGGAGTGATAGACACACTCATGAGTTGGGATGAACATTGGGTTGGGCCGGTTCAACCTATCCCACAAGTTTAGCTTGAATTTAAGTTTGATTCATAGTGGATTGGTATGGGTCAAGAATTTATCACTTCAAAATAATGGGTTAAATTAAGACAGATCTTGACCCCAACTTACAAGTCCAACTACCCAACCCAAATAAGGGTTCATAAGATGGCCTATATAAACGAATCATGGTCTCATATAATTATGTTTTAGTTCTTAAATAACATGACCAATCTTTAGTACAAACACCCCATAATATTCGCTTTTTCCCCATACAATAAATTCCCTGTAAATATTATCCCTTCATCTTCATTTCTACATCACTTTCGAGCATATGAACCACTAATTTTACATACCGACTACCATATGGCGACCATCACTCCTCTCGTTCCTTTTTTTTTCTCTTGTATAATACATTTTTATATGTAAATCATTAATTTCTGATCAATTTCTTGCTGTATCCATAATCCTCGTGATGTTTACTATTCTCACTAGTATATATATACCTTCCAATTACCTTTATTTCTTCTTTATACTCCAATCTAAAAAATATTAAATTGGGCAACCCGACTCAAAGTCGAGCCCATGTTAATTGGGTCGGGGTGGTTGTGGGCCGGTTGTAACAAAAAATCAATGGATGTAGCTTGGGCGATGACCCATTAAATTAAACATGTCTTAGGCTAGGTCACCTCGAAGTTGATGGGGCTCAGTATGATTCTCATCTCTCCTCATACATCCCTGTAATACGTGCATGTCATTTAGGGCCTGTTTGGTTGCAGGGTTGGGCAGAGTTGGGTTGGGCTGGGTTGGGATGGGTGAATAGTAATCTGTGAGGAGGAAGTACCCTTGTGAATAGTAACCAGGGTTGGGCCAACCCTTCTCAACCCTGCAACCAAACATGCCCTTAAAGTTGGTTACGACGATACGACAAAGTCATATTTAGGAGTATCTTGTGGGACTTTCTCCATATTAATCCATTCATCCTCATAAAAGCATCATGTTAATGAATTATTTATGTGATTCCTTATGATTTTCTTGTACTTATCCTCTCTGAGGTTGTTTTTTTATCAATAGTAGGATAATTAATATTTTCCTTTGTTAGATTGTCTTCTCCTCTTGTCTTTTAAATGATCCTTCCAATTTGATGTAATTTTCATTGGAAAAAAATGGAGTTTTGTAAAGAAAACACTACGAAGGAGCTAGTATTCACGGAGTTTGCAAGTGGGGATTTAATCTACATATCATTTTATGATCCACTTTTGGAGCTGTTCATCTAATAATCTTTTCCCTCATATGTAGATTCATTTACAAGTAAGCATTTTCTGCATTGAAAAAACAAGTCAATATATGACACCACATTGAATTAAAAGCACATACAAAGCCCATTACCAAGGGATGTTTGTTCGACAATCATACTTCCTTTTGATATCATAAATATACTTTTAGAGGATATGTAAAAAAAGAGTGCTTGTGTTTTGAAAAAGATATTGATTTCCTTGAGCAAATGAAAAATGAAGGAAAGAATTATATATATATATATATGGGTAAAATGTGGCTGCTCCCTGTGAGGAGCCAACGGGCTGCTCCCACCCCATTTTCCCCATTTTTTTATTTTTTTTGGAAAATAAAAATTTGTATATTCATCATTATATCCCTCTAATATTCTATTAAAATTTTGTCAGAAACAGAGACTCCTACGACCTCCATCCAAACATGGTCGATTTAAAAAATCCCGCGACCGTTAAAAAAATGACATCCGGATGGAGAGCCTAGGAGTCTCTGTTTCTGATGAAATTTTAATAAGACGTTAGAAGGATATAGTGATGAATATAGAAATTTTTATTTTCCAAAAAATAAAAAAATGGAAAAAATAGAGGTGGGAGTAGCCCCGTTGGCTCCTCCCAGGGAGCAGCCACATTTTTCCCTATATATATGGAGCGTTCCTTTCTGTATATGCTTCTATCAATAAATGAATATATAATTAGAATTTTGTGTTTCTATTTGTAATAATTCATAAAAAATGAAAAAGATAAGATATGCGTATATTTATATTTAGGATCCGCACTAATTATATATATATAGAGGGATTTTCAAAGGAAGACATAGAATGATATTATTTTAATATGCAAGAAAATTGCTGAAAACTTGTATATAGAATGGAAAAGCAAACCCTTGAATAAAGCGGTCGATGAAAATTTATTTCCTTTCCATCATTTCTCATTCGAAGAAGTACGAATCCTATAATTGAAATCCTTCCTTTCCATTCAGGATATTGTCCTTTAGAAGTAACGTAAAGTAACGAAGAAACTTCTAATTGACCATTCAAATCCACACATTTATGTGGTTTCCATCACTTTCTTCCCCCCTTCTAGACACAAATGGATGCATAATAACAGAAATCAAATATCGTAAAAATTTACTTTCAGAAATGAGTTTACCCCTTTTCCCATTTTTTTTATAATTCTATTAGATCACAAAAAATCAACTTCATCCTAGAGTTTAATATTGAGACTTTCACATACACCACAATCCATATAATCTTTGTAATTACACGACTCTGTAATTTGTTTAATTGTACTCAATTTAACAAAAATAATAGGAGTCGTCGTGTAATTGGAATTATTTTCCAGGTCATGATGTAAACCGACGTAAAAACGTGGTGCAAAATCACAAATTTCACGATGCTTATCATATCCATCTACTTAATTTCACAATAAAAAGCAATCCATAAAAACGTAACTACAATGCGTCATGCAGAGCATGATACGAGGAAAACATCGATTTCCTCATCTTGTTTTTTTCCATCTCATCTGGACTTTTACGTAATTACCCCCATAAACTACGTATTTTTTCCCTTAAAAAAGGAAAGTCACAACAAAAGTAGAGTGTGGCTTACCCCTAACGTTAAACTGCCAAACTACGTCCGCACCCACCCGTCCCCTTACTCTCACCGCCGGTGACCGCACTCTCACCTATAAAAATGGGCCATATGCGACCCCACGCCGAAATTTAGAAGAGAGCGAAGAACGCAACGCGACGACACCGCTCTCTCATGTTCTTCTTCCCCCATTTACTATCCACTCCCAATCCCCCCTACCCGATCCCAACTCCCGGACAATCCCCTCGGAGATGCTGACCTCCACGCCCGATCTCCCCACGATCACCCGATCCGCGCCGCCATGAGCTCCCCGAAGTGACCGCTTTTAGGGTTTTTGGTGGAGATTATGTCCAGCTCGGGCGCCTCGACGGCGACGGCCGCCGCGAGCACCAAGATCTGCTTCAATACGGCGTGCAAGGAGGCGCGGGCGGAGGGGTCGAGGAGGAAGGGCTGGAGACTCAGGTCCGGGGACGTGGCGGAGCTCTGCGATCGTTGCTCGTGAGACTTCACTGCTCTGCTTTTTTATTGTTGTGCGTCGTGCTCGCAGTGTCTGTTTATGTTGCCCTCTGAAGGAATTGGGCGCGACGGTGCTATAAAGACTGATTCTTTGGTGTGCATTTCGCATGATACGTGGATTTAATGGGACAAGTGGTGTTATTGGGTAATTTCAGCTCGTGGTGAGTGGGAAAGATCGGTTCTTTCCTGCCGTTTTCTTTGCGTTCGTGTGGGGGAGATTTTTAACGTGTGATTGTCGGGGGACTTCGAGAGGGGGTTTATACGTTACTGGCTTTTGGGTTTTGCAATGGAGGGAATTGGGTTCGTGGTATCAGGCGGCTGTGGTCTTTTTGAGAGCACGCGTGGCTCGTATTTGGCGTGAGCATTTAGTGTGATTTCTTTATTTTTTTGTTTGTGTTATCTTTACTATTATTAGGTTATTTTGGTAATTGCGTTTATTTTTCTCTCTATTTCTTTTGAGATTAAAGGTAGTGGATAATGATTCTTTCCACGTGAATATAAAGCTAGAGCCTTGCATGCTTTTTCTTACTGCATGGCGTTTTATTCTTCCTGTTGTTCGTTGATCTGTTCTGGGTTGGTTCTGTAGCACATTGTACGAGCAGGGGAGTTTCTGCGAAACATTTCATTCAGAGGGAGATGGGTGGAGAAAATGTGAATCATGTGGAAAGGTACCTATTTTTAGTCTATTGTCTGCCTCCTACACGGGAACCTTTAAAACCCACATTTTAAACTTTGCCAAGTACTGTCTGCTTGGTTAATGATGTTTTTGAATGCGAGGTGACTGTGCAATGGTTCTTCTTACAGAGGCTGCATTGTGGATGCATTGTCTCAGTCTCTTCATATGCGCTTCTGGATGCTGGGGGAATTGAGTGTGCACCATGTGCCCAGAAACATTTTGTAGTGGTAAGGGACATCCCTCTCTCGTTGAATGCTTTATGGGATCCTCATCCACTCCTTTTGTGGTATGCACTCAAACTTAGCTTTCAATATTTTCTTAACGTGCATAACATAATGCATACTTTCTATAAATGGAAGTTCTCGAAAATCTTGAGCTATTCAAGACTGGGACTGTTCTTACATTCTTCTATAGTCATGTTCATTTGACTCAGTGTTAAAGATTAATTACTGAGTAAAAATGCTTAATTAATTTTAAATGACAGAAATCGACTACGTGATCAAAATTATATGTTATTTTAGATCGGTTTGGCATGCATACTGATTAATACAATTTTAATTTTCTTTTCTGTTCTGCATGAAATTGCCAATGGGCCAATTCAACTCAGTTTGGCAGGATATATGTAATTTATTTTCTATTGGCCTTCAGGCTCATGCATTTATGCAAATGACTACTGATATTTGGAGCTTCACATACGTGATCTTTGGTATTGATATTATTGTTGGCCGTGCTATTATTTGCTAGAATTATTGCATTTAAATTGCTTCTCACTCGTAAACTTGATCTGAATCTATGTGCCTGTTCGAATGTGGAAAGATAAAGTGCAGTGCAGAAAAAATGTTGCCTACGTATCTTACAACTCAAATAAATCTGGAATCGCTTATATCCTTTTAAGGATAAATGTATGTCATCTTTTAATATGGCCTATTCACTGTACTATTTTCATCTTTCTCAAGGTGCCAAATCAGATGTGGTCATCATCTTCCTTTTTATTTCCTATTGCATCTGAAAGATTAAAGGATTTGCCTGGTAAAAGTTGGAACCAGCTTACTTCGACAAGCCCAGTTCCAGGTCAGTGGCGTCCAGCACCCAATACATGGAGTGCTGCAGTTGCTGCGCAGTCTGAATTGCATCAACGCCTGTCATATGAATTTGACAGGCCCAATAGCATTGAGAAACTGTTCACTGCCAACAGATTGGCCATCTCCGAGAAGAAGAAAGTCGAAGATCTTACTGAAAGGCCAATAGCTAGTAGCATAAACCGTGGTCCACTAGACAGAATCACTAATGGGAACAATGCATTGAAACCATCCGTATTTAATGCGTTTCATAGAGATGAAGGCAGCATTGACGGGGCACAAAAGTCTTGTCACTTGATTGGGGATCATGATGCTATGCCCACCCGCAAACTGGTCCTTCAAGGTTCTCGATTAAGCAGCTCTGCAGGTATTAAGCTTGAGGCAGCTCCTAGCCCATGTGCCAACATTCCTCCTGGATCACCGTTGCTGAAGGATGATGCGGCCAAAGCGGTGATTGGCTTAGTGTCACCATTTTCTTCCTCGGTGGATGCAAATGATGCTAACCGATTATCTTTGAATTCTGCACATCGCCAAGTTTCTGCCAATTCTTTTGGGAAACAATTAGCCCGCAATTCTAACTGTTCATTAGATTCTGGCGTGGAAACCCAGAATCTAGTACGCAATGGGAGGCCACGAATGGAAGGGAGAGGGCGAAGTCATCTTCTTCCCCGGTACTGGCCCAGAGTAACTGAACAAGAGCTGCAGCAAATATCTGGAGAGTATCCATTGCTGTAATTATTTAATTTTTCATTCCCATAAACCCAGCTATTCTTCAATTTATTGTCAAATATTCTTCTTCCTTCTGTTTATGCAAATCATGCTGGAGGATACTATTCTAGCATTTTCTATTCTTGTTCCTGAAATTTTTGAGCCTTAACATCATTTAAGTTCAAACTCTGTCATTACTCCATTATTTGAGAAAATGCTAAGTGCTAGTGATGCTGGTAGAATTGGACGCTTGGTGCTTCCAAAAAAATGTGCAGAGGTTAGTCCTTCTCTGAATGAATTTTTAGTTGAGACACCACTAAATTCCATGTTTTGCAACATCTTGTTCTGATTTTGGTGATATTCTGAATCACTACAAGTGCACTAAACTGTTTCAGATCCTTGTTTTGCTTGCTCATTCAATATTTCAACTAATCTTTTGATTTCATCTCATCCACTTCATCATTCCCAATTTCCAAGTTATCCAAGCCATTTGATATTTTGGATAATCGGGTCCCCATATTATATGTATATCAAATGCTACCCTGCCTGTGTATATTTGAAGTGCATGATATTGTGTTCTTAGAATGTGTCAGGGCTGCACGTATAAGGCTAAGATAAATTGCACATGAATTGTGGTATATGACCAGTAGTTTACTGACTTAGATGCACATGGTATGTTTATTACTATGGATTAATAAAATATTTTAATAAGTTTTTGTGGGTCTTGTCTTCTTGGATGCCCAAGAAAGCTTTACAGTACAATTTGCTGGAATTATTTATTTCTTTTTTTTATGAAATAACCATTTGTGGTAATTTTCTTGATGCTATATGAATACGGTGAAGTTCGGATGTTCCAAATGCATAAAAATAGGAAATAGCTTTCTAACTGGTTAACTCCTCATGGTCTACTCTTGTTGTCAAAGCTGATAAGTATTTATACAATGCATAAGCTAATAAATGCGCACAAATGCAGGCATACTTTCCTGCTATTTCTCAACCTGAAGGTCTCCCATTGAAAGTTCAAGATGCTACCGGTAAGGAATGGTTGTTCCAGTTTCGTTTTTGGCCCAACAACAATAGTAGGATGTACGTTCTAGAAGGTGTAACCCCTTGCATCCAGTCAATGCAATTGCAAGCTGGTGATACAGGTTATATATCTACACCCTCCAACTTCTTGGATTATGTGGTTGGTACTTCTTTTGTACAAAAATATTGTCCTGTTAGTTTTGTAGACTGTTGTTTGACTCATGGTTATTCAAGCCATGACTTAATTTTTATAATGGCTTTTATAAGATGCACTAGACAAAGTATCTGCATGGCTAAATGATCGGATCTTGCTAACCAAATAATATTGTGCTCGGCGCTATCTTGTCCGCCTACTCACACTATTATTTAAGCTATTTAGTGAGTTAAATGCACTAAATATTTCTTGGATCAGCCGAGAGAAGTCGTCCCAAGTTATGAAAAGTGAAGTTGTTAAAAAAATAAGTTGGAACACATCAAAATTATCTATATCAGGAAAGCTTTTAGTCGTATATTTTCCTTCCGTTTTACGTGTTACATTTCCCAACTTGGCATTACCCCTGCTTTTGCAGTAACATTTAGCCGTATTGACCCTGAAGGAAAGTTAGTCATGGGGTTCAGAAAGGCTACCAACACTGAACAGGTATTAACTGTGATCATGCAGTTTTTTCTATCAAAGCTTTGCCTCTTTATCTATCAGGAAACTACTAGGTTCAAATTTGTGTTTGATTTGCCGTTGATCTTAAAATACCGAAATTATGTACTACAGATGGCGATTTCAGATAAATACCTGAAGTTTAATAATCTTTTCTTTTGAAAGACAGTTCTAATGAATTAAACTCATGACAAATATCAGATTATTATTTTTTGATCCAGAAAAAGGGAAACACACGAGGTGTCTGCCCCACATAGATTAAAAACTCGAAAATAAGTAGAGGGAGACTTGTAAAAGCCAAGAATCGAGAAGAGTCTTACAATGGAAAATTACATTTTTGCTATAGAAACGATGTGAAGAAAAAAATGCACCATTTCTCGTCAACTAAATAGCCCAGATAGTTGTCAATGGTCGAAAGACGTCCTCTCGTGGGAGCTGCTTTGCTTTAATCAACGAGTTCTATAATAGATATAAATTCTGAAATTTCAGCCAACCTTCACCAATTTCCAGCCAGATTGGTGCTGTTTTCGCGCAATGGAAGAAGAGATGCCCCACCGTCTCAATTTATATCCCACAAAGGGGCAGCTATTGGAAATATCTGCAAAGAGTCTCGCACAACGGTCCCTAGTCATAATGCGCTTTTTTTGCATCAGTCATATAAAAATACAATTATGCTCGACATATTAAGCTCCCAAATGAAATTGCAGTCACGAAGTAACATGCCCGTCCTAGGTGGAGGTGGTTTGGAAATAGCTATGTAACCACATTTTAGTGAGAAAGAGTTATCTTTCCACACCTAGTGATCTCACCCATTAGTTGGTCTATCAGTCTGTCTCAGATATTCCAAAAGAAGGAAATCCTCTAAGGGTGCGTTTGGTTGGAGGGTTATCAGGGGAAGGGTAACCCGTTTTTTTGTTTTGGTGTTTGGATAGAGGGTTTGGGGTTGTGAGGGTTTGTTGTAATATGATTGCATTGAAGTTTGGAAAATTGAGTAGTTATTGTGATGTGATTGTATTGAAGTTTGGAAAAGTGAATAGAAGTTGAGTATTTTATAATTTTTAGATGATATGATGGTATAAGATATTATTTTTTTGTGGAATGGATGAAAGAGAAATGATTTATTCAATGTATTAAAAGAGAGAGAGAGAGAGTGTGTGGGCCCGACATGAGGGGTAGAAATATGAGTTTTGGGAGATAAACCCCAAAGAGAGGGGCAACCCCCCAACCGAACATCCCCTAAGCGTTGGTCTGAAAAATCCGTCAAAAATAAAGGCATTCAATTGTCGTGAATCCAACCATTCGATACCAGTGCATCATGGTTAGCTGCTAAGGTAAAAAGGTAAGGAAACCTAAAGGAAAAAGGACCATAGCTGCCTAGTTATTAGTCCAAAAATAAAAGAATTACAACCAAGCACTGGACGAAAGAACTCCTGAAAGCGCGGTAAAGTAGAGTTGACGCCCTTCCAAAATGCCGAAGAGTGAACATTCGAGCACTGGGGAAAGGGGGCGTTGTCCCTTATTCCGTAGATGCTGTGAATGAGACTGCAACATAGGTTTTCAGTTCTGCCCCAAGTTTTACTAATACATTTCAGAAGGAGCGCCTCATTCATGGTTTCCAGGTGGGTGATCCCAAGGCCATCAGTCGTCTTCAGTAAAGTAACAATATCCCAATCTGCTAGGTGAACACCATAACTACCATGCCCTGATTTGCCCCAAAGAAATCTTCACATTATCGGTTGGAGGCTGCGTGCGGGAGAACACGGCGATGGTGCAACAACTGGTGGAGGAGGTCGGTGGAGGAACTCCTTCGCGCGGTTGGGGACGGAGATGGAACGTGAAGTGGCCGACTGCGGGAGCTCCGGTGGGCGATGTGCTGTGCGGAGGTGGAGGCCCAACATGTCGGTGCTGGGCATTACTTGCAAGGTTGAAGGAGCAGTGATGCGGAGGACGACGACTTGGATGTCGATGGCAAGCACACTGATCTAGGTGCACGCGTAGAAGGTCGCTGGCATGCACGCACCGTAGGCGAAGCGGCTGAAGGCGACTAGTTGACGTGAGATAGTGTGGACAGAGAGGGCGAAGTAGAAACAGAGGATGACAGAAGAAGAAGCATGGGATTTAGGTAAAAATAGATGAGGAAAAATGAAGAAGTGTGGGGAGAAGCCTGAGGTTGAGGATGAAGGTGCCCTCCTCTTGTTCTCATCTCGATCGAAGATCGTCGAAAGCCTCGAGAAGCTTCGATTGATCTCGCCGTGGTAGAGGTGGTCGCCGGCAAGGTGGGTACTGTCACTACGCCGTCCTAGAGCTTTCTCTCACTCCTTGGAAGATGGCGGATGCTTATACGTCGGGGATGAAGGGGTTATATAGGGAGGTGCGTCGGAGGTTGCGGCGAGCGGTTGGGATAACATGATAGGGTCACCGGTCGTTGGAGGGAGTAGGCGGAGATTTGGGGGGGCGCGAAACGAGGAGGCAGAGGTTGCGAAGGGTCGGGGGCGCCCGCGTTGACCAGAAGAGGGGGAAGAGCATGTGCTGGGCATGCGCGAAGGGGGCACGTGACCAGCACACACCACAGTTTTATTTTATTTTATTTTAGAAAAATGAAATAAAAAAAGGCTTCAAAAATGAGTGACACGTGGCGGCTCCAGGAGCGGCCACATGTCAACTCCAGGAAAATCAAAAAATAAAACGAGGAGAAATAACAAACGACATCGGATCGAAAAATTTTCTTCACGAAAGTTGCTCGTCTCGATGAGACTACAACTTTCATGAAGGGACCAAGAGCAAAAGAGGTCATCTGTGCAAAATGATATTTTGGGGGTACTCTATGTACATAGAAGACCGATGTTTTGGGGTTTTATATTTTTTTTGTGATTTTTGATTAAGAGAAAAATCGAGAAAAATATGATAAAATGAAATAAATATTTACACATCAATCTATTTTTTGGATTTTTAATAAATAAGAAATAGACGAATAAAATAAAGAAGAAAATGGAAGATAATTGTACAGTCTTATAAGGGACACTCAAACTTGGTCAGTTTCTTTGTTTCCTGTCTTAATTTGGATTCGGATTTTTGTGGATTTTAATAATACTTTCATCAAAGAATATAAATGAAAAAGAAATAAAAGGAAAGAGTTAAGTATGTACATAAAATTTCAAGTCAAAAACCGCTAAAACACAAAATGCACAAAAGAGCCCCAAAATCCAACTTTCACCTATGAGCTCCGATTTTGATGAAATTGATCTTGTTTTGAAGGTCTTTGAATGTATATTACTTTAAAAGTGAGCAGATCTAAATCGGACACTGTATGAGGAAGATATGTGCGTTTTAGTCTGTCTATTCTGGGATTTGGGTTTTGTCTCACGGGCCATTTATTTAAGTTAGTATTTTTTTTGTATTTTTCCTTAATCTTGTTAGTAATATGTACACAATGAAGGTGGTTTGATGTCAATTCGAGTTAGTATGAATTAGTTAAAAATACATGAATTTAGGTGAATGTAAAGATGATTGTGAATGCAATTATGCGTGTTAAAATGCATATATTAATTCTAAGTGCATGAATGGTAAAAATGCAGAATAAATAATGAAATGCAGTTAATTACTCTGGAACGAAGTTCTATTTTCTTATTTTAGTATGATGAATCATGGATTCATCAAGCCCTCACAACCGAAGAATAGGTTCCATCTCTTCCACCTACGTTAGACATCGAGAGCACTTGGGATCAACTGCTTGGGTCAAACGAGCCTATCTGGCCCTCGCGAGAAGCATCCCTCTCCTGAAGAGCCACATGAAAACCTTAATTCGATGGGAATCTTCCAACTCCATATATTTTTGCAATCAACTATGCACCCCCCCTAGATCGAAAATCAAAGGACCCTTCAAAATCTTGTACACCTCACGAACCGAAAATCTCCCGTCGCACCAAGTCCAGCAATCTCTGCCCGCAAGCCTTTCCACGTCTTCTAACTCCTTCAAGATTGTCAGAAGTTCCCCCAACCTTTGATCAGAGAGATTGGATCTAAAGCTTGGGACAAAAGACTTACCATCCTACACCTCCGCCACCGAGCAGTTCAGTTCAACTGCCAAAGACTTAAGGCACATAAACCACTCACCAAATATCCTCTTTTTCACTCCATTTTTTTTGAACAAGAACAAGGGGGTGCACTCCCAAGATGGGAGTCACCACACCACAAATTTCATTGATAAAGAAAAAGATACATCATCATCCGGATACCCAGAAGTTGTACAAAGCGTTACACTGCGCCACCACATTCTCATAGTAAAAGCGCTGCCCCTTGAATATGACATCATTTCTACCAAGCCATATAGCCCAAAGTACCGCAAAGACTCTGGACACATCTCCGGTGGAGCCGGCACCCACTGCCCGAATGGAGCCCCAAAAAAGATCCGCAGAGGAATACTGTACCCACAGCAACCCCAAGGACTCCCAGACGTCCACCGACAACCTGCAACCAAAGAAGATGTGATTCGCGTCCTCCACGCCATCAGTGCATCTGTCACACCGATCGTCCGTCGTGCCCAACAACCTTCCCCTTCTGACCTTGTCACAAAGACGACCCCGCCGCAGACACCAAAGGAACACCTTAACCCTGGTAGGAATCTTTGCCGCCCAAATAATCTTCAGGTCCACACATAGGTCCTCGTCATGCTCCAACCCACCAGCACGTAACCTCCGATAAGCCTTCTTAACGGAGAACTTACCCTCCATCCACTCAAAACAGTCCGGCTCCCCCGACAACTCCCCGGCAGAGGGAATCTCCGAAAGCAACTGCAAAAAGTCCTGCATCCTCTGGTCAGACAAAACCGTAGTGAACCTCGGAGCCCAAGCACCAGAGTCCACCACCTCCGCCACCCGCGCCTCCTTGTCCACAGCCAACGCCATCAACCTAGGGAAACAGAGCCCCAAGGCCCCTCTCCCGTCCAGTTATCATGCCAAAATCTGAAAAGAAGCCCATCTCCCAGCCGCGGGCGAAGAAGAGGCCTCAAAGCAGGCAGAACCGCCCGGACCCCACTCCAAAGGGAAGACTCATGACGCCGCCTCGCCGCCACCAACTCGCCCGAGACCCCATAAATCTTCCTCAACAGCCGCACCACCAACAAGTCCGACGGTCCCCAGATTCGCACGACCCACTTCGCCAGCAATGCCCTGTTCATGCAATCCACATCCCTGACCCCCAACCCGCCCTCGAAAACCGGTAGAGTAAGATCCGTCCAAGCCACCAGGTGCAGCCCTTCTTATCCTGCTTTCCACTAGACCAGAAGAAAGATCTCATCAAACCCTCCACCTTCTTTCTAACCCCAATAGGCATTAAGCGGGAAGAGAAGAAGAAAATCGGAATCGCCGAAAGAACATGCTTGAGCAGGGTAAGCTTCCCCCCCTTGGACAAAGTGACAACCTTCCACCCCTCCATCCGCTCCTCCAGCCTCCAAATAACACAGTCCCAGTCGGACTTCCTCAGTCTGCCGTCGACCAGAGGCAAACCCAAGTAGGAGATGGGTAAAGTACCAAGGGGGTAGCCCGCCCACTCAGCTAACCGAATCCTCTCGTCCTCCTGCATCCCAAGAGTTACTAGTACAGACTTTTGCCTGTTGATCTGCAAGCCAGAAAGACATCCAAAAACGTCCACCAGGACAACCGCGTTGTGGTTCCGAGCCTCTGTCCCCCCCCAAGAAAATCAGCGTGTCGTCCGCATATTGCAAAACCGGGACGGAGATGTCCCCCAAGGACAACCTCACTCCATTTGTCCATTCAAAATTTAAAGCCCGTGCCATCCCCAACAATTGGTCACAAGAACGGATGAATCTACTGCATCACGATGTAAATTCCTCTCCAAAATTATGAAGGTGCTTGCCCACGATCCCCTATCCCAGGGAAAGCTTAGCCAGTCCCGTTCTAGCTAGTAGCTCAACTGACTATGGGCAGAAAGGCTTGGCTTGGTCTCTAGATGCTAGATTTCTCATAACTGCAATTTTCTAGCAATTCATTTGTCATGTATGAAGATCAAGACTTCTCATATCCATAACCCACAATATTAGTGGGTTTTTCTACTCCTTGATCCCAAAAACCGACACGTGGCAAGCTCTCCTCGACTTCTATTATTCCACTATGGATATACCCCATGTCTCCCCGCACTCTCTGTCTCCCTCAATTCCTTACACCCAATACGGTACTCCCCCCTCCACTGAATCTCTCTCTCCCTCTTTTTCTCTCTTTCCTCTCCATTTCTCATCTCTCTCTCTCAAATGCACCCATCTCTCTCCCCCTTTCTCCTCTTTTTATCTCTCTCCTCTAACTCCCCCTCTCTCTCTTTCTCCCTCTCTCAACCCACTATCTCTCTCCCTTTATCATCTATTTCTCTCCCCTCTAATATTTTTGTTAAATTTTAAATTACAAATATCATATTTTTCTTTATATTTATTATATTAATATATATATATATAAGTTTTTTTTATTAAATTAAAAATTGTAACTCTCATATAAAGTTACATTTTTCCAAACTTAGTAATTTATTCAAATTCAGATTTTGTAGTCATTGTGGGTAAAAACACACACACACACATATATATATTATACTAAAATTAAATCATATTTATATGTGATGCACAAAATTTGAAATAAAATAATAATTCAATAAATAATTAAAAAATCAATAAATATAATTTGAAAATACTTTCAAACTGATGTTAAGTTATTATGTAATACACATAATACAATAAATAATAAAAATATAATTAACTTATGAATAGGATAATGATAAAATTATACTTATATCAATAATTTATTAATAAAAAATTTAAAAAATAATCTAAAATTTAGTAAGAGTAAATTTTTCAAATGTAATACACACAACTTATTTTCCCCTCATCTTTTTTTAAATTAGGGTGACATATAAATATTAGATTTCATTTTAATTATATCCATCAATAGAATTGATTTGAAATCTTTTCACATTATTTCTTATACATTTTATATGCCTGTGGATTACTATAGTTTATTTTGCCATTGGTAGATCCATTATTTACGGCATAAATAATAACTCAATTTAAACTAATATTGACAAACTATATCAAGAAAAAATAATTAATATTTTTATCATATTGATTTCAATAAAAATATAAATTCAAATAACAATTTAATCCATTATTTTTTTAAAATCTATTTAAAATTCTTAATCAAATATATAAATACATTAACATAATAGTTATAAATATACAAGTTATATGATTTTTTCTTACATTTTTTAAAGAGTGGCATGTATGTATTAATTTTCATTTTTAATAAATATGATTAAAGTGAGAACTTTATTTAATTTTTAGTAAAAAATCAAATTTAATAGAAATAATTATTACCATATTAAGAAAATATATGTCACTTTTTGTCTCTCTTTTTACCAACTCTCTCATCTTTCTCTCTCCATTTTTTCAGATTCACATTTTACCTGAACATAGTAATTTATTCAAATTCAAATTTTGTAATCAATGTAGGAAAATCTCATGTACATATTTTATTATTGTACTAAAACAAATACATCACTTTCTACCTCTCTTTCTTTACCCACTCTCCCCTCTTTCTCTCTCCATTATTTCAAAGTTGCATTTTTTCTAAACTTAGTAGCTTATTCAAATTTAAATTTTGTAACCAATGTGGGTAAAAACCCATGTAGATATTTTATTATTATACTAAAATTAAATTATACTTATATGCGAAGTTAAAATTGTGGAATATAATACTAATTAAAAAATAACTTAAAACAAACTTAATTGTGAAGTACAATACTAACTAAAAATGATTTAAAAGAAACTTAAATTTGTAGATATAAATATTGTAATAAAATAATCAAAAATATAATTTGAAAATAATTTCAAATTAATGCTTAAGTTATTATATATACAAATAATTCAATAAATAATAAAAATAAAAATTAACTTATGAATATGATAATGATAAATTAAACTTATATCAATAGTTTATTAATTTACATTTTAAAAATAATCTGAAATTATATAATATTAACAAAATGAAATGTAATGCATACAGAACTTATTTTCCACATCTTTTTTGAATTAGAGTGATATATAAATATTAGTTTTCATTTTAGTTATATCCATCAATCAATTGGATTTGGAATCTTTTCATATTTTTTCTTATACATTATATATATATGGATCACTAAAGTATATTTTGGCAATTATAGATCGATTAATTACAGTATAAATAATAACTTAATTAAATCTAATATTGAATATATGTATATATATAATATAGCAAGAAAAATGAATGAATATTTTTATTAGACTAATTTCAATAAAAGTATAAATTCAAATAATAATTTAATCCATTAATTTTTTTAGTAAAATATATTAAAATTCTTGATCAAATATGTAAATACCTTAACATAATCGTTTATAAATATACAAGTTATATGAAATTTTCTCTTATAATTTTATTATTTTTAGTTACTTTCTTTCTGTTGTTTTATTATTTAACGCTTAGACAATTCCTATATAGACTGCTAGCTTCACTTTTTGACTTGATGCATATTCACACTTTCTTGCACCCATTACTTGCTTCCCAAAAATTTTACTTAAACTATACATATGAGTTCAATACAATTCTATTTTAAAAATCAACATCTATAACATGCATTCTTACTAAGTACATTATTAAATTTATTTACCATTAAACTTTGTTGTATTTATTAAATTTCACCATTGTCGTTTGATCCCGCCACGAAGCACGGTATATACTATGCGGTCAATTGTTGTGGTATCAGAAGTACTAAACTGTGAGAAATACAGTAACTAAATTCATCAAGATCAGGAAGAATTTAGATTGTTAAATTGACAGATCTGCACCGTTTTTTTCTTAAACTTGCGCAGAATTTTGGAAACAATGCTCCCTTTTCATACCCATGCTCCTGTTTCAGGTTGGAAATGGATTCTCTCAACCTTCTGAGGCCAGTAGTAGAAACAATAAGCATAGCGATATCTCTAGCCTCCCTCTTCGCCCATTCAAGGGAAACTCAGAACCAATCAACTCAAGTAACGCATCAGAACATGCAACCTGGTCTAAGTTTGATAAGGATGGATTTATTCAAAAAGAAGGCGATGCTGTGAAAACTATGATTATCCCTGCTAAGAGGAAGAGTAGTACCTTAGGAACAAAGAGCAAAAGACTACGTATTGAAAATGAAGATTCCATCGAGCTAAAGTTAACCTGGGAAGAGGCTCAAGAACTGCTACGCGCACCTCCAAATTGTGTTCCTTCCGTTGTAGTTATTGATGGCCATGAAATTGAAGAATACGAGGTATGTTAATGTTTTTTTTTCAATGCAGCGTATTAATCTAATATAGTCATGCCAGTTCTGATATATTTTGTAAAAATATCCTATATATTTAATATGTTTAAGAAGAGGTTGGTTATCACTGGAATTCATCATATTTCTAAGTTATTTTCTTTTCAAATTTATATATTCTAGTGTATTTACATTGCATATCACCTTTTTGTTTGATTACAGATCTCCTTTTTTGGAAAGAAGTTTAGATCTATTTTTGAATTCTAGTTGATTGAAGTCGCTCTTCCTTTATAACACTTATAATAAGAATGCAACAACAGAGCGCAAGCTTTAGACATCCAAAAGAGCCCAGAATTAGTAATCCACCACCTAAAATGACATCCTGTTTGCAAAAATTTTAAAACGTGATGGAATCCTTCCCAGTGAACCTAGGCTTCAAGAATGCTGAATGGACCTTAACATCGGGCAATGTTTAGTGGTTATTGGCAGACCATTCGATTTCTAAACCATTTGATTAATCTAGCAGAACTTATTGATGAGGAAATGGTTGGGGGCTGGACAGTGGCACATTGTCGACGAGGTGTCCTTGCTCACGGATGGATGATTTGTGTATAGCAGCGTGTTACTTGCTGTGTTTCGAGCTTGTCGTGTTTCTAGTGTAAGGTTGGGCCTTCAACGATATGATTATCTCATTGTCGACTCAAGTTGCCCGTGATGCAACTGTTTGTCAACATGAGAAGTGGTTGCAACTTCGTTGCGCTACTAGTGAAGGTCATTGTTGATACTTTGATTTTTGAACGAATGTCTAATGGGGTTAGTTTCTTTCCCAGTTCCTCACTTTTTAAAACTATCCAAAGTGATATTAAAGGTAGTATGGAGGTTGATATCCACAAGCTCTCCTAGTTGTCCATTTTTGCAAGGGCTTCAGGAGAAGGATTTCCATAATTGTGCTAGTCGACCTCGACATTGGCCTTTGCCTTGGGTTGTAATATTCATTGTAGGCATTGCTGTAAGGGATAACATGCCTGTAAGGTCTTATTAAAAGTGTTACTTCCTTGTGTGCGTCCCACTTGAGGTGCTATAATGTTGTTGAAAGACTTGTTTCGAGGCTCACACTCTAGTTGGCATGGAGTCAATGGGGCATGGTAACTGGTGATCTTTGGTATGTGACTTATGTTATTAGCTTGGTTGGGGTAATTGTGGTGATAATATGCATCGTGATGGTCCAATCAATCCTCAACCTTGCATGTTGCTTTTCTCTTGATCAAGGCATCTCATCACCGTCGATTGATAGTCTCATGTTCGGTGGGGATGCAGAATGTCTCCATCTTGATTAGTTGTTGATAGCCTACAACTTGTGGTGGTTTTAGGATAAAGATTGCTTATCTTTCAGGATTTTCTTGGTAAGAGAGACCAATTGTAAGGGATGAAGGGAGTAACATGAATAAGTGGCAAGGGGGGTTTTCATCAACAAGCTCCCTATTGCTTTCATGTGGTGTGCATTAGGGGACTTATTTCGACACATAGTGGATCAAGGCCGAGCATGATTTGTTGTTTTACATGTCAAATGTAAACAATTTTCAGAAATGCAATATGCGATATTCATTTGTCCAAATATTCCAAAGAGATTAATCGGGTATGTAGAGGAGCATATGTGTATATGCGGATTATGTATTTTGTAATATTTTAATTAAAAATATAAAAAATACATTACTAAAATAGGATGTGAAAGATTTATTTATAGTTGATGATCCAGCACAACCTAAATTTTTTTAAAAAAGATAATATAATCTATAAATAATATTGTAAACACCTTTTTAAAGAGAGCGAGGTGTCCCAAGTTGGGACCCACGGAAAATTGTATTAAAAGTTCAAGCAATACAATTTTACATGGATCCAAGCTAAAACAAGAGCCCTATACTTCCCCAGAACACCGACTAACTGGGTAAAAACATTTCCCTTAAAAAATGGACTCATTTCTCGCACACCAAATTGCCCAAAGGAGTGCAAAAGCATGGGAGGCATCCTCGTGTGAGTTACTGCTTGACCCCTCCCACACCCTACGAGAGAGCCCACAACTGAAGAAGGTGTTTTCAATAGAATTCCAGAAAGATGTAGAATCCTCATAAGAGATCCACTGGAGGCCCGCCCCCTCCCGCACTATATGAGAGCCCACAGTTGAAGAAAAGATGGTCCAGGTCTTCGTTCGCTTCCCCACATCTTCCACATACCAGATCTCCAATAGTGAAGAGTTTGTCCCTTCTCACCTTTGTAAGCAAACGACCATATCTTGCTAGCCATAGAAACACCTTTATTCTTTATGGGACCATGTTGCACCAGATTACTCTACAATCACATTGCAAATCTTCATGTATCGAGTTATGATTTCTAGTAAACGCATGATAGACCTTCTTAATAGAGAAGGAGCCATTCTTCCAGTTGAAAGGATCTCTCCCCTGCATAATACCATCAACCTATGAAAAATCATTTAGCAATTCGAGAAAATATTAAGCCTCTGCTCTGAAAAGTCTGCAACGAAGGTAGGCGTCTAAGTACCTGCTCCACAACCAAACGTGGTGAGGCAATACATTCTGATCATCAGCCAGCATAAAAAGGCGCTGGCAGCGCTCGCGCGAGCTCAATCCAATTGTCCAACCAGAAGCGAAAGATCTTGCCACTACCAACGATTAGTTGGAGCATGTGTCACATCTCACGGAGAATATGAAGAATTCCCTAGTAAAGAGATGATGTTGCCCAGACAGTGTTGCCTGTGAGAGAAATTCCAATACCATAGATGCCTCTCAAAACACGACACACAATGTCCTCTGTCGTACCCCCAGACCTGAACACTCACTTCGCAAGGAGAGCCTTATTTATGCATTCAACAAGGTCCTCAGTGTTGCCCGCACACCCACCTGTAGTGTCTAGTGGAGCAGAAAGAAATAGGAATACCAGATATGACATACTTGAGTAGCACCAACTTTCCCCCTTAGATAGGAATCAAGGATCCTTGCTTTCCATCCAGCCAGTTTACACTCCAGTCTATCTGGCACTAGTCTCCAATTTCACGCATAAAGGTGCCTGAAAACCAAGGGAAGGCCAAGGTATGAAACTGAAAGGGTCTCACACCTACCATACATATACAAATTAGTCGCCTGGATCCCCGTCGATGAAAGCCCAAAAGGAATGAAAACCGACTTCTCTTTGTTAATTAGCAAGCTTATAATGTGGCCAAAGATGTTCGATATACCCAAGGCATGCCGCACATTCTCGATCCCACCATCGAGAAAAATCATGATATCATCAGCGTACTAGAGGAAAGGTATAGAAATAGTCTCAGGAGTACCCTAACCAAAAACCACCATCAATTGCCATTATCATCATAATTGCTAGTGCACCTGCAACGATCACAAAAAGTAGTTGTGCTAGAGGGCACCCCTGTCTCACTCCCCGTCATGGCTTAAAAAATCCATATTATGGCCGACCATTAACAAGCACTGCGTACGGCACACATCTTTTGGTCCATGCAATCCATTCATATGAGAATCTGCTCTTTAGCAATGAAGACCATAGAAAACTCTAGTCCACACAATCATAAGCTTTAAAGAAGTCCACCTTCCACATCAACCCCCTCTCATGACTCCTCTTCCAGTCCAAAACCATCTTCGAAGCTATCACCTAGCCATCTACAATGTCTCCCAGGTACAAATGCAGTCTGCTCAGGGTAGATGATACTGTCCAGAATCCCATGTAGGCGGTTAGCTTGCACCTTCGCAACGATAAGGTAAATTGCATTGGAGAGAATGATAGGTTGATGAAATCCTCCACACTAGTCGGGTCTTGGGACATTCCTCTTCGAGAGAAAGAATAGAAGAGCCTTATTAAGTCTAAACCCCTGATTAGCCTCCCTGAACTTTTATATCACATCCATAACATCCTCCTTCACGACGTCCCATAACTCTATGTGAAGAATACTGAGAAACCCATATGGACTGGGGGCACTATCAACGTTGAGTTCGATAAGGGTTGCTTAAACCGAGGTTCAGAAAAAGTGGTCACTAAAGATTCATCCCGAGAGGGGGAGAGCATCTTGACCCCTTACCATGCTAACTCCGCCCTGTATGATCAACACACTTGTTGAAGGAGTGAAAGTGAGTTTGAAATGCCCTGCCGACCTCCAAATCTTCTTGCACCCACACCCTATCAACTTTAATGCTATGAATGAAGTTCCTGCGCCTTCTGCTCGATGGTACATCGTGAAAGAACTGTGTATTGGCATCCCCCTCCTTAATCCATAGCTATTGCCATCTTTGTCGACTCTCAATTTCTCTCTTCTTAACCTCTAGTTGTAAGTTATATAAATGAGTACTCTCCTCAAGTTCCTCAGCTGTCAGCTCCCGCTTGACCTCCAAGAGTCCAATCTACAAGCATCGTCTTGAGCTTGGGTTCTTCAGCTCCGCTGCTAGTCTCTACTTCTATTGAAATCCAAAAGATCATTGTAAAATGTCTCCAACTTGCACCCAAACAAGCCACCAACGACCCACTTGGCTGAAAGCCTGCCAGAAAGCGTCGACCGTATCATGGAAACAATCCTCGAACAGCCATGCATGCTTGAGTTGAAAGAAGGATCTCGGATTCACTCCATTGCATGAGGACCATTGAAGCGGAGTATGATTGGAGTACGCACATGGGGGCACCCATGCACGAGCGAGATGAAAGAGCTGGACAAACTCAGGAGACAACATAAATCGGTCGATATGTGATCATGAACGAGAATTTCTCGAGGTGTACGGGAACCCCCCTGCATCCACAATCTGCAGACCATAATCACATATAAAGGAGAGAGCCTCAGAGCCCACATCCGCCTCACCCTGCAATTGCGATCTATCTTCTGGATGGAGCGTGACATTAAAATCGTCGCCAGTAATCCACCTCTCCACTGGGTACTTCTCACGCACAATACAAAGCTCATCTTGAAAATCTGCCATGTTATAACACCATTAGTCGGTTCGTACACATTGGATTGCAGAAGCTTCTTTGCATCTGCCTTCCACTGAAGGAGAATGGAAATAAAGTGCATGTCCAAAAACACCTCAGCCACAAGGGTGAACTTGACATTATTCTAGCCGAAATGAGGCCTCTCGATGCTATGATCGACTCATAAACAATAAATCCTACTAGTTGCGTACCACCAGACACTATTCAATCCATGCGATACTTTTTTCTCTTGCAGAAGAACAATATCCGTTTTCAACTCAAATCATAAGTCCCGAACAACCACTCTCTTCTCCGGCCTTCCCATGCCTCACACATTATAAGTCATGATATTAATTTGGAAACAATGCTACTCCCTTGAGGTGGAACCATAAACATTCAACCAACCTTTTTAATCACCTTGACCATATATTCTAGTCCTCTTACAGTTGCTGATGCAGACTTCTCATACACAAATTCAACTGCATGCACCTCCACAACGTCCTCCCCAAATGCGGTAGTCGGAGCAGAACCCCACATAACTGCTCCGGAACCTTCAATAACCTTGTACCACACATACTGCAGCATACTCCTCTCCTCCCGCGAAACTCAGGAATATCTCCTTCCAAATCGATGAGATGAGGTCATTCAAGGGGAGAGGCAATCTCGCACACCCCTTAGGGTCGCAGCTGCCTTCCCCCACAAACTTATGGCATGCTGGGACAGATCCTCCCCAGCAACATTCGAGCCCTCAAGCTCCGCATTATTGGCCTCAATGCTGTCTCTGGTGAGAGGCAACACCTCCTCATGCCCCCCAATCCTTGGAATACTTGGGTCTCCCTCGACATTCAAGGAAACTGAAGTCTTTGGGTTCCCACGCAAAAAGCTCAAAGGGGTCGGAAGTGGTGGAGTTCACAAAATAGGATCACAATAGGGGGAAGTTGGAGGTGTTGATGAGATGTTTCTTCCGAGCCTCTTCTAAGGAAGGTGCAAGGGATGCATTTGGTGGGGTGGAAGCCCCCGATGCTTAGGGAGGAGGATGGTGGTCTGGGGTTCTTGAGCCTAGAGGCAATGAATGGGAGCATTGTTGGCAAAGTTGGTATCCTCCATCGGGGAGGGTCTGATTTTTAGGCTGGGATTTTGGGCCTGTGGGCAATGAATGGAAAGTTTTTAGCAAAGTGGGTGACCTCCATCTGGGGTGAGTCTGATTTTTAGGTGCAGGATGATATGCTTAATTTATGGAACTTCTATAGATCCCTCTGCATAGGCAGCTGTTGCTGTATGTATGTCTTCTAATTTCTGAGGGGCATTTGCCTTATTCGCCGTCGTGTGACTCCACTCATGAAACCTGTTGTAGGTAACAATGTTGAAGAAATCGGTAGTCGGTCGGCCATGTCATTGACTACGACAATCGGATGACTTATTAGATTTATTTAGTCTTGGTCTGACTTTGATTTTTTTAATTTTTAAATATATCATCATTTTTATACATATATTCATATTTACAATATTTGTACATTTTTACACTATCATAATGAAATAAAAAAGTAATTGAATTAAATAAAATATGTAACATTTTAGAATAAATTTTCCTTTAAAAAAATCAAAAAAATAGTTCTATTCCACTTTTGGACCAATGATTGGACGTGACAAGGGGTTTGCATAAGCTTGTAAAAGTCAGCCGACTAGTCGGCCAGACTAGTCGAGTCGGGGGGGGGGGTAGCCGACTCGACTAGGCCTAGTCGGTCAACCCGACTAATCAACCGACTAGTCAGCCTAATCAACCGACTTTACATCAATATTTACGTCACATCTGCCACAGTGGGGTTTCTTTTTTGTTCACAGAAAGAAAACATTTACAAAGCATTATATCTTGGGTGCAATATTAGTTAATAAATGCAATGCAGAATTCTTCTCATGGGACAATATTAATATTTTTCACAGTTACATCTACGCTGTTTCTCAACTCAAACAGAAAGGGGGTAGAAAATATATCTTCGGTGCTTCACTTTTATTTGTAGTAATAGATGTATTTGCGTAGCATTTTATCTGGGTACAATTTTTATTTTATAAATGCATTTGTGGACCTCTACTCGTTACAATGTTAATTTTTTTTGTCTCGATTACATTCATGTTGTTTCTCAATCCTTATAAAGAAAGGAGGGTAGACGATATACTGTCATGTTCTAGTTTTCATTGTCATGTTCTAGTTTTCATTTTCGATAAAGAATAATATCATTTACCCTCCTTTTCCCTTCTAGAGAATTATTGGCTAAATGTTATTTGCCCTCTTTTTATGCTAATATTACTTATTATTAAGATGCACTGGTTTTAATTTGTATTAATATTATTTACCTTCTTTTTATCAGATGTGTCGCATATCATTTGCCCTTTTTTATACTAATATGTTTAATGTTATATATAAAAACAACTTCTTTTGTTTCATTATGATAAGATAGAAAATGTACAAATCTATGTTAATATGTATAAAAAATGATTTATTTATTTAAAATAATTTAAAAAAAATAAAACCGACTAATGACCGACTAAATCTGAATAGTCACCCGAATGCTGATTAATCCTTAATCAGTGACACTGCCGACCGAGTACCGACTATCGCTTTCTGCAGCCTTGGGTCCGCAGTATCAAAACCCCTCCCATAGGGTGTTCGCTTCCTTTGTCTTTTTGCTTTGGCATTAGATGCTTGCTATGCATTGAGGGATTTCACAGATGACGGGAACTAGCTTCCTCTTGTTTGTACTGACCTGTCAGATCAATTTTTTTGAGTTTCTGCATCTTATGGAGGTCCTATCAGACTATGGGAGAGGGGGTTTGACACTACGAGCCATTAGTCATGGGCTGATAGACACTTCATTGTGGAAGGCTTATAAGGTCTTCTATCTGGAGACAATCTTTAACTTGGGATTGCTTCGGATGAATTTAGGGACATGTATAGGTTGAAGTCTTGCTGCGTGCAGGATGCTCGTCTTTTATTGGAGAGCAAAGAGCCATGTTTTTCCAAGAACTGGCAGCACGTGTCAACGTTGTATGTCAACGGAGGATGACATTGATCATCTCTTTTTTGGTTGCTCTATTGCAAAGGAGGTCTGGGGAGCGAGGCATGTAGGTTTTGTCTCAACTTCTGGATGGGTTGGGTTATGGGAGTTATTGTTGGAGTATTTAGTAGTGCGCCTATTGTGTTGTAGATGGGTAAATGGATACCTCCAGGATCCATTTACCCCATCCAGTGGTTTAGTCCCACATCGTCCAGTGGTGGGACTCGGAGGCCTTGTGGAGGCTATATAAGGAGCCCCAGGCCTCCTGTAACAGATGAGAAAAGCAATAGAAAAACACGCCCCTTTGAGGGCTTCTCCCGTGGTTTCATCCCGCTCCTCACGGAATAGGGTTCCACGTAAAATCCCGCTGTTCTTTATTATTCTTTATATTTTATCCATGTTTCCGCTTCTAATTTCTAACATGGTATCAGAGCGGGTTCGATTCTAGCGGATTTATGCTTGAAGATTTTGTTATGTTCGAGATTCGTTTTATGTTGAAGATCTGCTGTTCATGTTCGAGATCTGTTCATATCAGTCTTGTTCTACGACTGGATTTATGTTCTAGGGTTTCGTTTTTTGAAACCCTATTTTTCTGCCGTCAAAAGTTCTTATCTTCCAGGCAGAGCCCCATCTATTGGGCACTTCCACGCAACCCATTAGCCCTTCAGATCCCAACAAGGGTTGCAGACGATTGAGAAAAAAAAACCCTAAGTGCAGATCCAGTTCTGGTGGGCGCAGCAAGCCCTCGTTCCAGGCAGCAGGGCGGCATCGCGAGTCCAGGTGCACAACCCTCAAGCTTCAGCCGGTCATCCCGACTTTGCCACCCCCCGCGCGGGCTCCAGGTGACGAATCCCTTTTCATCCGCGGCGCGAAGTTTGCAACACCTGCTTCCCACAGGCGGCGCCCCCGTCCTCTTCCCCCCCGCGCGCGGCAGACCAACCCATAGGCGGACCCCTTTGTTCTCCCTCGACTCCAGCCCGCAAAAGACTCCAGGCCGCGCGAGAATCGCCAGGCGCGCATCTCCCCACAGGGCCAGGCGCGCATCTCCCCACAGGGCCAGGCGCGCATCTCCCCACGCGAGTCTCTGCGCGCATCTCCTTGCGTGCGCGTCTCCTCCGCTTCTCCCAGGCGGCGCTCCAGCTCCTGGCGGAGCCTCCTCAAATGCCGCTAGCCCCTTTTTTTCTCCAGCAACTGCCCTATCGGGGGCGGCGGGTCGAATGGATGAGGTTCCCACGTTGGGAACCCTAAAGAGTTGGCCCCCCGTGTTTAAAAAAAATGGATTATTTTGTTGAGGCCCAGGTGGGCCGATGGCTATTGTAAAAAAAACCAGAGAGAGAGAAAGCAGACCAATGAGAGTGCCGAGCCGAATATTTAAAAAGAGAGAGAGAGAGAAAAATGTGTGCGAGGCTGTGGCTTAATGAAGCCCAAGTGGGCAAGGTCAGTTTGTTAAAAAAAAGAAGAGAGAGTTTTTTTTGTTGCAAAAAAAAAGGAGGCAAGTATTCAGGCCCAACTGGGCCTGCTTTGTATGAAAAAAAAGGAGAGAGGGAAGAAGTAGGAGGAGGTTGCAAGTTTTTCAAAAAAAATCAGAAAAAAGGCGCGTACATAAAAAAAAAAGCCGTACGCAAGTTAAAAAAATGTGGCGGCTATTAAAAAAAATGAAGAAAAGCCGCAAGTTTTTAGATGTTCATGTTTACCCCCTATTTATCTTGTCTTCTCCCAACTTTGTCGACATCCATGTTTTCCGACAAGTATGGGAGAAAGGGGGAGTATATGTAGAGTCACAGGTCTAGATCCAGAATCCAGATTCAGATATCAGTCTCCAGACCAGCCAGATGATCAGACTCTACAGTTCGGTTGTTCAGACTCGACGATTGATTCCGAGTCCAGTTTCAGACACGCACGAGTGTGCGATCATTGTCAGATGAGCATATGTTGCCATCATCAGTTCGAGGTCCCCATCATTTTTGTTGTTCGGCCAGGGTTTTCATGTGAGCCATAGGGACTCCAGAGCAGAGGACCATTCCCTTGAGGGCAAGGGTTTTCATGTGGTATCATAGGTACACCAGAGCAGTGCACCATTCTCTGAGTCAGATGGGAGAGACCCAGTTCTCCGATGAGGAGACTTCAGGCGTAGTTCCAGACTCGACGGTCAGATTCCGAGTCTTTAGTTGACTCACACTCCAGCCTGTTCGTCCTCCTCACCTGCACGGCATGAGAAGCAACATCCTCGACTGCAGCATGTGCGCGTTGGGTTGATATTGTCCGTAGTGTCCTGTAGCGTTGAGTTGAGTTTCTTTCTGTTTGTTTGTCCAAGCTGAGCATTGCATGCTCCAGCTTGAGGGGGAGTGTTGGAGTATTTAGTAGTGCGCCTATTGTGTTGTAGATGGGTAAATGGATATCTCCAGGATCCATTTACCCCATCCAGTGGTTTAGTCCCACATCGTCCAGTGGTGGGACTCGGAGGCCCTGTGGAGGCTATATAAGGAGCCCCAGGCCTCCTGTAACAGATGAGAAAAGCAATAGAAAAACACGCCCCTTTGAGGACTTCTCCCGTGGTTTCATCCCGCTCCTCACGGAGTAGGGTTCCACGTAAAATCCCGCTGTTCTTTATTATTCTTTATATTTTATCCATGTTTCCGCTTCTGATTTTCTAACAGTTATTTTATGGTTTATGTGGCTTATACGGAATGTGTCCGTATTATGAGGAAAGACAATCATGAAAAATGTACATGCAAAAAGTACTCGGCCACATTGATCCTTTTAACTACATATTTGTTCGATAATTTGAATATATAGAAGTTTATGGGTGGATGTCTCCTCGATGTTGCATCCTTCTCCTTTCAAAAAAAATAGGATTGAATAAAAAAGGTTACGTATATCCCAAACAATGTTCCATTTTAAAATATGATAATGATCACATAATGAAATCCATCTGAATCAAACCAATAATACACGACCAAGATCTAAGCAGCTGAATGAAGGCCAAATAATGCCCACATATATATTTTCTAGATCACGGAGATGTTAAAAGCTTTTAGGAGATCCCAATGAGGACTATCTATTTCATATAAAACAGAGATTATCTATTTATAATCCGGATAAAGAACACATGTTTAGAACCTGGATATTAATGCTAAAATATCCCCGTTACAGTCCAATTGAAAGCAAATATATGCTAGTAAACTATAGATGTAAAAACTCAGCCATGGCCGGTCCCAAGCCTGAGTAAATGAGGAGGGTTGCGTTACGTAGCCGACAGCCAACGTAAAACAATCGGAGAGACCTTCCTAAATGATATTTTTTTAAAATATGATTTAGGATGTTGCCTCATGACAGTCGGATCTTTTCAACATGGATTTAAGCAAACATACAGATTTTGTTGGGGCGTTCCCTACTTGCGACGCGTTGCATCGCCCGAATACAATGAAAAATTGGCAAGGGCCGCTATATCGCAGCGTGGATGTAGTTCAAAATTTGCAAGGGTTCTCGCATGAGAAACGCATGCGGGTAATTAACCTAGTTCCGCTGCATCACCCCTCGTATGCAGTCCAAAATTTACAAGGGTTCTCGCAAAATGGACGCATGCGAGTAAAAAAGTTAGTCCAAAAGAGATGGCAACGGAAGTTGCAGATTGGTAGTTGGAATATCGGCACTTTGACTGGAAAATCGATGAAGATAGTGGATACGATGGAAAGAAGGAAGATTCATATACTATGTCTTCAAGAGACTAAATGGGTTGGAGAGAAAGCAAGGGAGACCGAGAAGACAGCTTTAAACTTTGGTATTCAGGTAAAGATAAGGGTAGAAACGGTGTTGGAGTGGTTGTTCATAAGGATTTGAAGGATTGTGTGGTTGAGGTGCAAAGATTCAGGGATCGGATTATTTTGCTAAAATTGGTGCTTGAAGAAGAAATTCTGAATATAATCTCAGTTTTTGCATCGCAAATTGGTGTAGATGAAAGAACTAAACAAGCTTTTTGGGAGGATCTATATAAGATTTTACAAGGAATCCCGCAAAGAGAGATGATTAGGCGAAGATCTTAATGGACATGTGGGAAAAGATGCTTCAGGGTATGCTAGTGTTCATGGAGGACATGGTTTTGGGGATATAAATGAAGAGGGAAAAGTCATCCTGGATTTTGTAATGGCATATGATCTTTTTATCGCAAACACTCTCTTCAAGAAGAGGGAGGAGCATTTAATTACTTATAAGAGTGGGCTAGCGAGAACACAGATAGATTACTCTGCGTTGAGGAAAAGAGATCAGTTGTGTTGTAAAGACTGCAAAGTAATCTCAGGAAAGAGTTTGACAACCCAACATCACTTGTTAGTCTTGGATGTACAAATAAAAGGGCTGGTAAAGAAAAGGAGGGTTCCTAAGATTTCTAGAACTAGATGGTGGAATCTTCCACTGAAGCAATCGAGCTTCAGGGAGAAGGTTTTAGAAGATTTATCTTGGGATTGTAGTGGAAGTACAAACGAGATGTGGGAGGCAGTAGCATCTTGTATCCGAAAGGTAGTCAAAGAGATGCTAGGCGAGTCAAAGGGAGGAGTCCCAGGTCAAAAGGAGGCTTGGTGGTGGAGTGAAGGGATGCAAGAGAAGCTAAAAATTAAAAAAGCATGCTTTAAAGCTATGTCTAAGGATAGAACCGAGGAAACTGTCACAAACTACAAAATAGCAAAAAAGGAAGCAAAGAAGGTTGTAAGCGAGGCTAAGTCGAAAGCTTATGAAGTTTTGTATAAAAATCTCGACTCTAAAGAGGGCCAAAAGGATATATTCAGGTTGGCCAAAGCAAGAGAAAGAAAGACCAAAGATCTTTCTCAAGTGAGATGCATTAAAGACGAGGAAGGTCACGTGCTTGTTATTCAGAAGGATATAGAGACTAGATGGAAGCAGTACTTCCATAATCTTTTCATTGGGGAAGGAAATAGAGAGATCACTTTGGGTGATCTAGCTAGTAGTGAAAGTTACTTGAATCGTGCAAGCTATAAACGGATACAAAGAAAGGAAGTAGATGAGGCTTTGAAGGTTATGAGACCTGGGAAAGGTGTAGGACCGGATGACATCCCTGTAGAAATATGGAAAGTTTTAGGTGAGTGCGATTGGACTTGGCTTACGAATCTATTCAATGTTATTTGGCGAAGCAAGAAAATGCCTGAAGATTGGAGGAGGAGTATCGTGGTGCCTCTTTATAAGAATAAAGAAGACATTCAAAATTGTTCAAATTATAGAGGTATCAAGCTGATGAGTCACACTATGAAAATTTGGGAGCGTGTGATCGAGAGAAGGTTGAGGCAAGTTTCCAATGTCAAAGAAAACCAATTCGGATTCATGCCAGGTCGTTCAACTATTGAAGCCATCCATTTGCTGAGGAGAACAATGGAGATTTATAGAGCTAAAAGGAAGATCCTCCATATGATCTTTATTGATTTGGAGAAGGCTTATGATTCTGTCCCATGGGAGATATTGTGGAGAGTTTTGGAGAAGAGACAAGTGCTTGTCCTATACATTAACCTCATAAAGGACATGTATGATAGGGCTTTATCTTGTGTAAGGACCCCGTCTGGGAAGACTGGCTAGTTTGACATCAACATTGGTTTACATCAAGGTTCAGCTTTGAGTCCATTTCTTTTTACTTTGATTATGGACGAGTTGACAAGTCACATTCAGGATGAGTTACCTTGGTGTATGTTATTTGCTGATGATATTGTGTTGATTAACGAGACTAGAGATGGAGTAAATGAGAAGCTTGAGGTCTGGAGACATGAGTTGGAGAGTAAAGGATTTCGTATAAGTAGGTCTAAGACAGAATATATGGAGTGCACCTTTGATGGAAGCAATGGTGAAGGAATTGAGGTGAAGATTGGTGATGGTAACATTCAGAAGAGAGATTCTTTTACATATCTGGGATCTATTTTGCAACATGATGGGAAAATTGATGGAGATGTTACTAATAGAATAAATGCAGGTTGGCTAAAGTGGAGAGGAGCCTCTGCTGTTCTCTGTGATAAGAAAATTCCTTTAAAAATTAAAGGAAAGTTTTACAAAGCAGTCGTGAGTCCTGCTATGCTCTATGGATCTGAATGTTGGCCTGTGAACCATAGACATGTGCAGAGAATGGCTGTAGCAGAAATGAAAATGCTAAGGTGGATGTGTGGACACACACGTAAAGATCGGATTCGGAATGATGCAATCAGAAAGAAAGTTGGTGTTGCTCCGATCGATGATAAGATGCAAGAAAACTGCTTAAGATGGTTTGGTCATTTGCAAAGAAGATCAGCTGATGCACCAGTTAGGAGATGCGAGTGTTGGGATGTTGAGCCGGCTAAGAGAGGGCGGGGACGGCCCAAGAAGTCTTAGAAAGAGACCATACGAAGGGATCTTTGTTTTGTGGATATAAGCCCAGGATTGACCCAAGATAGATCTGAATGGAGGCGAAGAATCCATGTAGCCGACCCTACTTAATTGTGGGAAAAGGCTTTGTTGTTATTGTTGTAAACCATAGATGTAAAAGCAACCTACATAAAATCATTCTTTTTTCGTGATTCCCAGCTGAAAACCATCAGATATTAGAAATTTGAAGCTTTAATCATGAAACAAAAATCCTAAATTCCCAGCTCATATTTCAGAATCCAGACACACAAATTCTTCCAGAATTTCATCATGAAGTCTAATAAAAGGCTACAAAATGCCACTTAAACTAGCAAAATCCATGTGAATCCAGCATATATTAACACCAAAATTTCAACAGTTGAATCACTTAGTAATAATACATCAGAGGAACAATCTCATTTTTTTGTTATCTTAGCAAAAAAATCTGTAGAGTCGGAGGCAAAGGTGCTGTTGCCTGTGGAGGCAATGATGACGACACCCGCGGCGAGGACATGGCTTGGTGAGGAAGTTGGAGAGGCAGGGAAGCGGTGAAGGGAGGAAGAACAATGTCAAATGGAGGAAAATGTTGAGAAATTGAAGAGGGTTTATGAATCAAATGCTTTCGCAGTTTGGTGTTATTTTAGATATTCGGATCCCAAATAGATGCAAATAAATAGGGTTTTCAAATGCACTGCCTAGAGCCACGAAGTTGATTACATGTGCTTATGTGCTTGCATAATGACTGCATATGGTTTATGCGCTTTGGTAGGGGTACTGAATAAGCATATGAAGTCGCATGTGTGGTCGCTTAGGCTGCACACCAGAACATTGAATGGAGGATCGAGTTTGTTTCTTCATGGCTTTGGATATGACTTGAAGTCTTTAAAATTTGACTATGTTTTTATGACTTTTGTCTATTCAACAATGTACCTTATTGGCTCTTGTGCTCGTCATGGATGTATGGTGTCTCGAGTACTTTTTAGGCATCCATCTCCTTGAATATTTCACTCCTTTCGGACTGGTGATCCATATGTGAATTACGTCTAGTCTATGTCAGAACCGAGGCGTAACAATGTTCATGCCCTAGAGAAATTGGCGCTTTTATAAATAGTAGTTGGTGAGTCTATTTATCAAAAGCTTGTCTAAGATCTCGAACGTGGTGAATGTGTCATAATGAGACCTGATTTTGGGGAGAATGCTTGCATGTTAACCTTGCTTATCTTATATATTAGGATGGTATTTGCTGCATAACTACTTGGAAAGCCTGCCGGATTGCTTGCTTGCTATTAAAGTAATTTTCTTCTCCTTAACTGTGTATTTTTATAAATATTATTTAATACACTCATTATGGAAGTAAGCTCCCTTTATTTTAGTTCACGATATATCCATGAAGAAAACATAAAATATTAGAGATATGAGTTTCTCATGCTTTATTTATAAGTATAGGCAGAGAATTACAAGGAACTTGCTAAATTAATGAAATAAGGATTGAACTCCCATAGAAAAGTAAGTGAAAAAGAAACCAAGGCATGTGGAATAGGATGCGTGAGCTCCTGAAACATGACGTGCAAGTTTGGCCATCCCTTGTGGCATGGGGTTAGAGGATACTCTTGCCTCAAGATTGACCAAGATTATGTGGTATACTCCTGCCAATGCTTATTCTCAGGCAAGAATTGATACCGTAACCTTAGAACATCGTCATTCTATCTTTAGGTCATCTATTATGGCTAGCCTCTTCACGTTTATTACATTGGTCTTTAAAGCTATGTTTGAGAAGCTTCACATTTGTTATCCTCTGTGAGCCACGGCGAGCATACTGAGAAGTGTTCATGGTTGTAGTGTAAAAAAATCTAGAAGGAATCAATTGCTCATAGGTTCAATGATTCCTCTTATTGAAGATGATCTTGGTCGTATTAATCGGATTAACGTCTAGTACATAGAGTTTTATCACGGCCTCAACTATGGTTGATACATGAGGTCTGGGAGATTCCTTTGCTGCAAGAGTACATGGTGGGCGAGGATGAAGTGACCATTGTGGTAGGTCTAAGCGTCTTTGCTCCATTGTTGTAAAAATCCCCCGACTGGCCTGACTAGTAGGTCCGACTAGTCTAGTCGGTGGGGTGGCCGACCGAGTACTGACTAATTCTTACTAAGGCCAACTAGTCGATCGATTTTTGCTTGGAGATACCATTTCTTTTCTATTTTTTAAAGCAAACTTATTCTAATATGCTTAATGTTTTATTTAGATTCAATTTCTTCTTTTGTTTCATTATGATGATATAAAGATGTAAAATCTATGTAAATATAAGAATATACATACAAAAATGATATATATATTTAAAATAATAAAAAATTCAAAACCGATTAAAGCCCGACTAAATCCGATTAGTCGTCCGACCGCCGATTAATCCTTAGTTAGTGACCCAACCGATCGGATACCGACTACCGATTTTTGCAACCTTGCTTTGCTCTAGAGTAGGCCATATTGAGGACACGTGCTACGAGAAGCATGGTTGTCTGGGCTTCTGCTCATCATGCCATCTGCCTTTGCATCTGGCTGCACAATTATGATCGATCATAGCACTAGGTCATCCACTCAGCTTCAATGCGTTTAATTCTAATATTGGTGGCGTGATTCAGGAGCATGGCAGCGATAATGTGGGGTTAGAGGACATTTCAGGGCCCTCAGCTCTGTTATAGATTTGTGGTTGTTGCAGATGATAGACATTTCTCGGAGACTGAACATGAGGAGGTTCACTTCTCCTTCCATGCATTTTAACATCTTAATCTTGCTTTAGATTTCCCTCTCAGTTTATTGTCCACTAGCATTTTTTGGTTCTCTAGTAATTTATCCATGTGCTCTCCAGACGGAACTGCCAGACTACATGGCCTCTATTCTCATCAGAATACCATAACTTGTTTTTTCAACAAGTTATGCATGCCAAATTCTTATGAAGTGTTTGAACGGTGTTTCACGGTTTGGGAAGACAGTTCACCTTATATTGTAATTGTAGAGATAATTATGTAGTCAGTGTATCGTTTATGCTATTTTTATTTTCTTGGTAGCTTCTTATGTAATTTACCCATGGGTTCTCTCTATATAAGAGAGCCTAGGGTTCTATGGAATAATAGAACAACTCTTTCCACCAACATGGTATCAGAGCCAAAACCCTAAAACCCTAAACCCTTCCCACCGCCGCCGCCCCCCCTCCCCCCCTCCCCGGTGCCGTCTCCTCCCACCACCGCCGCCGTCGCCTCTCCTCTCCTCCGTGGACCTCCTCCCTCGTCGGGCCCCTCCCCCGTCGGGCCCCCCTCCACCACCGGACCCTCTCCACCGCCGGTCCCTCTCTCGCCGGCAACCCACTCGCCGGCCTCTGCCGCAGCCGCCCCCTTCGCCACCTCAATGGATTTGAGTGCGTAAAGTCTACATATACACTCAAATCCTATGAAGTTTATGTAGACACTTGCCT
The DNA here is from genome assembly GCA_037367405.1 of Ottelia alismoides. Taxonomy (NCBI): domain Eukaryota; kingdom Viridiplantae; phylum Streptophyta; class Magnoliopsida; order Alismatales; family Hydrocharitaceae; genus Ottelia; species Ottelia alismoides. Next base: position 177,091 of record JAZKJV010006175.1, on the reverse strand, counting down.
TTTGGTCTACAAATTCTAGTTCTTCGTCTCCAACGATATGTCAGAAAACAAAGTCGATATGCTCTCTATAGGCGCGTTTAAAGGTCCCACGCCTATAGTCAAGATGGATGGGACGAACTATGAGCTCTGGGCGATGCAGTTCATGAGCCTCATGAAGTCGAATGGTAAGAAGCACATTCTTACCGAGGAAGAGCCGACAGAGAAGACCGGATCTATGCCTCCTGGGAGGCTGATGATTCATATGCCAAGGTCTGGCTATCAAGCACGTTGTCGATGGAGATTGCTAATGATGTTCTCCATCAGCCCACCGCTAAGGCGATGTGGGATATACTGGCGGCAACTTATTCGTAGGTGTGAAATGAGACGAAGATGTTATAGCTCTAGCACGACATATTCACCATGAAGCAGAATGGACAGCCACTACATTCCTTGTATACATCCCTACGGGGGATGTTTGAGAAACTCTACAGTACTATCCCTCTCACGGCCACCAGCCGGGCAACAGAAGACTTTTAGGAATGCTACCATGGTGGGGGTCTTGCTTGCGGCTCTTGATCCTGAATACGATGCTGCCCGATCACAGATACTTGCCGATGCTACCATTTCTCCTATGGAGGAAGTCTACCGGAGGCTTAGCCGCATCTCTGTCTCATACAATACTTCTACTCCACCACCCTCGGCGATGGCTGCATCCTGAGGGAGAGGTGGTCCGTCTTCATTCCGTGGCCGTGGACCTCGTAGTCGAGGTGGTCATTTTCGCCAGCCATGCACTTTTTGCCATCGCACAAGCCATTCTGAGGATACAAACTATTCTAAGCATGGGTTTCTAGCATCGACGCCAGTAGCCGAGCATGTTGCATCTCTGCTGGCATCTGCTTCAGATCAGAGGTTCGAGGAGCTTGTTGCGAGATTGCGCGATATTATGCCTCCCGTATCTACAGATTCTCCAGGAGGTTCTTCGGATATTGCTGCTTCAGTGTCTGCCAGTTTTTCTGCCTCTGCTAGCACCTCAGGTAGTGCTCGTGCTTTTCCATCATGTCATAATTCAGATGTCTCAGATTGGATTATGGACTATGGTGCAACACATCATCTTTGCCGCGACAGAGATAGACTCACGTCATATAGGGAGATTCCACCAGGACAGTCAGTGGTAATATCCGATGGGACTCATTCACCCATTATTGGACAGTGGGAGATTACCCTGTCACCTTCCATGCATTTACATAATGTTCCACATGCCCCTGATTTTTCGATGAACTTACTGTCTATTAGTCAGATTACAAAGGATCTGCACTGTCGCGCTATATTTGACCCATCTTCTCTTATATTTCAGGTTATACTAACATGCAGGGTGATTGGCTGTGGCTCTGAGCAGGATGATCTCTATCGTCTGGTCCGGAATTCCTATGCTGGCGTCTCCTCTTATTCAGCCGGATCGGTCTCTCCATATACATGACATCTACGCTTTGGTCACCTCCCGCTTTAGAAGATGCGTCATCTCTTCCCTCAGATTCCTCCGAGTTCTTCCTTTCGGTGTGAAGCCTATCAGTTGGGAAAGCACCATCGAACTAGCTTCCCTAGTCGTCAGTGTCAGAGCAGTAGCTCCCCGTTTGAATTACTTCATGTCGATATTTGGGGTCCGAGTCGTGTTCGTGATCATCAGGACACATGTTTTATCTTGCAGTCGATGATTTCTCTCGTTTGTCGTGGGTATTTCTATTAAAGAACAAATCTGAAGCAGTAGATGTTATTAGAAATCTTATAATTGAAGTGAAAAATGTTTTTTCCTCTCATGTCAGATATGTTCGTACAGACACTGCTTTGGAATTTTGTACTCGTTCTCTCTCACATTTTTTTTCGTCAAGAGGTATTATTCATCAAACCACATGTGCTTACACATCTCAACAAAATGGAGTCGCAGAGAGAAAACATCGTCATCTTCTTGATATTACTCGAACCCTGCTTATCCAGAGTTGTACTCCTATTTCTTTTTGCGGAGATGCAGTTCTTACAGCCTGTTACCTTGTGAATCGTATGCCATCCTCGGCACTTGGTGAGAAAATTCCTCTTTCTGTTGTTTTTCCCGACAAGGAATTATTCTCTCTTAACCCTCATGTTTTTGGTGCTGTTGCTTTTGTTCACCAGTTGTCTCCTGGACTTGACAAGCTCTCACCTAGAGCTGTCAAGTGTGTCTTTGTGGGTTCCTCTCGGACTCAGAAGGGATACCGTTGTTATGATCCCATAAACAGGAAATACTTTGTCAGTGCTGATGCTACATTTTTTGAGTCTGTTATGTACTTCTCACCTGCATGTGACAGGTTGGCCTCATCCAAATCTAATGACGAGGTTTATGTTCCTCCCCTCCTATTATGAGTCCACCAACATCCATCCCTGTTCCCGTTGTCACACCAACATCATCCCCACCATCACCACCACCTCCGCCACCACCACCAAAACCACAAGTCTCACCATTACCTAAATATTATATACACCGGTCAGGTCCTGCTCATGCTACATGTCAATTATCCAGCACGCCTCATGTATGTTCAGATGTTATTACTAATGATGGGTCAGATAGTGTACAAGTGCAGGGTTCATCATTGCAGGAGAAATGCGAACCGGCGAGTATAATGGCTGATGATCTGGATATCCTTATTGCTATACAGAAGCAGAATCGTACTTATGCATCTTATCCCCTTGCTTTCCAGGTTTCCTTTCGTCATCTCACAGCGGACTTTTAGAGGTTTGCTGTGGCTTTGTCTTCTATGGAGATACTGCGGAATTATCAGGATGCCTTGAAGATTGACTGCTGGCGTTCTGCTATGGAGGAGGAAATGGCTGCCCTACAGTCACGGGGTATATGGAGCTTGGTTCCTGCTCCCTCAGGAGCATTAGTCGTTAGCTGCAAATGGGTATTTACAGTTAAGTATCACACAGATGGTAGTCTTGACCGTTACAATGCAAGGCTAGTGGCGCGCGGCTTCACTCAGACATATGGCGTGGATTATATGGATACCTTCTCTCCGGTTGCTCATCATTCTACTCTTCGTATTCTTCTGTCTGTTGCTGTGGTACGCGACTGGACCTTGTTTCAACTTGACGTTAAGAATGCATTCTTGTACGGTGATCTGCAGGAAGAAGTCTACATGCAGCAACCCCCGGGGTTCGCTGCTGAGTGGGAGAATCATATGGTGTGTAGACTTCATAAGGTAATATATGGTTAAACAGAGCCCAAGGGCGTGGTTTCAGAAGCTTTCCCATCTAATTGAACAACAAGGATTCAAGAGATCAAATGCGGATCACTCGTTGTTCATCCAGAAGACTCCTAGAGGTACGGTTGTTATCATGGTGTATGTTGATAACATTTTGGTTACATGAGATGATGCTCAGGGGATAAAGATGGCAAAAGCATTTTTGGGCCGTCAATTTGTTACGAAGGATCTTGGTACTCTACGATACTTTTTGGGGTTGGAGTTTGCCAGGAATGCACATGGCCTTGTGACGACCCAAAGGAAATATATTACAGATTTGCTTGTTGAAACGAGCATGGTTGGGTGTAGACCCTCGAGTACTCCTATGGATCCAAGCATGAAAATATGATAATGATACCGAGGAAGTTGACAGGAGGAGGTTAGAGAAATGGTGGGTAAGCTTCTTTACATCACTATGACTTAAACTGATATTGCCTTTGCAGTAAGTCGAGTGAGCCAGTTCATGGAACAACCAAGACAGATGCATATGGATGCCATATATGTGATAAGGTATTTAAAGACGTCTCCAGGCACATGATTGCTGTTTAGAAAGGAAACAAATTTATCTATTTCGGCATGTGCGGATGCGGATTATGCATGATGCCTTAAAGATCGAAGTCTACTTCGGGCTTTGCAGTTTTTGTGGGCAGCTCTCTTGTTTCTTGGAAAGCAAGAAACAAACTGTTGTGGCTAGATCTAGTGTTGAATCTGAATATAGGGCCATGACACAAGCAAGTACAGAGATGATATGGGTTTGAGTTGTACTAGAAGACTTGCATATAAATGTACCTCTACCCATGCAGCTACAGTGTGATAAACAAGCTGCTTTGTTCATTGCCAATAATCCTGCCTTTCATGAAAGAACAAAACGTATTGAGGTATACTTCCACTACACTAGAGATATGATCCAGAAGGGCTTGATTTCTACTTCAAATGTTAGTTCAGGGGAGCAGATTGCCGACATCTTCGCCAAGCCATTGCTCAAAGGACCATTCCAGAAGTGTTCTTCCAAGCTGAGCATGATTGATAGCTATGCTCCATCCTGAGGGGGAGTGTAGAGATAATTATTTAGTCGGTGTATCGTTTATGCTATTTTTATTTTCTTGGTAGCTTCTTATGTAATTTACCCATGGGTTAAGAGAGCCTAGGGTTCTATGGAATAATAGAACAACTCTTTCCACCAACAATAATGATAATGATTCATTGGCAAATAAATTGAGTCGCAATACAAGGAGGATCTTCAACATGGATTTGTGCAAGAACCCATGTAGCCGACCCTACTTATAGTAGGAAAAGGCTTAGTACCTTTTTAATACAAAGAGGATCTTCTGAACTCCAATATCTTCATGGCTATGTAGGGAAACTTTTGAGAGAATCCAAGTGTTGTTTCATTCTATTTGGTTATGTTGCCTACTTCGTATGGTTCCTCAGATTCTTTGTTAACAACCTTATCTTAAATGAATTTTATAAGTTGATCTATTCACTGCATTAGAAAATTGTTTTTAAGATGGCCGACCTTTATCTGTAATAATAAAACGATTAGTGGTAAGTGGCCGGCGCAAAACAAGGAGAGCCTCATGGAACTTTTGAACCGTATAATCTTGATTGCTACTTATAGATTTTTTTGAAGAAGCTTACAGAAATTTTGGAGGGATTTTCTTCTGTTACCCACTTGTTATATAAGGGTATCGTAGAATTGCTCAGCTTTTGTGTTAACAATCCTTCTCTCAAATGCATTTTGAAGTAAATCCATGCACTGAACCAGATAAACCATTTTAAAATATATAATATAGTATCTAACAATTTTAATTTTGGGGAATCTGACATTTCTCCCTTTTTCTGGCGATTTTTATAGGAAGCTCCAGTTTTGGGAAGGCCTACAATTTTTACCATGAACCAAGCTGGGTAATAGTCACATTACTTGTTTTTTTACCAATTCCTAACATTTAAACTTTCATTGCCGAAATTGCTCAGCATGACCTCTTTTGGTAGTTATGCTTGAATTGTTATTGGTTCAGGAGGTTGTCGTGCCATATAATGCAGTCCACTCCGTAGCATTTTTAGCGTTCCTATGCTTTTGTTAATTTGTCACATAATTTTATGTTTAGCTTGTACAATGCAGTCTTCCGTAACATATTTTTACCGTTCCTGTGGTTACTTTTTTAATTTGTATGTTGTTATATGTTTGGCTTCTAAACAAATACAATTTATAGTTTCTCGAATAAATACATCTCTAGATATCTATTTGAATAGAATGTCTAGGATAATTCATTTTGTTGGACATGTCAGTGGACTTGCTTGATAATCCGCTTTCATAGATCTTGCTTACAGTGAGGATTTGGAGTCAGGTGGCTTATACAAAGAGCCTTGGGAACCTATCTGGGATCTTCTCCATGGAATTGGATGACTTATGTCATCTGAGTAAGACATACTTTTGATACTGTTTATGCACTGTAAATTTATGTTCTATATTAAATACGGTTATTAAAGTAGGCAGTTCAAGTATTCTTTCGTAGAGTTTATACCATCTGTTTTTGTTTTTGAGAGGGATGAGTTCTTATATTTATATATATCTTAGGGTTTTATAGATTATTGTTGGGAGAAAAATAAAATCATGATCATAGATGAGACCCAAGGGCTTTCTTATATAGCAGAAAAGCCCTGGGTTAATTACACGAGAAGTACACCAAGAAAACATAAAACATAAATGATACCGAGAGATACATTTTTCTCAACACCCCCTCAAGCTGGAGCATATATATTTATTGTTGGGAGAAAAATGAATCATGCATGTAGAATAGACCGAGGGCTCTCTTATATAGGAGAAAAGCCCTTGGGTTAATTACATGATAAGTACATTAAGAAAACATAAAACATAAATGAGACCGAGAGATATATTTATCTCAACACTCCCCCTCAAGCTGGAGCATATATATCTATCATGCTCAGCTTGGAGCAACACCTCTGAAATGGACCTCTAGCTAGGGCCTTGGTGAAGATGCCAGCTGTATGATCTCCTGTGGAAACATGGGAGGTAGATATGAGAACTTTCTGGATCATGTCTCTAGTGTAATGACAATCCACCTCTATATGCTTTGTCCGTTCATGAAAAGCATGATTATTGGCAATAAACAATGCAGCTTGATTATCACCTAAAAGTTGCACATGAAAAGGAACCTCAATAGTAAGGTCAGTCAATACCGATCTAACCCACATCATCTCTGCACTCCCTTGTGCCATGGCCCTGTATTCAGATTCTGCACTTGATCTGGTCACCACTGTCTGCTTCTTGCTTTTTCATGAGACAAGTGAGCTACCGACAAACACGGCAAAGCCCGAAGTAGACTTTCTGTCTCTGGGACAACCTGCATAATCAACATTTGCACAAGCTGTCACCTCAAGAGATGTATCCCTATTGAATATAAGACCCGAGCCAGGTGAGTTCTTCAAATATCTCAATATCATATAGACAATATCCATATGCACCTTTCTGGGTTGCTCTATGATATGGCTAACTTTTCTTACTGCAAACATTATATCCGGTCTGGTGATAATGGCATATAAAAGCTTCCCAACCACCTCTCTATATCTTCCGCTATCTACCTCCTCAGTGTCATCATCATATAATCTCATACTCATATCCATAGGCGTAGTAGCAGGCTTGCATCCTGTCATACCTGTCTCAGAAATGAGATCCATCACAAACTTCCTCTGGGTCATCACCAGACCACGCTGGTTCCTGACGAACTCCAACCCAAGGAAGTATCGAAGAGTGCCAAGGTCCTTAGTCACAAACTGTTAACCTAGGAACTCCTTGGCAGTCTGAATGCCTTGGTCATCATCCCCTGTGACGACAATATCATCCACATAAACAAGAATAGCAACAATACCTTTCTGTGTCCTCTGAACAAAAAGTGAGTGGTCCACAGTAGACCGCACAAACCCCTGGCGACTCCGATAGCTTTTGGTACCAAGCTCTCGGACTCTGCTTCAGGCCATAAATCACCTTGTGGAGCCTGCTTACCTTCTGGGACTCCCCCTCAATAGCAAACCTTGGTGGCTGCTGCATATAAGCTTCCTTCTGGAGGTCCCTGTATAGAAAGGCATTTGGAGACGGAGGTGGAGGAACAACAACATCCTCTCTAGAAGTAGTATTGGACAACCTGTCACATGTAGGAGAGAAATACATAATCGACTCAAAGAAAGTGACATCAACACTCACATAATATCTTCGTCCTACAGGATCAAAACATCTATACCCTTTTTTGGTACGAGAATAACCAACAAAAACACATTTGACAGCTCTAGGCGAGAGCTTGTCACGACCATGAGAGAAATTGTGGACAAAGGCCACAGATCCAAAGACTCTGGGAGTGAGAGAGAATAGTTCCTTCTCGGGAAACACAATCAAGAAGGGAACCTTCTCTCCAAGAATGGTAGACAGCATGCGGTTCACCAAGTAGCAAGCAATGAGAACCACGCCCCCCAGAAAGAATGAGGGGTACGATTTTGGATCAACAATGTTCTTGTGACATCAAGAAGGTGACGATGTTTACGTTCAACCACATCGTTTTGTGGAGAAGTGTAATTCCAAGAGGTTTGATGAACTATACCGAGAGACTTGAGAAATTCAGACAAATGTAATGTGGAAAACTCCAAAGCATTATCCGTGCGAATGCATTTCACATTACCAGAGAATATATTTTTGACTTCAATAAGAAAATATTTAATAATAACATCTGCTTCAGACTTATGTTTTAACAAGAACACTCAAGATAGTCTAGAATAATTATCCACAACAACCATATAAAAATGACGCTTCTGATGATCAGGAACACGACTAGGATCCCAAACATCAAAATGAAACAACTCAAAGGGCTGACTATTGTGACGACTCGGACGACTCGGAAAAGAGGAGCGATGGTGCTTCCCAAGCTGACATGCTTCACAATCCAGTGTAGTACGAGTTGATATCTGCAGTAGCACATGACACATCTTCTGGAGAGGAAGATGGCCAAAACAAAGATGCCACAAGAAAGGAGAAACAAATCCTGAAGGAATAGTAGCAATTCCAGCACATGGTGGTATGGCAAGCTTATACAATCCTCTCTGTTTACGGCTATGACCAATCACCTTGCCAGTTAGTATGTCCTGAAACACAAAAGAAGAGGGATCAAAGATGGCACGACAATGTAAATCTTTTGTAAGTTGACTAATGGACAGAAGATTCATCTGAAAGTCTGGAGCATATAAGACGTTCTGAAGATGCATAGAAGGGGCTAGAACAATCTCCCCCTGACCAACAATGGGTAGACGAACTCCATTGGTAATGACCACGGACCTGTCAGGTGGGATAAACCTGTATGAACTAAACTGCGTCCGATCTTCACACATATGATGTGACGCTCTAGAATCCATAATCCAATCAGTCAAGTTTGAACTGCTACTACTGGTAAAAATATAATGTATACCTGATGAACTAGACGATGCTCTGGCAGTAGCAAGGAAGGCCGTATCGATATCGATATCATTTCGGTCTGCCCGAAAAAAGATATATCGGGATATATCACCGATATATCGACGATATCGGTGGAAATGTCGAAAATGGTTCAAAAAAGCCAATTTTTTGCCATTTTTCGGAAATTAACGTCATCCAAGATATCAAACCAACAAATAACCTACAAATAAATACTTATATCACACATATCAGTCATTTATAGACCATATATTGCACATATCGGTATCGCACATATCGGTCATATCGAACATATCGATATTAATATTGATTCTTGACTTATAAATATTGGAAATGGATATCATTCAAGTTCTTATAACATGAAATACTACAAATATACACCTAGAAAATATATATAGATCATTTATGAGGACTGTGATCCTTATAGTGCACATATCGGTCATATCGAACATATCACTGATATTGTTAGTTGTTGACATACTATATATATTGAAAATGGTGTTCATTCAAGTACTTTGATCACTAAATAATTTACAAATGTACTCTTACTCTCTTAGATCACACATATCGATCATCTATGAACCTTATATCGCATATATCGATCATTTCGAACATATATATTAATGTTGATTCTTGACTTATAGTTTTTTTTTGAAGAATTGACTTATAGATATTGGAAATAGATTTCATTCAAGTTTTACAACATGGAATAACTTGTAAATATACACCAAGTTGAAGAACCATTGTATGCACCCTCCTGTCGCACCATGCCCTACTAGTACGGGGGTCTTGCTGCCCGGTCAACGAGCCTGAGGGGGCTAGGGGGGGCCCAGGTTGGCCCCCCCTTGCGGGGGTGCGGGGGCAGTGCCCTCGATCCGTAACAACGTATATAAATCATAGTTTGTTTTAATACTAGGTGTAGCTAGATATATAGTGGAATCAAGCTTGCATGAATAATAGCATTGATATATAGGGATATCGACGAAATATCAGCGATATCGGTCGATATCCTGTATTTTTTATACTGAATCCATTCATTTTTGACCGATATGGGCCGATATGGCGATATATCGCTGATATATCGACGATATATCATTGATATCCCTGTAAAAAGATATACACTCCGATTTCGATACCCCTAACCTCTCGATACCGATATATCTCCGATACAGCCTTCCCTGGGCAGTAGCTGCTGCATCTGTGGAGCCGGGCCATCATCTCACGAAGTCTGGAGATAATATCATCTAAACGAGTATCCAGAGTAGGTGCAGAAGAAGCCTTGGTCTGCTCAGCAATGTGAACAAGGACCATGTTGTCGACCTCCCCCTCGACCACGAGGTCTACGGCCACGAAACTGGACGACCCTCCTCAGCCACGAGTAGCTTCCATAGCAGAAGGAGTCGTCTGAGCCGTAACAATGGATGTGGTAGTAATCCTACTCAATCGCTTGTAGACCTCCGCCATCAGCAACATTGTCTTGCCAGTTAGAAGTTGAGTACGAACGACATCATACTCAGAGTCAAGAGATGACAAGAAAACTCCTGTCATTGTGGCATTTCGATATGCCTGCTACTGTTCAATGCTGGTGATAATAGGCATGAAGCTGTGTAGTCGCTCAAACATGCCTCTCAGATAAGAGAAGTGGGCGTGGAGCGGTCGACCATTTTGTTTGGTCGAGAAAATGCCGAGCTGCAGTTGAAGAATCTTGCTCTCATTCTTTGCCTGCCCGTATGTGTCTGCCATTATGTCCCACATAGCCTTTACAGTTGGCTGATTAACAATATCATTAGCAATCTCTGTTGTAAGTGTCCCAGAGGGCAAGATGCGAGCATAGTCGTCATCTTGCTTTCATGAAGCATTGGCTATAGTCTTGTCCGCTGGCTCTGAATCAGTCAGAATGTGCTCCTTGTTGTGACACTGCAGTAGGGTGCGGAAGTGCATGGACCACAACTCATAGTTGGTCCCATCCATCTTCACGATAGGAGCCGAGCCCTTGAAGACACCAGAAGAAGATAAAACATCACCCTTGTTCTCTGACATTGTACTAAGAAGCTGGAATGCGGAACAACTGAGAAGTAAATCGCAGAGAAGGTGTCTACAGGACCATAAGAATGTTTGGTTGTATCTGTAGACTCATACAACCATCCCTATTTCATCTTGCGATCCCTAGATTTGCATAACATGGTATAAGTCAGAAGATTTCACTATCGGCAGACCAAATCAGATCTGCGAGCCACAGCAAAAAGGCGGCTCGACGACCCAAAGGGCTAACTGGAGCCCCTAGCGGCTCTGCAGGGCGTCGATCAGTAGTGTAGGAGCCCCTCGTGCGGTGGCGCAGCAGGTAGGGAACCCCCGCGCGATGGTCCCGGAGCGAGGAGAAGCCCCGTGCGGTAACGCTGGAGGAGTTGGGGGGCGTGCAACATCCCGACGACGACGTGGGGGGGGGGGCGTGTAGGGTTAGGGTGGGATAAGGGAACCCGGTCTAGGACCGTTGCTCCGATATCATGTTGGGAGAAAAATGAATCATGCATGTAGAATAGACCGAGGGCTCTCTTATATAGGAGAAAAGCCCTTGGGTTAATTATATGATAAGTACATCAAGAAAACATAAAACATAAATGAGACCGAGAGATATATTTATCTCAACATCTATCATGCTCAGCTTGGAGTAACACCTCTGAAATGAACCTCTAACTAGGGACTTGGTGAAGATGTCAGCTGTCTGATCTCCAGTGGAAACATGGGAGGTGAATATGAGACCTTTCTGGATCATGTCTCTACAATCCACCTCTATATGCTTTGTCTGTTCATGAAAAGCATGATTATTGGCAATAAATAGAGCTTCTTGATTATCACATAAAAGCAGCATAGGAAGAGAAACCTCAATAGTAAGGTCAGTCAATACGGATCTAAACCATATGATCTCTACACTTCCCTGTGCCATGGCCCCGTATTCAGATTCTGCACTTGATCTAGCCACCACTGTCTGCTTCTTGCTTTTCCATGAAACAAGTGAGCTCCCGACAAAAATAGCAAAGCTCGAAGTAGACTTTTTGTCTCTGGGGCAACCTGCATAATCTGCATGTACACAAGCTGTCACCTCGAGAGATGTATCCCTACTGAATATAAGACCCGAACCAGGTGAGGTCTTCAAATATCTCAAGATCATATGGACAACATCCATATGCACCTTCTTGGGCTGCTCCATGAACTGGCTAACTTTGCTTGCTACAAAAGCTATGTCCGACCTGGTGATGGTGGTGCATAAAAGCTTCCCAACAAGCTCTCTATATCTCCTGCTGTCTACCTCCTCAGTGTCATCATCATACAATCTCATACTTGGATCCATAGGGGTAGTAGCAGGCTTGTACCTTGTCATACCTATCTCAGAAAGAAGATCTATCACAAACTTCCTCTAGGTCATCACAAGACCATGCTGGTTCCTGGAGAACTCCAATCCGATGAAGTATCGAAGAGTGCCGAGGTCCTTAGTCATAAATTGTTGACCTAGGAACTCCTTGGCAGCCTGAATATCTTGCTCATCATCCCCTGTAACAACAATATCATCCACATAAACAAGAATAGCAACAATACCTCTCTGTGTCCTCTGAACAAAAAGTGAGTAGTTTGCAGTAAACTGTACAAACCCCTGTTGTTCTAACAACTCCGATAGCTTATGGTACCAAGTTCTCAGACTCTGCTTCAGGCCATAAATCGCTTTATGGAGCCTGCACACCTTCTAGGACTACCCTTCAATAGCAAACCCTGGTGGCTGCTGCATATATACTTCCTCCTGTAGGTCCCCGTATAGAAATGCATTCTTCACATCAAGCTGGTAAAGAGGTCAGTCTCGTGAAGCAACAGCGGATAGAAGAATGCGTAGTGTCGAGTGTTAAAAAGGTCACATGAGAGAAGGTATCCTGATAGTCCACCCCATAGGTTGGGTGAACCCACTTGCCACAAGTCTTGCCTTGTAGCGGTCCACAATGCCATCTGCCCTTTGCTTTATCGTAAATATCCATTTGCTGCTCACAACAGAGGTACCTGGTGGAGCAGATACAATGCTTCCGGTTCCACGCGATCGCAAGGCTGCCATCTCCTATTCCATTGCTAGTCGCCACCTACTATCCTGTAGCGCCTCCTGATATGTACGTGGGATAGTAACAATAGAGATCCCCACCACAAACTTCCTGTATTCCTCTGAAAGATGATCCAAAGATACATGCGCAGCAAGAGGATACGTGACACATTGGCGACGAGGCTTCCTTAGGGCAATAGGTATCTCCAGGTCATCAGCCTCTCTATTCTCTGGAATCAACTCGTCCTGTGTATCATTCAAAACTTCAGTGCCATCAGTAGAAACAATGTGTTCATGACATACCTGAGACTTGGTGGATGATGTGGACGACGCATGAGCAGAGGGGTGAGTAGAAGACGTGCGAATGTAAATATGGGGTAAGAACTTGGACTGGGTAGATGGAGGTGGAGGTGGTGGGGGTGGTGGAGGTGGTGGAGGTGGACAATACTGAGGTGCAACATGGGGGTCATATGGTGGAGAAGACGGAGGTGGATGAACAATAACATCCTTTCTAGAAATAGTGTAGAGATATTTATATATTTCCATATTCTCTATGTACCGTTTTCTCAATTTTATTTCTTTGTATCCATCTTATGTAATTTACCCATAGGACTATCCTCTATATAAGAGCGCCTAGGGTTCTTAGAGAATACAACACACTCATTTCTTCCAACATGGTATCAGAGCGACAATCTTAGACCGGAGCTCGAATACCCTAATCTTAATCCCCACCCGTCAGTGCCTTCTCTCTCCTCATCTCGCCGCTGCCGGCGTCGCCGCCCCTCATCTCGACGCCGCCTCCCCTCCGCCAGTGCCGTCGCCTCCCCTCTGCCAGCGCTGCCACCCTCTCGCTGGCATCCCCTCCGTGCATTAGCGCCTCTCCCAGTCCCGCCACCTACCGCTGCCGCGGTTCCCCTGGGTGCTGCCGGTTCCCTTAGGCGCCGCCGGACCCCTCCACTGCCGTAGGCACCTCCTCTCCGTCGTTCCCTTCGTTCGTTTTGGTATGGATAAGTCTACATATGCAATCAAATCCTCACATGTCCTTGTAGACATCTCTCCATCAGTCTACGAATCCCCTGTGATCTTCATTTAGCATCATGTCAAAGAACAAAGTCGATGTACCCACCACAAGTGCCTTCAGAGGTCCGACACCAATTGTCAAGGTGGACGGGATGAATTATGAGCTCTGGGCGATGCAGTTCATGGGCCTTATGAAGTCTAATGGTAAGAAGCATATTCTTACCGACGATGAACCGGTGGAAAAAACGGGGATTCACGCCTCGTGGGAGGCGGACGACGCTTATGCCAAAGTTTGACTGTCAGGAACATTCACGATAGAGATCGCTAATGACGTGTTGCATCAACCCACTGCCCGGGCAATGTGGGATATTCTCGCTGCAACTTATTCTCAGGCACAGAATGAGACCAAGATACTTCAACTTCAACATGATATCTTCACGGTGAAGCAGAACGGACGACCTCTCTACTCATTGTACACATCCTTACGCGGGATGTTTGAGAAGCTCCATAGCTTCATGCCTCTGACCGCTACTCCTGAGCAACAGAAGAATACAGGAATGCCACAATGGTAGGAGTATTCCTTGTAACCCTCGATCCTGAATATAATGCTGCTCGATCTCAGATACTTGCGGATGCTACTATTCCTCCTATGGAGGAAGCTTTTCGCAGACTTAGTAGGATCACTATCCCGACCTCTACTGCTAGCCAGACTTCTTCGGCGATGGCAGCTTTTAGGGGCAGAGGAGGCTCATCTGTCTTTCGTGGACGTGGACCCCGTGGTAGAGGGAGTCGCATACGTCAGCCCTGCACATATTGTCATCGTCTCGCTCGCTCAGAGGATACATGCTATTCTAAGAATGGTTTCCCAGTGTCAACACGTGTAGCGGATAAGGTTGAGTCTCCAGCACCTTTTACTTCCGATCAGAGATTTGATGATCTCGTAGCCAGACTACAGGATATCATGCCCCCTGCCTCACCTTCAGGAGCCCATTCAGATGTGGCAGCGTCAGCCTCTGCCAGTACGTCTGTTACAGCCAGCATCTCAGGTAGTTATTATGCCTTTACCTCTTATCATGGATCTGCGATTACATAGTAGATTATGGACTCCAGGGCAACCCATCATTTATGTGGAGACATAGAGCAACTTACAACATATAGATAGATTCCTCTAGGGAGAACCGTGATGATAGCGATGGGTCACATTCCCCCATCACAGGATAGGGGGAGATTAGTTTGACACCTTCGATGCATCTGTAGAATGTGTTGCATGCTCCTGATTTCTCTATGAATTTGTTATCTATTAGTCAGATTACGAAGGATTTGCAATGTCGAGCTATTTTTGACCCATCGTCTCTTGTTTTTCAGGACATCCTTACGGACAAGATGATTTGCACTGTCGAGCTATTTTTGACCCATCGTCTCTTATTTTTCAGGACATCCTTACGGGCAAGATGATTGGTCATGACCGTGGGCAAGGTGGCCTTTATTGCCTGGTCCGCACTCCCTATGCTGGCGCATCCTTTCATACAACTGAATCAGTCTCTCCTTACACCCGACATCTCCGTTTTGGCCACCTCCTTCTTCAGAAGATGTGTCACATTTTGCTGCAAACTTCTTCGGATTCCTCCTTCCAGTGTGAAGCGTGTCAGTCGGGAAAGCGTCACCGGACAACTTTTTCCAGTCGCTAGAGTCGGAGCAGTAGCTCCCTTTTACAGTTAGTTCATGTCGACATTTGAGGTCCAAGTCGTGTTCCTGATCACCAGGGACATGTTTTATCTTGTTGCTGTAAATGATTTTTCTCATTTGTCATGGATATTTCTATTGAAGAATAAATCTGAAGCTGGAGATGTAATCAAAATTTTTATCAATGAAGTGCATAATTTGTTTTCTTCTTCTGTGAAATTTGTGAGGACTGACAATGCTTTAGAATTTTGTACTCGCACACTATTATATTTCTTTTCCTCCTGTGGTATAATACGTCAAACAACATGTGTTTTACACATCTCAACAGAATGGTGTTGCAGAGAGGAAACATCGCCATTTACTTGATATCACTCAGACCCTACTTATTCAGAGTCGTGCCCCACATTCGTTTTGGGGTGATGCTTTTCTCACGACATGTTATCTTGTGAATCGCATGCCTTCATCTATCTTGGGTGAGAAAATTCCTTTCTCTATAACTTTCCCTGATAAGGAGTTATTTTCTCTCACCCCCCATGTCTTTGGCTCTGTTGCATTTGTTCACCAATTGGCTCCAGGTTTTGACAAGCTCTCTCCTAGAGTTGTCAAATGTATTTTTATTGGGTACTCCAGGGCCCAGAAGGGATATCGGTGCTATGATCCTTTACACATGAAATATTATATCAGTGCTGATGTCACATTTTTTGAGTCGGTACATGTGACAGGTTGGCTTCCTCAGAGTCGGATTTTGAAATCTACATGCCACCTCCTCCTATGTGTCAGTTGTCTCCCATACCAGTTACACCACCAACACCTCTACCACCACCACCACCTCCGCTACCATCACAATCGTCTGTGACGACTATCCCACCGTTACCCAAATTCTATACTCGTCGGCCAGTTTCTGCTCATGGTCATCGCCCATCATCCAACACGCCCCAGGTTTGTTCTGATAACATATTCTAACGATGGGTCTGGAGATACATCTGTGCAGAGATCATTGCAGGAGGAGGTTCCCAACGATCTGGACATGCCCATTGCCGTTAGGAAGCAAAAGCGTACATATGCCTCATATCCGCTTGCTTCACATGTGTCTTTCCATCGCCTAACATGGGAGTTTCAGAGGTTTGCAGTTGCTCTGTCTGCCATGACTATTCCACGGACTTACCAGGAGGCATTGACAGATAGTCGTTGGTGTTTAGCTATGGAAGAGGAGAATCCTGCATTGCGAACTCGTCGTACCTGGAGTTTAGTGTCTGCTCCTCCTAGTGCCTCTATTGTCAGTTGCAAATGTGTGTTTACTGTTACACATCATGCAGATGGGAGCCTTGACCATTACAAGGTAAGATTGGTGGCACGTGATTTTACTCATACCTACGGTGTAGATTATATCGACACGTTCTCTCTTGGTGCTCGTCACTCCACGTTACGTGTTCTTCTTTCAGTTGCAGTGGTATGTGACTGGCCCTTATTTCAGTTATATGTTAAAAATGCATTTTTGTATGAGGATCTACATGAGGAAGTATATATGCAGCAACCTCCGGGGTTTGCTGCTGAGGGGGAGTGTCACCAGGTCTCTAGACTCCATAAGACAGTATATGGTCTTAAACAAAGTCCAAGGGCATGGTTTCAAAAGCTCTCGGATCTAATTGAACAACAGGGGTTTAAGAGGTCAAATGCATAACATTCTCTATTTGTTTTTTTTGAAGTCTAAAACTTCGGGGGAGACACGCCGTGGTGTTCGCCCCTTTTGTTAATCGAAAAGCAAAAAAGTAAATACATGGAAAAAAAGACAAAAGAGAGAGGCAGGTCCACATAGAGCCTACCTCAACAGTCGAACGTGGGCTACAACAACAACCAGTCGACAACTAGACGGGCAGAGTGAGATAATACATTTTCTTTGTAAAAGCGCTGACCCCTAAAAATTGTCTCGTTCCGCCCCAACCAGATCGCGCAAATGCACGCCAAGGGATGCAAGAGATCCCTGCGATCCCGATCCCTGTTAGACAAGACAGATTCCCAGAAAGAGGCCGAGTCATCAGTAGCAATCCATCCCACCGCCGCCGCCTCCCAAACGCCCAAGATCACAGGACATGTAAAGAAAAGATGGTCCAAGGATTCCACGTCAGTGCCACAAAGAGCACAGTCCTCCGAGACCGAGCCGAGCAACCTAGCACACCGATCCCTCGTTAAAAGCCTCTTCCTACGAAAGAGCCAGAGGAAGATACCAACCCTCTCCGGGAGCTTCAAGCCCCACACATAGTTGCAGTCACGAAGCAAGGGATCCGCCCGCGGCTGGGAGCGGTGGGAGACCGCCAAGTAAGCCTTCCGCGTTGTGAAAGGTCCCTCCCTCCAGGCCCAGTGATCCCTCCCCCTTGTGGGCCTAGGCGCACCATCAATAGAGTCCAACAGACCAAGTAAGTCCTCGAACCTTTGTTTGGAGAGGTTGCCATGGAGGACGGGAAACCAGCCATCCCCGAACCAACAAGAGGCGATAGAAGCATGCACATCAGCCACCAAAGCAAATAACCGTGGAAACAATTCCCCAAGAGGAACCCCACCAGCCCAACTGTCCGTCCAGAATCTGAAAGTCATCCCGTCACCAAGCCTCGGGAGAAAAAGATTAGAGTATCTTTGGCCCACATCCATCACCCCACGCCAGAAGGGCGTCCGCGAACGGAGACAGCCAGCTGGTCCTGGCGTCATCCCACGCAATCCAAGAATCTTGCGCAGGACGATAGAGCAGAAATCCGCGCTGTCTCCCCATAATCTATTAACCCATTTCAGGAGAAGAGCATCATTGACATGGTCCAACCGACGAATGCCAAGACCCCCTTCACTCTTACGCTTCGTCACATCCTCCCAAGGCACCAGGTGCGGCCCACTTGCAGACGGCCCATTCCTCCCCTACAGAAACCTCCGCATCAACTTCTCAATACGTCTTCGGACCCCCGCAGGCAGCTGCCAATTTGAGAGATAATAAACGGGGATAGAAGATAAAACCGATTTGATGACGACGAGGCGACCACCCCTTGAAAGTAAGGCCAAACTCCAACCGGAAAGCCGCATCTCCACCTTCTCCACCACTTTGGACCAGTCACGCAACCGAGTTCTTCCCGCACCCAAAGGCATGCCCAGATAATCAAAAGGAAGATGGCCAGGCAGTGAACCCAGGACCGAACCACAATCAGCCGCCTTCTCCGCATCCAAGCCAAATGGGACCACCTTAGACTTGTTCACATTTATGAACAGGCCCAACAACTCGCTGAAGACCTCCCAGGGTCGCCGCCATGCCCCTGACCTCATCACGTCCCCCCCAATGAACACGATCGTGTCATCGGCGTACTGAAGAATCGGGATCACCCTCTCGCCACAGGAGAAGCCCATAGAGAGACCACTATCGACCACACGATCCGCCATCCGAGCAAGCACATCAACCGCCACCACAAAGAGGAGAGGTGTCAGAGGGCAACCCTGACGCACCCCCTCCGCGGCTGGAAGCGACCACCCACCATGCGCCCATTGATCATAACCGAGAAGGATGCCGTAGAGACACAGCAGCGCATCCACGAAATCCAAATCCCCGAGAAGCCACGAGCCCTCAAAACCGACCACATGAAGCTCCAATTGAGAGAGTCATAAGCCTTAGCAAAATTGACTCTCCATAGCACACCGCGAGTCCCCTCCCTGGCCCAACTCGCAACCATCTCCGAAGCCAAAGCCGTGACATCGGCAATCTGACGACCACGAATGAACGCAGCCTGCACCGGGGAAATGATACCATCAAGCAACGGGGTCAGCCTACGAGCGAAAACCTTTGCCACAATCAAATAAAGACCATTCGAGATAGCAATAGGACGGAAATCCTCAATACGCTCGGTGGAGGACAGCTTCGGCAGTAAGATAATGAGAGCCCTATTGATTTTGTCGAAGCCAGCATTACCCTCGCAAAATTCGACAACAACCTCCAAAACCTCCCGCCCCACCAGCTCCCAGAAGTCCTTGTAAAAAGCTACCGGGAACCCGTCCGGCCCCGGCGAGCCATTATCGTTAAGATCCCAAACGACCTCTTTAACCTCATCCAGAGTCACCTCCCTTGTCAAGTCACCGCAGATCATCGGCGAGACAGTCTGGGCCCCAGCCCCAGTCCACCTCCAGCACCTCGACGTGCGCGTAGAGGAGAGATCCTTGAAATACTGTAAGACCTCCCTCCCCAGGTCCTCCTCCCCCACCACCATCCTGCCATCGATCGAAATGGAGCGAATTAAGTTTGAGCGCCTTCTGCCACTAGCCACCTGATGGAAGTAAGACGTGTTGGCGTATGTTGATGATGGTTATCATGGTGTATGTTGATGATATAGTTGTCACAGGAAATGATGTGCATGGAATAAAGATGGCAAAAGAATTTATGGGCTGTCAATTTGTTACTAAGGATCTGGGCGCCCTAAGGTATTTCTTAGGGTTGGAGTTTGCAAGAAATGCGCAGGGTCTTGTAATGACCCAAAGAAAATATGTAACAGACATGCTTGCTGAGAAAGGCATGATTGGGTATCGACCTTCTACTACTCCTATGGATCCTAGCATGAAATTATGCGATGATTATACAGATGAAGTTGATAAGAGGAGATAAAGAGAAATGGTGGGAACACTCCTTTATGTTACTATTACCAGACCGGATATCTCTTTTGCTGTGAATCGAGTAAGCCAGTTCATGGAGCATCATCAACAAGTACATATGGACGCTATACACATGATATTGAGATATCTAAAATCTTCTCCAGGTGCAGGACTATTTTTCAAGAACGGAGCAACTTTCTCTGTGTCCGCGTGCGCTGATGCTGACTATGCAGGGTGGCCTAAGGATAGGAAGTCTACTTCACACTTCGTAGTGTTCGTTGGCAGTTCTCTTGTTTCTTGGAGAAGCAAGAAGCAGACAGTGGTGGCCAGATCAAGTGCCGAGTCTGAATATAGGGCTACGACACAAGCAAGTACAGAAATGATGTGGGTTCGATCAGCGTTAGCAGTTTTGCATATAGACGTCCCTCTACCCATGCAGTTACAATGTGATAATCAAGCTGCCCTATTCATTTCAAACAACCCTGCATTTCATGAGAGAACAAAACATATTGAGGTAGATTGCCATTACACTAGAGATATGATTCATAAGGGTTTGATTTCTACCTCCCATGTCAGTTCAGGAGAGCAAACAACTAATATCTTTACCAAGGCATTGCTCAGAGGACCATTTCAAAAGTGCTCGTCCAAGCTGAGCATGATTGATATCTACGCTCCATCTTGAGGGGGAGTGCAGAGATATTTGTATATTTCCATATTCTCTATGTACCGTTTTCTCTATTTTATTTCTTTGTATCCATCTTATGTAATTTACCCATAGGACTCTCCTCTATATAAGAGAGCCCAGGGTTCTTAGAAAATACAACACACTCATTTCTTCCAACAAATAACATTGGACAACCTGTCACCTGTAGGAGAAAAATACATAGTATACTAAAAAATGTGACACCAACACTCACATAATATCTTCGTCCTACAGGATCAAAACATCTATACCCTTTTTGGATACGGGAATAACCGACAAAAGCACATTTGACAGCTCTAGGTGAGAGCTTGTCACGACCGGAGTGAAATTGTGGACAAAGGCCACAGATCCAAAGACTCTGGGAGTGAGTGAGAATAGTTCCTTCTCGGGAAATGTAATCAAGAAGGGAACCTTCTCTCCAAGAATAGTGGACGGCATGCGATTCACCAAGTAGCAAGCAGTGAGAACCACATCCCCTCAGAAAGAATGAGGGGTACGACTCTGAATCAACATGGTTCTTGTGACATCAAGAATGTGATGATGTTTACGTTTAGCCACACCATTCTGCTGTGAAGTATAATTGCAAGAGGTTTGATGAACTATTCCAAGAGACCTGAGAAATTCAGTTAAATGTAATGTGGAAAACTCCAAAGCATTACCCGTACGAATGGATTTCACATTAGCAGAGAAGATATTTTTGACTTCAATAAGAAAAGATTTAATGATAGCACCTGCTTCAGACTTATGTTTTAACAAGAATACCCAAGATAGTCTAGAATAATCATCCACAACAACCATATAAAAACGATGCCCCTGATGATCAAGAACATGACTAGGATCTCAAATATCAAAATGAAACAACTCAAAGGACTGACTACTGTGATGACTCGGAAAAGAGGAGCGATGGTGCTTCCCAAGCTGACAGGCTTCACAGTTCAATGTAGTACGAGTAGATATCTGCGGTAGCACATGACACTTCTTCTGAAGAGGAAGGTGGCCAAAGCGAAGATGCCACATGAAAAGAGAAACAGATCCTGAACGAATAATATCAATCGCAACACAAGGTGGTATGACAAGCTTATACAATCCTCTCTGCCCACGACCATGACCAATCACCCTGCCAGTTAGTATGTCCTGAAACACAAGAGAAGAGGGATCAAAGATGGCACGACAATGTATATCTTTTGTAATTTGACTCATGGACAAAAGATTCATGTGAAAGTCTGGACCATATAAGACGTTTTGAAAATGCATAGAAGGGGCTAGAACAATCTCCCCCAGACCAATAATGGGTAGTCGAACCCCATTAGCAATGAACACGGATCTTCTAGGTGGCATAGACCTGTATGAAGTAAGCTGCGTCCGATCTCCATACATATGATGTGATGCTCGGGAATCCATAATCCAATCGATCAACTCTGAACTGCTACTATTTGTAAACGCATAAGGAATACCCGATGAACTAGACGACGCTCTGGCAGTAGCTACTGCATCTGAGGAACCTGCAGTCGGAGTCGTAGGAGTGCTCATCATCTCTCGAAGTATAGAAACAATATCATCCGTACGTGCATCTGGAGTAGGTGCAGAAGAAGGCTCAGTCTGCTCAGCGACACGTGCAGACGCTGGATATCCATGCTTCTGAAAGCATGTCTCCTCAAAATGACCAGGACGATGGCAATGGGAACATGGGCCACGCCGACGGCTTCCTCCTCGACCACGAGGTCCGTGGCCATGAAACTGGGAAGACCCCCCTCTACCACGAAAAGCTGTCATAATATAAGGAGTCATTTGGGCCGTAGTAGTGGATGTGGTAGTAATCCTACTCAATCGTTTGTAGACCTCCTCCATCGGCGGTATCGTCTCTCCAGTCAGAAGTTGAGTACGAGCTGCATCGTACTCAGAGTCAAGAGATGACAAGAAGACTCCTGTCATTGTGTCATTCCGATATGGCTGTTGCTGTTCAGTGCTGGTGGTAATAGGCATGAAGCTGTGTAGTCGCTCAAACATGCTTCTCAGATGAGAGAAGTGTGCGTGGAGCGGTCGACCATTCTGTTTGGTTGAGAAAATGTCGAACTGCAGTTGAAGGATCTTGCTCTCATTCTTTGCCTGCCCATATGTTTCTGCTAATATGTCCTACATAGCCTTTGCTATTGGCTGATTAACAATATCGTTGGCAATCTCCATGGTAAGTGTCCCAGAGAGCCAGATGCGAGCATAGGCGTCATCTTGCTTCCATGAAGCATTGGCCCCAGTCTTGTCTGCCGGCTCTGAATCGGTCATAATGTGCTCCTTGTTATGGCACTGCATTAGGGTACGAAACTGCATGGACCACAACTCGTAGTTGGTCCCATCCATCTTCACGATAGGAGCCGGGCCCTTGAAGGCACCAGAAGAGGAGAAAACGTCACCCTTGTTCTATGACATTGTACCAAGAAGCTGAAACACGGAACAACTAAGGAGTAAATCGAAGAGAATGCGTCTATAGGACCATAAGAAGCATTGGTTGTATCTGTAGACTCATACAACCATCCCTATGTCTTCTTGCGAGGTCTAGAGCTGCACGATGTCATATACATCAGAAAAAATCACGATTTGCGAACCAAGACAGACCTCTGACCCACAGGAGAAAGCGTCTCGACGATGCACAGGGGTGGCTGGGACCCCTGCGGCGGCGCAGGAGGTGGCTGGGGCCCCCGATCAGCGACATTGAAGGGGCAGGGCCCCCCTCGCAGTGATGCAGGAGGGGCTGGGGCCCTCACACGGTGGCGCTGGAAGGCGTGGGTGGGCGGGCGACGCTCGACGACCGGGGGTGGGGGGGGGACGGCCCGTGGGGGGGGGGTCTGGGCGTGTATGGTTAGGTTTAGGGTGAGATACGGGAACCCTGGTCTAGGACCGATGCTCCGATACCATGTTGGGAGAAAAATAAAATCATGATCATAGATGAGACCCAAGGCTCTCTTATATAAGAGAAAAGCCTGGGTTAATTACATGAGAAGTACACCAAGAAAACATAAAACATAAATGATACCGAGAGATACATTTTTCTCCACAATTATGTTAGAATAATTTGTGCGTGGACACTGTATTTGGCATCCTCATGAAACAATTTCATGTACAAGTCTGTTGATAATGTTTATTGTGATATAATATGCGTATTCTACTCTTTTATCTTTTCAGCGTTCATGTAATCTTTATCCTAAATCATAGGCTGCCTCGTAGGGTTGCTTATGTAATCTCTTAATCCAAGGCTCTTCACCTAGAGGAACTTATGCAATTTTCTCCGAAATCCTAGACTCTTCATCTGAGATATAAGAAGCGTGTCATCTTGGTCAGGGCCGTCCTTGAGACTATCATTGTGTTCTTTATGTCGTCAAGTCTGATGTCGACAAGGATATGCCGACGTTTGGATAAGATTATGAGAAGATTCTTCTGGGTTGGATCTGGCTAGTACTCGTCGGGCATGCATTTGGTTGATGAGGATACGATTATGCTTCCTAAGGAAGATGGAATTTTGAGAATACCCTGGTTGTACACTATGAACGTCGGGCATGCGTTTGCTCGATTAGGATACAATTATGCTTCCTAAGAAAGACAGAGGTTTGAGAATACCCATGTTGGACACTATGAACGATGCTCTATTGTTGAAGTGGATTGTAAGATTATGGGGTGGTAGTGATGACATTTGCTGCAGATTAATTCATAGAATTTATGGGATCCATGCCCAAAGAACACTGCTCCGTAGTAGGGGTGTAAACGAGCCGAACCTGAGCGAACCTACCCCGGCTCGGTTCGGTTCGTTTAGTATACTTTGAGGCTCGGGTTCGGTTCGGCTCGATAAAATAAAAATCGTATTGAGGTTCGGCTCGGCTCGGGTAAGGTTCGTGAAGGCTCGGTTCGGCTCGTTAAAGGCTTGTTTTAGAGTAAACATTGATAATGCTAAATATATATGTATTTTTGCATTGGTTAATGTCTTTTGATAAAAAAAACTTCAATAGTGTATGTTATATAACTTATATACAATTTCCTTATATTTATATGGATGGATATACAAGCCAACTTAAAAATATATCTCATTTCAACCTCTAAAACACATATAAACCAATGACATCAAACTTGACCATAAGTTTAAAACCATTCCAAACTGAAAATTCAAGGTTAAGAAGGAACATTTTAAAAATTTATACGCACATTTAAAAGCTAAAGAAGCAACAAAACAAGATGGGTTATCATAAGTTTGTAACTGTTGTCATGTGTTAAAGTAGAATGATCTAAACAACAAACATACATGATACAAGTAGAGATTGTAGGATATAAAAATATATTAATTTGTCAGAGAAAAAGATCAATTACTGACCTTGAGCGCTCTTGACATTCTTGAACATGCTTACGATTAGAAAGGCAAGGGCAATTTGCAGGCTTATGAAAGCAAAGTAGAAAAACAAATTCTTGGACTGTGAAGTACTTTCATCCTGCATTCATAAGATTGGAAATTAAGCTTTGAGTTACAAAAAGTACTCATATAATTAAGTGAGTAATGAATCCTCACCTATGAGAGAACAAATACAATCATTATCACGACATAAACTATGGACGACTTGAGAATTTCATCTTTGGAGATGCTATAATACGCGATACTCCTAATCGTGAAGATTGTGTTTGTTCATCGTGATATGAAATTCTAGAGATAGTATCGTACATAAGGCATGTTAACAGATCCTGCATGAAAGGATGAGTTCATTATTAATATAATCATGAGAAACAAGTTCCTAATTAAAGAAAGAACGATATATATATCAAAGAAGTGCGTACCACATTCACGAATAGACAACACGGAGGAATGAGGAAGGAGCGTCCCCGAATACATATGCTGCCATTCTTGTAGGTCAAAATGTATTACACGCTTGCATTGTAATTTATTAATAAAAAATAATTCAACCACATCTAAATCTTATGAACAATCAACAAGAAAATATATAAGTTGATATGTGCCATACTGCCATGTCAAGAAAAAAGATCACTCCTAACCCAAAATTACTATCCTTGCATGTTGCAAATTAAATCAGTTCACAGAAAGTTAAATTATAAAGTTCCCACAAATTAGATGTTTAACATAAAAGAAAGTTACAAAAAATCAGCCACACTCCAAAAAGATTGCGTCACTTTGCATCTCAAAAACCTGGAAAAAATTAAAATGAAAGGAGTCATCTACATAAATAAAATCAACACACAACAGAGAATACTTTGATCATACCTTGTGAAGATATATAATAGACGTGAGGATAAGAAATGAAATCTCCTGAAATATAAAAAAGAGAACGCCATCCATAAGAAATTGCATGATAAATTAATATCTTGCATAACCAAGCGCATTGAAAGATTTGTATTATACCTTAAACAGATGACATGGATCCAAAGTTGGTGGGAAGAGAAATTTCTAATTCTTCTTCTTCCAAATAATCTCCCTACATTATTAGAAAGAATAAATTAATATTCTACCACTATTAAATCGATAAAAGTATTAAAATTTAAATACACTTACAATTGGATTAGGCGTGTCCTTCGTGCATTCTCTAATCCAATTTCCTGCACAAACTAGTGCCTCGACTGTTTTTGGTGATAAAGAGCTTCTATATGGATCGAGAACTCGACCTCCATCACTAAATGCAGACTCTGAAGATACAATTGTTATGGGGATGCTTAAAATATCACGGGCTAACTTCGATAAAAAACGATACTTGATGGAATTCAATCTCCACCACTCCAAAACATCAAACTCTTGCTCCCGAACATCATTTTCACCCACATAAAGACCTTCCTCTAGGTATATAGCAAGATCTGATTTTGAAGGTTGCTTTGCATCATTTCTGACCAGCATGTCAAACATTTCTCTTCCTTTGAACCCAGGTTTCTTTAAAAAGTCATTAGATTTTGGAGGTAGAGCACACAAATCTTTGGCAGGTTGTTTCACATAAGATTGATAAATTTCATAGAGTGCATCTTTAACCATATGCAAATTATAATCAACCTCATGTTCGGGATACAACAAAGGAAAGACGAATTCAACAAAGCGCATTTTATTTCTTGGATCTAAGATTGTTGCAATTGCCAACAACAAATTGCAGTCACTCCAATACTTGCTCATTTTCTCCCACATTGCAGAAGTAATATCTTTCATGAAAGCATCTTCAGCTTGAAGTTGAGAATGTAATAAGCATTTTACTCTACACATTTCAGGAAAGAATAAGTTAGCTGTTGGGTATGCTGCTCCAGAAAAGATTGTAGTGACATCATTAAATACTTCCAAGAACTTGCATATTTTTTCAACCTTGATCCATTCAGAAGAACTTGGTAACCACTTGTAATTAGCATCTCGAAGAGCATATTGGCTAAATGCCAACCTGAATGTCAAAGCATGTTCCAACATTAAATATGTAGAATTCCATCTTGTTGGGCAATCAATTCGCAAACCCTTACTTGTAGGAATATCAAGTTGTTTTGCAATCTCTCCAAACTTAAACAAGCGAGAAGTTGACTTCTTCAAATATTTGACACTCTCCCTTATTGAGACAATTGTGTTTTCAATATGCTTGAGCCCGTCCCGCACCATAAGATTTAAGATGTGTGCGGTGCACCTAACATGGAAGATCTTTCCTTTCAAGTGTAGCTTGTTTCGTGATTCAAAATTGGCCCTTAAAAATTCAGCCACAACGGTGTTGTTGGATGCATTATCCAACGTGATTGTTTGAATTTTATCTTGAATCCCCCAATCCTGTATGCATCTAGCAATTGCATCACCAATCATAACCCCTGTGTGAGGTGGTTCTAAATTACAGAAGCTAATGACACACTTTCGCAATTTCCACTTTAGATCAATGAAATGAGCAGTCAAACACATATATCCAATTGTTTGGTTCGATGTCCAACAATCAGATGTAAGTGAAATGCGATCCACGTTCTTGAGACTTGCCTTTAATTTTTCTTTCTCAAAATCATACACCTTGATGCATTCATTTTTTATTGTGTTCCTAGACATCTTCTCATATCTAGGATTCAATAATTTTGCAAAAATATTAAATCAAAGGTGCTCGACCATCATAAAAGGGTATTCATGCATGAGTATCATTCTTGCAAGTGCATCTTTCACCTTCTTCGAATCATATGACGTTGGCACAGAAAATCCAAGTATTTCACCCTTTTCCTCAGTGGTAGAGGTAAAAGAAAGGGTCGATTGCTTGTTTTTCTTATCACATCTTTTGTAATATGGACACACATTTTCCAAATGCCTCTTCATGTGACTGGTTGTCCCACTCTTAGGTTTAGACAAAACCTCTCCACAACACTTGCATTTAGTTTTAATCACGGCTTGTTTCTCTTCACCTTCTTTCCCATTACTCTTAGCAATCTTGATAGAAATGTCTTCAAAAAAAGACCACACAAAGGATGTTTTTTCCTCGCTATTTTTTTACCTTCTCCTGCATCTTCTTCAGTTTCACTTACTTCAACCTGATCATCTCCTAATTCAACCACTTCATTATTAGCCTCACCATCATCCATCTCATTTCTCTCTAATATTACTTGATCAATGGACTGTTGGGAGGATGGTGTAGAAGCCATTTTCTAAAAAAAATAATATAAATAACAGATTATTATAGTGCTAAACAATATTCAATATACACAACATGGAGAAATAATTATTTAATGTGAAACCTAATATTTGTTCTATTGTATCAAACTTATCAACATCCATATAATAAAAGTGGCACATTTTAGATTTACTTACTAAGACCTTCTTTAGCATTCATTCAAAGTCATGATAATATACAGTAAAAAACACATCTTTGATTTAAGGATTATACCTGTGTGTTGCGGTGCGCGTGCTGGGACTGCGAAAGGGAAGGAGGATGCTCGGCACTCCCAGGCGGCGTCGCGACAGTGTGAGGCCGAGATGGGGGAGGGGCGAGTCGGGCGACAGACAGTTGAGGTTGCGAGGGGCGGCAGCGTGAGGGCGCGAGGGGCAGCGCCGCAGCGTGAGGGCCCTGCGGCAGCGCTGGCCTCGCAGTCGCAGCCTCGCGGGTTCGCGGCACGACGCGAGAGGGCCTCACAGTCACAGCCTCGCGGGTTCGCGACGCGGCGCGAGAGGGCCTCGCCGCCTCGCAGTCGCAGGTCGAATCGCAGCTCGTGGCAGCGCGGCGCGGCGCGGCGTGAGAGGGCCTCGCAGTCGCAGCAGCGGCAGCGTGAGGGGCCGGCCGAGGTCGAAGTCGCAGGGGATGGGTTGGGGGTGGGCGGCGTCAGCATGCGTGAGGGAGGGGGGTTCTTTTTCTGGAAAACAAATTAGGTTACGAACTTAGGATGGGTGGATTTGGATAAATTAAGAAAGAGCCCCTTCATTTTGAGATATTTTTATATATATAATATATATGTATGGAAATTTTAAGAGAAAGCCCTCACATTTTGAGAGAATATATTTTTCTTTATATGTACAATATATATGTATATAATTTTATATATGTATGTATGTATCAGTGTATATAATCGAGCTTTTAACGAACCGAACCTGAGCGAACCTATGTTTTTGAGGTTCGGTTCGTTTATTTAATCGAGCCCAAACTCGTGTTCAGGTTCGGTTCGTTTATTTTCGAATCGAATCTAAAACGAACTTTTACCGAGCCGAATCTGAGCGAATGTCGAACCTGAGAATTTTTTGACAGCCCTACTCCGTAGTACAGAAACTAGTGTAAAAGGTGTCTGCTCTATACTCCCCAGTTACTGGCACTCTTTTGTTCTTAGAGGCATATGCTTCTTTGCCTTCTGAATTGATGACTGGCCTGATGGTGAGACCTTAGCGTCACCCTTGTCTGTTTGCACTGATGACGGATAAAGACGGTGTGGTCTCCAGTTACTAGGAAGATAATTGTGGAACCTGATCTTCCATACAGATCTTTCCGAAAATCAGTTCCAAGAGTTGGTTGAATTCATGGAATCCATTATCATGATTGAAAGATCAGTGGACAGGCATGGGCATTGGGCATGGAGAAATGATGACTTCATGGTTCGACGAGCATACAAAGCTCTAATTGAACGCCTTGAATCAAATGGTTGAGGTGCTTATCCGTGTGCAATTTATTTAGAAGATGAAAGTCCCTACACACATCAAGGTGTTTCTTTGGTTGATGCGACGTGGTAGAATACTTACAAATGATAGATTGGCTAAACATAGTAGGCAATGGTAGGCTGGCTGCACGTGCACTTTATGTGAAGAGGAGGAAACAATTGATCATCACTTTTTTTCAAATCTCAGAGTGAAGGATACATAGAGCGATCTTCGCATTGGGTGGTTACCTTCTAGTAACCATGTTGATTGTTGGGAATCTTTGTTCAACTTCCGCTTTATAGAGTTACTACCGATGGCGGTGATCTAAGCACTGTGGTTAGTTTGCAATGGAGTGATCTTTCGAGTGGAGTGTTTTTATACTGAAAATGTAATTCTTTTAGGGCAGACTCTTCTGGAGTCCTAGCTGCTGTAAGTATTTCTTTAACATCTTTTTATTATATTTGGAGTGGATATCTTTGCATGTTTCCTCTTTTTTTTTGCCAAAAGAATAATAAATAAAAAGTTCTCTCCTACTACATTATATTAGAGCCGTGGTCATAGAGTGATGGTCGCCTACTTTCATCCAAATGAGCCTCCAAAACCTCCCACCCTAACCTTAATCTCGCTCGAGGTACACAAAAGCCCCACTATTTCTGGCTACTAAGGGCTCCTTTATTGCTACCATATGCTTCCTGTCTATTCTCCATCTTTGACTTCTCCCTCCCTACAAACACTCCTCGTCATCGCCATGACCCTCGTTGGTCTATCCTTATCGCTAGTTACCTACTGATTCTCTATGGCAGTGACAGAATAGTTATGACACAAAAATTTTCAGCTTATGAAATTAGATTTGAAATAATGTTAAATAGTTCATTGTTGTGAATCTTCTCTATAAGTTTACAACCGATGACAAGTGGGAGGACCTTGCTCATATGTTTTCATTATAAACAACAAAATCTGGACGTGCTCATAGTGCATCTGGAACCCAAGATGAATTTTCTCATTTATATAGAGAGGAGAAATTACGTAAGAAATAATAATCACATAAATGCTAATAACTCTCAATACTCCCTCTCAAGATGAAGCATATATGTCAATTATGCCAGCTTGGAACAACACTTTTGGAACGACCCCGTTGCTAAGGCCTTAGTGAAAGTATCTGCCATATGTTCCCCTTAGATGATGTGGGAAGTAGAGATGAAGCCTTTTTGTATCATGTCTCATATGTAATGGTAATCTGCCTCGATGTGTTTGACCCTCATGGAAAGTTGGATTGTTGGGGATGAATAATGCAACCTAATTATCACATAGCAACTACATGGGAAGAGACACGTCAATAACTATGTTTGTCCAAACAAATATGACCCACATCATCTCAGTGCTCCCATGTTCCATAGTTTTGTATTCAGAAACACTTAACCTATCAACCACACTCTGCTTCTTGCTTTTCCCCGAGACCAATGAACTCTCTATAAATACTGCAAAATTAGAGGTAGACTTTCTATCTTTAAGGCATCCTGCATAATTAACATTTGCACATGCCATCTGAATATCTACCCTATACTCAGAGAGGACGTCAGTGACCTTAGGATCATGTAGATTGCATCCATGTGAGCATATCCTAGCTCCTCTATTAATTGACTGACCGCAAAGGAGATATTTAGCCTTGTAATAGTCATGTAGAGAAGCTTCTCAACAAGCTTCCTATATCATCTCTTATCGACCTTATATGTATCATCATTATTGAGCTTTATGCTAGGATCCATAGGAGTAGTGGCAGTTCTGCAGTTTGCTGTCCTTGCCTTTAGAAGGAGATTTGTATTGTACTTCCTCTAGGTTTTCTCAAGACCTTTCTGATTTTTGGCAAACTCAAGTCCATGGAAGTATCGTAGTTTGCCAATGTCCTTGGTGATAAATTGCTATCCAAGGAGCTCCTTAGCTTGCTGATCCCTTGTAAGTCATCTCCTATAACAATGATGTTGCCAACGCAAATTAGAATGACAACAATACCTCATGGTGTCCTGTGTACAATGAGCGAGTGATCTGCAGTCAATCTCTTGAAGCCTTGCTACGTTATCAAATTTAAGAACTTCTTGAACCATCACCTAGCACTCTGCTTAAGGTCATATATAACCTTATGAAGTATGCATATCTTGTGACACTCCGCATTAGCAGCAAATCCAGGTAGATGTTGCAGCATATAGACTTCCTTCTGCAAGTCACCATACAAAAATGCATTCGTGGCATCAAGTTGGGAAAGCGATCGATCCCGTACCACAATGACAGATAGGATTATCTAAAGAGTAGAATGACGAACCACGAGGGAGAAAGTGTCATGATAACAAACAACCCCATATATTTCCGTGAACTCGCATACCACATGTTTGGTTTGATAACAATCAACACTACCATCTGCCCTCTGCTTCACTGGAAAGACCTATTTGCATCCAACCATAGAAATCAAGGTTGTAGAAGTCGGTGTCGGTACTTTATCGGCAAGGTCACTGACTAAGTATTAATCGACAGTCGTTAGAGGAATCGGATTTATTCTGACATTAGTTTGTTTTGATTTTTTTAATTAGTTTAAATATACAAATTTTCAGTACGTATACTCTCATATGTATGCATATATTTAACAATTTTTATATTTATAAGAGCTTAAAAAAGAAGCAATTATAGCAAAAGAAGGAAAAATGAAGCAAGTTAAGAACAAAATGTTTGCAACATACCACAAGTTAATGTTAAAAAACAAATACATGTTCAAACAAAAAAAATTCAAGGAGCAAGTGACACAAGTCATTCATCCTCATCAATTTCATCATTTAACTCTAGCCTCTTCTTTTTCTTCATCATCAACTAAGTTACTAATCAACAATATCACAAGTTAACCAATCAACAAACTCACAATTAATCAACAAAATAACCAAACTCAAAGACTCACAAATTAACCAAGGGGCTGTTGCTCTTGTGGTGATGATGAGGATGGCGATGAGTGGGAGATGGTGTTCGAGCTATAGGAGGGAGGAGATATCCATTCTGCTATTGCAGTATACTGATGACACTGTTCTATTTCTAGGGGCCGAAGAGGAGAAGATACGGCGTGCGTCACTTATTATGGACATCTTTGGGACATATCAGGGCTTCATATCAATAGAGATAAATCGGTGGTAGTTCCCTGTGGTCTCTTAGCGCGGGAGGTGCAGAGCGCGTCTGCAGTGTTGGGGTGCCCAACGACCGCATCGCTGATCACATATCTGGGATTACCGTTGGTGGCGGGGAGGCCCAAATTGAAGGACCGGGGAGCTCTCCTGGAGAAATTGGAGGGAAGGTTAGCGGGATGGAATACTAGGATGCTTTCGAGGGGTGGGAAGCTGATTCTCCTGAAACATGTTCCTTTGGCCATCCCAATCTTCTTCTGCTCTACGAGGTCATTGCCTGTGGGGTGCGTATGAGAATTAAGGAGAATTGAGGCATTAATGGTAAAGTTTTTTTGGTCGGATGGGAGGCAGATTAGGAGGGGCGTCCATCTAGTTGATTGGGGTAGGGTGACGATATCAAAGAAGAAGGGTAGATTGGGGGTTCAATGGTTGGGTGAAATGAACAAGGCATTCATGACGAAATGAGTGACGCGTCTCTGAGGAAGTCAGAGGACTGGTCTGCAGGCTGTCGAGGAAGATATATGGGAAATCCATGTCGATAGAGGTCATCACAGAGCGTTTGCTGTCATCTTTGTGGAAAAGAATTACGCAAGTGATCCCAGACTTGGTGGTTAAGTTGAGACCCATACTAGGAAATGGAGCATGGTTTCAGTTTTGGCAGGACGATTGGATGGGGGAGGGGCCTGTGGCTGAGCGTTACCTACGCCTTCGACAGTTGGCGGCTGACAAGGAAGAGGTGATACATATGGTGTGGTACCAGGGATCATCGTCTCCGATTTTCTCTTCGGAGTCGTCTGATCAAAGGATAGAGGATTTCATGGCTCTACAGATGGAGTTGGCGTAGTTTGATGGATCGACAAGTGGAAAAGACCATTATATTTGGGAAGATGGAAGATTTTCAATGAAGAAGGCTTACCAATTCTTCGTGGAGGATGGGGAGGAGGTGGAGGAAGAGGTTGGTGTGGATGGATGCACGTATGGTATGGAGAAGTAAGGTACCGAACCGAATCAAGATCTTTCTTTAACTGTTCATACTTGGCAGGATTCTCACCAAAGGGCGTAGGGGCCTGTTGTTGGGAGTGGAGGCTGTCGACAGATGTGGATCGGTGGTGGAAGAGATGGAGCATTGGTTTTTCTCCCATCCTTCCTCGAATCAGGTGTAGAGCATGGCGAACGTTCCCTTGCTTGTCGGACGGAATTGTTAAGCTTCTGGAGAGATATTAGATTAGTGTGTGGATACGATCATGAGGACATCACGTATTCTTTTGCGTTGGTTTGAGCTATATGATGTGTCAGGACCGACGTCATTTTTGGGGAGCATACTTTTTATATTGAGAATGTAATCGAACACTGTAGGGTGTTGTGTATAACGTGAAAAATGTAACTCAATGTAATTTATAAGTTTTAATATATATACACACACACATGCCTTGTGAGGTGGTTCTATCTTGGGATGCCATCCCTTTCCTTTAAAAAATACTCACAAGTTAACAATCAACAAACTCGCAAGTTACTAATCATTGTAATCAACAAGTACAAAGCTTATCAACAATCATAAAATATAAATAAAAATTGTGATAATTAACTAACCTTATAGTTATTGAGTATAAAGCTTATCAACAATCATAAAATATAAATAAAAATTGTGATAATTAACTAACCTTATAGTTATTGACATGAATTCGATGTACCACAATTTAGCCTAATAAACACAAAGCTAACCTTAGATAAGCTAAGCAACATGGAATTTAGAATATCAGTTTTTCACTCCTAAAAAACCCTAACAAGCTTCTTGAATGTGGAAATAAGATAAAGCAACTCAGCAAACAATGGTGGTGGTGCATTCAAGATTCAACCAAGGTAGAACAATATACCAAAAATTCTGAAAGCAACAAAAAACCCTAACCAAGTTCCTGGCGGAAGGAGGTGGAGAAGAGGGAGCTGTCGACTGACTTGGTCCGGGTTCTTAGATCCGGGTGCAAGTATTTTTGTTCAAAACTTCTATGCAAAAGTCGGGCAAGTAGTTGGTCGACTTGGTCAATTAGTTGGTTGAGTAATTGGGTCAACCCGACTATAGACCGTTTTGTCCTAGTCGAGTTAGCTATCCCCTCCGACTTGACTAGTCGACCTAGTCGGTCAACTTTTACAACAATGATAGTGTTAGAAAATAGGAAAGCGGAAGTAGAATGATAAACAGAGCATAAGAACAGAACAATAAACATGGAAGAACAAGATTTAACGTGGAACCCTACTCGCTAAGGAGCGGGATGAAACCGCGGGAGAAACGCTCAAAGGGGTGGATATTGCATTCCTTGTTTTTTCTCAATGGATACAGGAGGCTTGGGGTTCCTTAT
This sequence comes from Ottelia alismoides, assembly GCA_037367405.1. Classification (NCBI taxonomy): domain Eukaryota; kingdom Viridiplantae; phylum Streptophyta; class Magnoliopsida; order Alismatales; family Hydrocharitaceae; genus Ottelia; species Ottelia alismoides. The sequence goes on along the minus strand of JAZKJV010006175.1, from coordinate 141,663 downwards.
ATAGCCTCCACAGAGCCTTCAAGTCCCACCGCTGGTAGATGTGGGACTAAACTCATGGATGGAGTAAATGGATCCTGGAGAGATCCATTTACCCTCCTACAACTCATATGGCGCACAACCAAATACTCCAACACTCCCCCTGAAGCTGGAGCATGTAATGCTCAGCTTGGACAAACAAACAGAAAGAAACTCAACTCACGCTACATGACACTACGGACAATATCAACTCAACGCGCACAACTGTCGGCTGCTGTCGAGGATGTTGCTTCTCATGCCGTGCAGGTGAGGAGGACGAACAGGTTGGAGTGTGAGTCAACTGAATCTTCTCGTCGGAGAGCATGTGCTCTGAACTGCGCCTGTCAGAGTCACTGCAACTGGAAATGAGTCTCCTCATCTGAGTACTCTGGCTCGTCACAACATGTGGACAACTACATCTATGAAAAAGGGCCGAACTGAAAAAAGGCCGTGGAAGTGCAATCCTCGTCGGAGTCCACGGTCGCTGGAGAATGGAGTCTGAAAAGTCTCCTCGTCGAAGAACTGGGTCTCTCCCATCTGGCATAGAGAATGGTACTCTACTCTAGAGTCCCTATCGCTTACATGAAAACTCTGGTTGAAACAACAAGAAGAATGATGGGGGGCACTACAAAAGATGGCATACATGTGTATATCTGAAACTAACTCGGAATCATCTTATTGATTTTGAAGCTTTGTGATAGCTCGTGCTATTGATTTTTGTTGGAGTGTTCGTTATATGCGTCACATGTATGGGAGATGGGTAAATGGATCCCTCCATGATCCATTTACCCCATCTAGAGTTTAGTCCCACATCTACTAGTTTGGAGATGTGGAGACTCCATGGGTGCTATATATAGAGCCCCACACCCCTGTAGTCAGATGAGAAAAAGGAATGTAATATCCACCCATTTGAGGGTTTCTCCCGTGGTTTCATCCCGCTCCTTAGGGAGTAGAGTTCCACGTAAAAATCCCGCGTTCTTCAATGTCTGATTTTCGCTTCTGCTTCTTATTTTCTAACATGGTATCAGAGCGGGTCGATTCTCGAGATTTCATGTTCGTTTTTGTTCGAGATTCGAGACTCTATTCTAGAGTTTCTATTGAAACCCTAATATTATGCTTTAGATGATTATTTTGAAGATTTTATATTCAAGATTCTGCCATCAAGCTCAACGATCTGATCGACATCTACCTCCGAGTTCATCTCCAAGCACCAAGTTCCAGATCAGAGGCGGCGCTCCCTACTTCTCTCTTGCCGCGACCTCAAGCCCAAAACCTCCGCGGTGCCATGGCGGAGACTCATCTCCTGTTTGCCAGCAGCGGGCCCCAGCAATCCTCGCTGCACACGTGAGCAAAGTCCTTTCAAGCTCTAGGAAATGAGCCCTCCATGTGCGCAGTCGAGCCCTCATCCTCTAGGGCATCGCCTCTTTCCAGCCCTCTCCAGGAGGTGGAGCCCTCTTCATCGAGCCGCACTTCCTCATTGAACCCCTGTTGGCACCCCCTCTTCACCACCTTCAGCGGCGTAGCCCCATGAGGAGGCACCGCTCGTGACCGCGCAACCCAGGCAGAGCCCTCTATCATCATTGTCCAGGCAGAGAACCCCCAGCCCGCCAGCCCTCTGCTGCATCTCATCCAGGCAACCCGATGCACCGAGCATCTCCGCCCCTCCTCGCCTGGTCTCCCCCTCCTCCTAGACCTGGTCGCCGCTTTCCTCTACAGGTCTCAGGCGGTGCAAGACATCCAGGCGGAAACTCCTTCAGCGGCTGCTGCTGCAGGACCTCCTCCATCGGCGACGGTAGGAGCAGGAGATGCCCCATCGGGGGTGGCATCAGGGGCGACTGATATAAGGGGGATTTCTAAATAGGGAATCCTAAATATAATGGTATCAGAAAAAAAATGCTGAAGGCCCCTGTTTATTTTTAAAAAATATTTTTGGGGGGCAGTAGTTATGTAAACCCAAATGGGCTGAGTGTTCAGAGAAAAAAATGAGAGGCTCAAGGGCCGTTGCATTTAAAAAAAGAAGAGGGTAGCAGTTTAAAAAAACATATCGGTTATAAAAAAGGGAGAGGAAAATAGCCGTAAAAAATGCAAAAAAATGATGAATGAAGGAAAGAAAAGTAGAAAAAAATGTGTGACGACTATAAAAAATTTGAAATAGCCGAGATTTTTTTTGCACAAAAGCTGAAGAAATGTGATCGGCTAGTTGGTTTGTTTACCCCCATTTTCTTGTCTTCTCCCAACTTGGTCGACGCCCATGTTTTCCGACAAGTATGGGAGAAAGGGGGAGTATGGGATAGAGTCACAGGTCTTGTTCCAGATTCAGATGTCAGATTCTCCAGACTAACCAGTTTCCAGACTCTACAGATGATCAGTTATTTAGACTCGATGTTCAGATATTTTCCGAGTCTGCAGTTCGATGTGCACATGTGTGCCATCTTTTGTCGTGGTCCCCATCAATCTTGTTGTTTCAGTCAGAGTTTTCATGTGAGCCATAGAGACGCCAGAGTAGATGACCATTCCTTATGCTATGTGGGCAATGGTTTTCATGTGGTATCATAGGGACTCCAGAGTAGAGTACCATTCTCTGTGTCAGATGGGAGAGAGAGATCCAGTTCTCTGACAAGGAGAATTTTCAGCTCCATTCTCCAGCGACCGTGGACTTGGACGAGGATTGCACTTCCACGGCCTTTTCTGTTCGGCCTTTTTCAGAGATGGAGCAGTTGTCCACATTATTGTGGCGGGCCAGAGTACTCCGATGAGGAGACTCATTTCAGGCGTAGTACAGAGCACATACTCTCCGACGAGAAGATTCAACAGACTCACACTCCATCCCGTTCGTCCTCCTTACATGCACGTCATGAGAAGCAACGTCCTCGACAGCAACCTACAGTTGTGCGCGTTGAGTTGATATTGTCTGTAGTGTCATGTATTGTGAGTTGAGTTTCTTTCTGTTTGTCCAAGCTGAACATTGCATGCTCCAGCTTGAGGAGGGAGTGTTGGAGTATTCGTTATATGCGTCACATGTATGAGAGATGGGTAAATGGATCCTAAACACATCTACCAGTTTGGAGATGTGGAGATTCCGTGGGTGCTATATATAGAGCCCCACACCCCTGTAGTCAGATGAGAAAAAGGAATGCAATATCCGCCCCTTTGAGGGCTTCTTCCGTGATTTCATCCCGCTCCTTAGGGAATAGGGTTCCACGTAAAAATCCTGCGTTCTTCAATGTTTGATATTCGCTTCCGCTTCTTATTTTCTAACAATTTTGAAACATCTATTCATTTGAAATGTAGGCTTCTGACTGTAGCCTTCTGACTTTCCTAGAACCTTTATCCATCGTGAAGTTTGTTCGATTAACCAATTGCACATTCACCGATCACCTGAGTTGGCAGTCTGGAGTTCTCCAGTCTCAAACTCTTTGGAGTCTTTTGTGCTCTTGATTTTCCTTTGAGCATGTTATGGTTATGTTTGAAGCGTATTTGTAGAGTTATTTTTGACGAGCTTTTTTGATGTTTTCAGTACATTCGGATGATGCTCTTTCGTGGTGGCCATGACTTCTACTATTTTTTTGTTCATATTTTTCTAGCATTGTTTCCGTTTCTATGACATTTATGTCTTAGATCACCCATCTGCCATAACACTCTCTAAGATGTTTCTTAAACTAAAGTTGCTGTGTGAACCGGTCACTTGGGTAAGCATTTCCGTGGAAGACCGAGCTTCATTGTTCCTTGTCAGTGCCATTGTTGGTACATGCCGTGGATGAAGAATTAGATATCACTAACATCAATACATGAATAGATACTAATGGATATCAATAATGTCCATACAAATAATGCCGAAACATGTTCTGCAGTATATACCACTTTTTTTGTTTAGGAGAATAAGGGCAACTGTTTGAAGTTAGTTATCAACATGAAATGTACTAAGTTTAAAAAATATACTGAATCTACCGATATAACAAACTCAATGATTAACTTAGTTAAATTACCTTTGAATCTCCATTGGCACGTCCATTCACATTATCTACTTCAGATGCCTAGTTGTTACCCTAATTGGACATGGACCTGAAATAAACCACCCAATGTTGACAGGGTCCGGTGGGAAGCTGCGACTTTGGATCCAAATTGATTTAAGTCAGATCAGGTTCTGCACTTTCTCTCCTGAGGACAGCCAAAGAATAGATGATCAATAGTCTTTCATTTATTATTGGAAAAAGTAATTGTTAGGATTTCTTAGTATCAGGTTTCTGTTGAGGCTTATACTTCTTAGCTAATATTTATGCCATTTAAAAACCACATGAAATGGTGTTAATGATGGACTTAAGAGGTGTCTTTGCACTATAAATGAGGATCCCTCCCTACGAAACCAGAAACCATCACCATCTTATGATTCTAGTGTTATTTTAATAAGTGGGATGCTTTTGTAATACAAATCTCCGTGGCATTAAGTTAGGTAAAGGCTAGGTATAAATATTAGTGAAATGATATAAAAATCACACTTGATGGATATGATTCATGTATAGGTTCTTTTTACACAATACTGGGCCATGCTTTATAGGTTAATTGGTCAGACATTGTACACTTTTGCTTTGTCAGGAACATTGAGTGCTGTGTTTGAGTATTTTGTTCGTTGATACTGTGTCTTCTGAATGGTAGAATCATTTCAAGTCCATCACTAGGATGAACCGTGGAGTTTTCTTTTGTATTCATTCTTCCCACATAAGTTTTCATTTTGTCAAAACGTACTTGGAAAATTTTGGATGGTCATAATGTGTGGGGGATTGCTCCATTTATGTGAAGATTGGAATCTTAGATCCTTAGGTTCTACTTGGATGTGTGTGTATGCATAGGTATGTACGTATATGTATATATATGTGTGCATGTGTATAGGTTTAAATATCCGTGTAATGATATGAAAAGCAAACTTGACGGATTTGATTCATTTGTAAGTTGCCTTTACTCAATACTCCGTCATAGTTTATAAATTGGTCCAACATTGTACGTTTTTGCTTTGGCAGGGATATAAAGTGCTGTATTTGAGTATCGGTTAGTTCGTATTGTGGCATCTAAGTCGTCGAATCATCTCAATTAGATCACTAGGCTGAATTGCGGAGCTTATTTTTGTATTCATTCTGCCAATATAAGCAGCTTTATTTTGTTGAAATATACTCTACATGGAAAATTAGGATGTTAATAGATCACAATTGGTGTGAGGGATTTTGCTTCATTTATGTAAAGACTCAAAGTTTAGATCCTTGAGGGGCTTTTATCACTTGGATATGTATGCTGAAACTTCATTTCTACTATCTGAGAGTTTTGTTTCTTCATCAGTGGAAAGGATCAGTGGGCTAAATGTGAGGATTGCTTGAAATGGCGAAAACTGCCTGCAGATGCTCTTCTTCCTCCCAGATGGACATGCTCTGATAATTCATGGGATCGAGAAAGGTAATTTACTTCCTACACTTCAGAGAACAAGTTGCTATCTATATGTGAATTATTCCGTACACATTTTCTAAAAACAATTATATCTGACCTGCTCACACACTGGATTGTTAGCCATGAGTCATGCAACAGATCTATGAGACATGAGGACAGGTACCGTTTTTTAGTAGTGTAGTAGCTTTTTTCTGAAGGAAAAAAGGGTGAGGCGCCGAGGAGAGGCCTGCCCAAGAAACTTCATATTCACAAAATAAAATGTACAATTACAAGGATCATGCTTTTTAAGTATCTTGGCATGCTCTTCTAAATTTTCACCCTTATATAGCACACCATTCTCGCCAAACAAATGGCCCAAAGAACTGCGGCCACTCAAATGCTTTGTGGTCCTGATCCATCCTTCAACCGGTCCAAAGAGGTCCGAAACGTATCTGCACAATCTGTGAAGACCATATCAAAATGTACCTTCTCCCAAACTTGCCACAGAGGTTACAAGAGAAGAACAAGTGGTCCACATTCTCACAATCCATCGAACACCTCTGACCAGAGCCGTCTGCACCTTGGAGGGATCTAGCCCTTCGACCCCCCGTCTCAGCAACCAAAGAAGAAACCCTGACCTGCAATGAAACCTTCCATTTGCAAATATGTCGGTAGTACTAGGAGACAGTGCGGTAGCTTGGTGAAATAAGGATGTATTCAAGGGATGAGAAAAAATCCTTTTAATATAGGAGAATCAATGCCAGATTACTCATTTAAAAATAAATAACACTTCACCTGTTCCATGCCGTTTGTTGGACCAACAATGAAATCTCGATGTTGTTGGTGAACTGCCATGGACATATGGAAGTTGGGTGGTATCAATGGGTGTCAGAGGAGTCGAATAGTCCGTTGCGATGATTGAGAGTGACATTTGGGGAGATTCCAAATGGGGCTTTAATGGCTGGATGAGATTCCCCTGGATGACACATGATATTATTGTTGTGCATTCATAACAAAACCTTTCCATGAGGTGGATCCGGGTATTCAAAGGGGACCAACTTTTCATCATGTAATTTTATTATTCAAAGGGTATGTGGGTTTTCAGTGGTTGGTCTAATTTTTTCAAAAAGCTCGGGCACAGACAACTATGTATATTTTTGGGATCTCTAGTTCATCCGGCTCCCTGAAGGGCAACAACTTTTCTCATAGGGTATCCTTTACATGTAAGCACTATCTCCTTATAGGAGGTAATATTACCTAGGTGTGAGGGAGCCTTTCCCTCTCCTTCCTCTTTATTTGGTTTGGTTTGATGCTGATTTCTTTTCAACGCTTATGGAGGATAATCAACATTGTTAATAGTCGATACCAAAGCTTATGCAAACAGAGATTTATGTTGTAGCTTGTGAATGCTGAAAGTTGAGAAAGTTCAACTTTTGGAGATAGGATGCTTGTTGATTTTGTTCATCGATTAAACAGTCTGTTGGGATCAAACCAAAATTGGAGGCTATACGGTTGAAGCTGTTGTATGTGACACTGTTGGGTCTTCTTCAAGTGAGCTTATCTTTGATTACTTTCCCTCTTTTCGATGCACTTGTAGCTTTTATAGTTTTTGTTTTGTAACTTGTATACATATCATCCCATGGACACCTTTGTAGCTTTTATCTAGTGAAATAAAAATAAACACCTGGCCCCTTACACTACGAGGATTTTTGAGTAACAAAAAAACTTTCCTCATCTGCAAATGGGGAGACATCAATTTTTGTTGGGGAGGGAGGGGAAGAGACATCTCATTGCTTCTCATTCTATCATTGGTGGATGCTGAGCATGTTGGAAACCATACATTCTCTTTAACCCATGTTTGATTTTCAACCATCAATGATGACTTCACTTAGTTGTCTGCTAATAATTAAGGTGAGTCAATCCCTACTCGATTTATGAGCTTGATTTGAGGGAGCTGGTCCTTAGAGTTGATGATCTATCTTGTCTTTTTTGGAAAGTGTTGTACAATTAATCCATGAAAATTATTACATGGAATAAAAGGTGATGCATGTGATGGAGACACAATTATCAAATATTCCTGGGGAGACTGGGAATGTATATCTTCCGTATCTAGGAAATGAAGTTGTCACCTTTGAACACACACATGAGTTGAGATAATTGAATGGGCACCTTGCATTTAGTGAGAAGCTGTGGGGAGACATGGTGGTTCGCTCATCAAGTCAAAAAGTAGTGGATTCACATTTGGATGTATCTTGTTCTAGTTCGAAGGCCATGGTAATTTCTCGGGATTTTCATACACATAACCTTCTATATTTTCCTAAGTATGCGTTGAACTCTCCATAATTCCGAATTACACCCAAACCCCTGAGTAGTTGCTTCGTCTTACGTCCCAAACCCTTTGTTAATTTCCTTCTCTAACTCAACCATTCCGTTGAGTTAATCTTGTCAACCTTAATACACTTGTCAATATTTATTGGGATTTTAAACACCAACTCTCCTTCCTTTAAAATCTTCTCCCTCTCCCATATCCCCTTCCTCCAAAGCCTCCTCCCACGCCTCCTCGATCTTTGCCACTGCCTGCCTTGACCCCCACCAAGGTTGATGAAGCTGATAGACTGCTATCTCGATATCATCAAGACGCCATAGGCACTCATGAGTGCATGTCCGTCCCGAGAACATCATCGACGGTTGCTTGTGAACTCCTGAGATACTCCTTGTCACCTCCGATGATATAATTATGGTCGTCAAGGAGAGCTTCGGCAAAGCACTTTCGTTCAAGCTGTTCTTTTAGAAAGAGGAGACTCCCCACCCTATGCTGCTGCTCAGACCTGCAAGAACGGTTATGCTCTTGAGCTTGAGGGCTCAAAGATGGCGTTAGGCATAAAGAAAAAGGATAATGGCATGGTAGCTCCGATGTCGGATTGAGAAGCAGAGCCTAGTGCTTTGGCCATGCAGGTTGCCGTAGATGGTAGGGGATATGGGAGATAGAATTGGAACTGGGGAATAAAGAAGTGGTGATGGTCTTCGTGCGCGGTTGAGATTAAATCAAAGATCAAAGAAGAATAAGATGTGTATGGAACGAGGTATGGTTGCTCGGTGGAGCTGGAGGAAGCAGCATGCTTGAATGGCGACGCGTGGTGGCGAGACTACGAGCAGCAACTTGCATGGAATGAGGATCAACAATTGTTACATGGAGTAGAATGAGCAGTAGGAGTTGCTCACAGTTGCACGTGGAGATAGTAGCAGTTTCAGCAACACATGGTTATGTGACTTTGTGGGAGCTCAATCAGTGAAGCATGTTTGAGTGGGGATGTAACTATGCACTAGAGGGAGCACACACTGTTGTGTTGTGAGCAGGTAGATGAAACCAATAACAATGAACAATCCCTTGTTAAGTGGGAGTTAAGTTTATTAGTTCCGGGAGGTCAAATTTCTTCCAAATAGATGCATGGAGTGAAATGGGTGGCATGGTAGTGTGTGGCTCAATGTATGAACAACAAAGAAGAAATTTTTACCTAATGACGTAGGAAGAAATGAGAATTGGGGAGAAGAAGAAGGTTCGCTAGAGACGGTGGTTGCCTTGATTCCTCAACGAATAGGAATGGGCTAAGATGCTTGCCTGACGAAGCTCTTCTTCTTTGCTTCTTCCTCTAATTAATACGACATATGTTTAGGAGGAGGAAGCCTTGATGAAGATAGAAGAGGGGGAGTGAGTGAAGAGGAAAGGGTGGCACTATTAATAAATATGGTGAACTCAAAGGGCTGAAATTTTAAATATTGAACGATTTCTATCAAAATTAATGAGAAAAATGGATGGAAGTTAACACAGGGTTATATGTAATGGTTAACAACTATTCAAGGGTTTGGGTGTAATTCAGAATTATGATGGGTTCAATGCGTAATTAAGAAAGTATAGAGGGTTATATGTATAAAAATTCCTATTTTCTTTCCATATCATGGATAATTTATTTTTATTGGTGCCATTGGACCTAGTGACCCCACTTATAGTTCTTTTTTGATATGACCCACTTATAGATCTTAACAACTAGAAGACATGAAATAAACATTTTATTTTGCTGGTGAGAGACCAATAATGTTTTGTTGGTAACTTCAATGACACCTTGTCCACTGACGACATGTGTGAACCACATGCCACTTAGATGATTGCAGTTTTGAATTTTGTGACCTCCTTGAGGAGATGGTGTTAATGGATTTTCCAGTTCTATATAGTAGCTATATATGGCAAAGTGCCATTATATGTGATGAAACACTGCATCTAATACATCTAATCAAAACTTGATTAGCTCTTGGCATCTTTGATAATGGTAGAAGTTTTCTCAGTTGCCATTATGAAGGGAATGCATAGACATTATTAAATTGTACAATGCTTCATTGAAATGAGGATGCTGAAATTACAATGATGCTTGCTTTAAGTGTGGTGATTCATCACTTTGGCAGTTCCAATTCCATTGGTTGGCCTCCAATCATTGGTGAGGTGTTCCAAGGGAATTGTCCACCTAATGCACTCTAGCATCCAAGGTGAGATTCCTTAAGTTATTGAGTCTAGGAGAAAGTTGAAAAAGGAGATTGAGATCGACAAGCTTGATAGCTTTGAGGATGATCATTCTCTTTGCTTTGAGGATGATCGTTCTCTTACCCCAATAAAATCAGCATGGTGAGTGTATATTCGATTGTTAGATAGAATGATTCAAAACTTGAGACAAATCATAGGCATCATTCTAAATAGAGTTGTGAAAAGTGGATCATGCCAACACTTAATTCTTCCTCTTGCACACGAGCATTAAGAAGAGAAAAAATAGAATCGAGGAACTTATGGTTGGTACAGAGGATGTGGAGGGAGACAATGTTATTGGGCTTATTCTAGACAACGACCTCATGCATTTTGTAAGTGTTGGGGGCACACATGCTTGGGAATGGAGCAATATATTTTTCTCATTATTGAACCCTTTGGTTCTACAACCCTTTTGAACGATGACAATAATGAGTAAGTTTTCATTGCCATGTAGTCCCTCTAGCAAAAAGGATCTCCCCGTGTCTTGGCGTGACCTCAATATTTTTTAAGGAGTTTTGGAACCACTTTAGGAGGAGATGGTTGTTGTATCTAAGGAGATTTTTTTGCATGGTAATCTGTGAGCTTGAGTCAAACTATCTTGGGTAAGATGGAATAAGGTTTATCGACTTATGGAGGTTGGTAGTTGTGGATGAAGTACTTGGCGACTTGAAACATTGCTCTTTTTTCCAAGTGGGTCATGTGCTTGCTCTCAATGCACAATTTCTTCGAGAACGTTATGTTCCCTTGCTGCTAATTTTCTGATTCAGAGACTTGAAGATGGATCTAATTTCTCCTTTTGGTTGCATGATTGGTCAGGATCTAGGTAGATTGGGGAGTTACTTTCTTGGTTGATGAATTTCACGTTAGATTCTAATGCAACAATAGCTTATTATTAGTCCTCTTTCGAAGGTGATCAATGAGCTTTGTATCCCACTTTTGGCTAATTTCCCTGGTGCAAATGTGAAAAAATATGTCCAGTGTTTTCTTTAGCGGTTTTGGTTCAGAGAAAGCTTGTGAGATTATTAGGCTTGGTGTGATAGGGAGTTGGTTTTCTGTATCCATTGTGGCGAGAAGCTCAGCTATGACAAGGGAGCAGTGATCGAGGGAGAAGCCACAAGTAATCATAACTGTTAGAAAATCGGAAGCGGAAGCGTAACATGGAAAAGGATAAATAAAATAATAACAGCGGGATTTTACGTGGAACCCTACTCCGTGATGAGCGGTATGAAACCACGAGAGAAGCCCTCAAAGGGGCGGATACTTCATTCCTTTTTCTCAATGAGTACAGGAGGTCTGGGGCTCCTTATATAGCCTCTCCAGAGCCTCCAAGTCCCACCACTGGACGATGTGGGACTAAACACTGGATGGGGTAAATTGATCTTCTCCAGGATCCATTTACCCTGCTACAACTCAACATGACGCACTACCAAATACTCTAACACCCCCCCTCAAGCTGGAGCATGCAATGCTCAGCTTGGACAAACAGAAAGATACTCAACTCAACGCTACAGGACACTACGGACAATATCAACCCGACGCGCACATTGCTGCAGTCGAGGACGTTGCTTCTCATGCCGTGCAGGTGAGGAGGACGAACAGGTTGGAGTGTGAGTCAATTGAATCTCCTCGTCGGAGAGCATGTGCTCTGAACTGCACCTGTCAGAGTCACTGCAACTGAAATGAGTCTCCTCGTCGAAGTACTCTGGCCCGCCACAACATGTGGACAACTGCTCCATCTCTGAAAAGGGCCGAACTGAAAAGGCCATGGCTGTGCAATCCTCGTCGGAGTCCACGGTCGCTGGAGAATGGAGTCTGAATGTCTCCTCGTCGGAGAACTGGGTCTCTCCCATCTGGCTCAGAGAATGGTGCACTGCTCTGGTGTACCTATGATACCACATGAAAACCGTTGCCAACATATGGCATAAGGAATGGTCCTCTGCTCTGGAGTCCCTATGGCTCACATGAAAACTCTGGCCTGATAACAAGAAGAACGATGGGGACCTCTGACAATGATGGCAACATATGCTCATCTGAAAAATGACCGCACACTCGTGCGTGTTTGAAACTGGAGACTCGGAAGACAATCGTCGAGTCTGAACAACCGCTTTAGAGTCTGAAATATCTGGCTGGTCTGGATAATTTGCATCTGGCATCTGACATCTGGAGAAGACCTGTGACTCTACATATATACTGTTAGAAAATCGGAAGCGAAAGCGTAACATGGAAAAAGATAAACAAAATAATAACAGCGGGATTTTACGTGGAACCCTACTCCGTGAGGAGCGGGATGAAACCACGGGAGAAGCCCTCAAAGGGGCGGATACTTCATTCCTTTTTCTCAATGAGTACAGGAGGTCCGGGGCTCCTTATATAGCCTCTCCAGAGCCTCCAAGTCCCACCACTGGATGATGTGGGACTAAACACTGGATGTGGTAAATGGATCTTCTCCAGGATCCATTTACCCTGCTACAACTCAACATGACGCACTACCAAATACTCTAACACTCCCCCTCAAGCTGGAGCATGCAATGCTCAGCTTGGACAAACAGAAAGATACTCAACTCAACGCTACAGGACACTACGGACAATATCAACCCAACACGCACATTGCTGCAGTCGAGGACGTTGCTTCTCATGCCGTGCAGGTGAGGAGGACGAACGGGTTGGAGTGTGAGTCAACTGAATCTCCTCGTCGGAGAGCATGTGCTCTGAACTGCACCTGTCAGATTCACTGCAACTAAAATGAGTCTCCTCGTCGGAGTACTCTGGCCCGCCACAACATGTGGACAACTGTTCCATCTCTGAAAAGGACCGAACTGAAAAGGCCATGGCTGTGGAATCCTCGTCGGAGTCCACGATCGTTGGAGAATGGAGTCTGAAAGTCTCCTCGTTGGAGAACTTGGTCTCTCCCATCTGGCTCAGAGAATGGTACACTGCTCTGGTGTACCTATGATACCACATGAAAACCCTTGCCAACATATGGCATAAGGAATGGTCCTCTGCTCTGGAGTCCCTATGGCTTACATGAAAACTCTGGCCTGACAACAAGAAGAATGATGGGGACCTCTGACAATGATGGCAACATATGCTCATCTGAAAAATGACCGCACACTCGTGCGTGTTTGAAACTGGAGACTCGGAAGACAATCGTCGAGTCTGAACAACCGTTGTTGTCTTCTCCCAACTTTGTCGATTTGTCTGTTTTCCGACAAGTATGGGAGAAAGGGAGAGTATATATGTAGAGTCTGAAATATTTGGCTGGTCTGGATAATTTGCATCTGGCATCTGACATCTGGAGAAGACCTGTGACTCTACATATATACTCCCCCTTTCTCCCATACTTGTCGGAAAACAGACAAATCGACAAAGTTGGGAGAAGACAACATAATGGGGAAAACAAACATCACTTGCGGCTTTTCATTTTTTTAAATAAGCCGTTACCCTTTTTTTTGTAAGCCGTTCTTTTTTTTTCCGGCTTTTGAATCACACTTTTTTTTGAAACCATTTTTTTTAACATAAGCCGTTCAATCAAAATTTTTTTATACGGCTTTTCAACTTTTTTTTAATAAACTTTGCGTACGGCTTTTTTTGTGTGTACGCGTCTTTTCAAATTCTCTTTTTTTTCGTGGGCTTTCAAGCAAATAGCCCGCAAATATCCATTTTTTTAACGTCAAACTGTTGGCCCGAAGTTGGGCCCAATCACCTCAGCCTTTTTTTGCAAAATATTCAGCTCCCCCTCTCCACTTTTTCATCTCATTTTTTTAAAGACCGTCACCCTAATTAGGGTTCCCAATTGGGAATCCCTCTCATTTGGAGCCCGCCGCCCCCGAGGACCTCTTTTGCTGAAGGGCGGCGCCGCACGAAGGGAGGATCGGTCGTGGGGGATGCGCCTCTGCCTGGGGAATGCACCTGCTCGCTGATCTGGACATAACGCCTCCCGCTAGGGCTTGGAGATCTGGAGGAGGGCGCGCGGGCTGCAAGCGACGCAGATCTGGATGGGGGGTCGATTGCCTCGCGCCGCCTGCGGGAGGCGAGAGGGGAGATGCGCCGCCTGTTGCACCTGGCGAACGAACAGGTCTTTGCCTCCTGTGCGCCAGGACTGGAGGGAGATGGGGTACGCGGACGCTGCGCGGGCCTTTGCCTCCTGCGCGGGCTGGGATATAGGTGCCTGGCTCGCCGCCAGCACACGGAGTCAGCAATCTGGAGATAGGGAAGGCCTCCGCCTGGAGCCAGGTAGGGGCTGGAGGAGCCTGCCATCGTTGAGGGCTTGTGCGCGGTGCTGTGTTGGAGATCACCGCGTAGAGCCCTTGCGCCGCCTGCGCAAGGGGACTGGAGTTGAAGAGGAGACTGTGCCCTGTGCGCCTGGAGGTTGCGCCGCACGGGGCACCTCCTTAGCTTCTGCGCTGACAAAGAACTGGGTCTTTGATCATGAAACCCTAGGACTTGACGCCCTTCGTACGAATGAAAAAATCTCCAACCATACACGAATAAAATATTCTCTCTTAAATTGATTCTCGAATCATAAACAAAGAACATGATGAAAACTCCGAGGATCGAACACGCTCTGATACCATGTTAGAAAATCGGAAGCGGAAGCGTAACATGAAAAAAGATAAACAAAATAATAACAACGGGATTTTACGTGGAACCCTACTCCGTGAGGAGCGGGATGAAACCACGGGAGAAGCCCTCAAAGGGGCGGATACTTCATTCCTTTTTCTCATTGAGTACAGGAGGTCTGGGGCTCCTTATATAGCCTCTCCAGAGCCTCCAAGTCCCACCACTGGACGATGTGGGACTAAACACTGGATGGGGTAAATGGATCTTCTCCAGGATCCATTTACCCTGCTACAACTCAATATGACGCACTACCAAATACTCTAACAATAACATCTTATCCTTCTCAAGGCATTGCTACTGCTTCGATGTGCCTCTACTTCAACTCACGGTCCAAAATTGTCGAGACATGCGGTGTTGATCCTTCTCAAGGCATTGCTGCCGCCTCGAGGAGCCTACAATTCATGTTGCAATCCAACACCAAACACTTGCAGTGCTTCTACGACATCTCACGCACGTCGGAGGTGCGCATATCCTCCCATTTGCTTAGGAGGCATTGCGTGGTCTTGCCACCATGGTTTAGTGATCGAGAGCCGCTGCTCATCGCATGGTGCTGGAGACGTGATGGTAGTTGTAAGCATTGGAGATGCACCATTGTAGTTCTGTCTCCTCTGTTTGTTAGAACACTTACATTTAGGGTTCTCTATGACCAATCCCTTGTGTCACTGAGTGAAGGCAACACGGTTGCTGCTCCTTTTGGACTGCATTCCACATGCGTGTACTTGCTCTTCTCTTCTTCGATGACTTGATGGTGCACGATCTTGTGAACATATCTCTAACTCCAAAGACCTTTGAATGGAAGTATTATAGGAATTAAAATCAAATCTCAATATGAACAAACGCGAAGCCAACTTGCTATGGTATCATGTCAAAAAAATAAAATATAGAAGACTATATTACGGTAACAGAAAAATGCATTATTCTTCTGTATATTAGATAAGAGAAATAACTAGTCCTTCATAGAGCTTTCAAAACAAGAAGAAAACATGAATTTACGTGGAACTTTACTCTCAAAGAGCGGGATAAAACCATAGGAGAAAGCCACAAAAGACTAGGTATTTATTATGTTTTTCAAAAGATACAAGGGGTGTGGCCCTCTTTATGGTCCCATCAACATACCAAAATCCCACCAATAACTAATATGATACTAAACTGAGAGGAATATATTTAGATTATGGAGCGATTCAACTGCCGATATAGTACATACTTGTTGAGATGTTTATATCTCACCGTATTATATTTATATTTTATGTTTTGTTTGGGTATCACTTATGTAATTAACCCATGGCTCTTCTCTTATATAAGAGAGCCCTGGAATCTCTTTTAATATATGAATCAATTTTCTTCCAACATGGTATCAGAGCAATGGTCCTAGACCGGGGTTCCGGTATCCCACAACCAAAACCCTAACCCTACACCCCCCTCTCGGCGCCGCCCACCAACCCCCTCCGGCGCGCACACCAGCCTCTCCGGCGCCGTCCACCAGCCACTTTGGTGCCGCCCCCAGCCCCTCCAGCGCGCACCTGAAGCCTCCAGGGAACCCCCGCCCCCCTTCCCAGCGCAGCAGCGGCAAACCCCCACCTTAATATGTGATGGCCTTCGGTTAAAGCTGGCTCATTATCAGGTTCTAGCCGACCACATGGTTGTGCCCCTATGGTTGTGCCTCTGGCTTATAGTATTTATTATCTGTCAACCAACGCATTATATAAAATGTTTGGGATTAAATATGATTTCCAACATTTATAATACCGCAGTGAGCTCTCAGTACCTTTTTGCCAACCTCCATTGCATTTTGTTTCATATGATTAACCATGATGTTATGAAGAGTCTCCAAGGACCTTATTCCATGCAATTTACAACCCCCAACCATACCTCTCGTCAGCAACCCAAGTTCACCGTCCTTTAGCGTTTAAGAGAAGAGAAGATGGAGGAACCTTAAAACATTTATCTTTTTTTTACTACATAAAACACCCTTCGATTTGAAATTCAGATTTAAAAATGTTTGGTGTCATTTGACAATCTTTTTTTGGAAGGATATCATAGGTCAAGATTTCATTTCCAGGTTTAGATCAAACCGAGATTACAGTTTTCGTTTGTCACCCTTAATGGACTGATTGATTAGATCTGACTTCTGTCTAGATGTGGAGCACTCAAGTGATTTATCAACTAAACAAGTCTGATCGATCACTGGAGTGCATGTGTTCAACCTAGACAAGTCGATTGATCATAAGAGCTCCAAGTTTTAGTGTTCCCTTATTTTTTAATGTCCATTGCACAAGTCTACGTACCACCTTTGATCGATCACTAGGGATAAAAATGGTCAGATACAGATACAAATATAGGTATAATCATATCCTTATCCGTTTTAAAAATACGAATACGAATGCGGATACAAATATTGATGGATATAAAAAATGTGTTACCATATCCTTAAAAACGAATACGAATGTAAAATGAAGACGAATTGGATACCATAAAATATTTAATAGATTAACTAAAACATACATATTTAGGATGGTTTACACATAAAATAAATATACCAGATATATTATATCATAACAATTATATTAACAATGGTGAATGCAATAATAAAATGTTGTTACGCACAATTATAAATAAATCATTACTATACTTATGTCCGAAAATGAATATACGAATACGTATGCGAACATTAGCGAATGTCAAAGTGATATCCACGTCCACATCCATTTTAAACGAATACGAATAGAATGGCAAAATATGTATAAAACAAATACTATATCAGATTGGATATGAATATATTAACATTCATCTTCATCCCTATCGATCACTATAAGTTATATGATAGATCACTTTTACGCGGTCAACCTAGGATTTTCAGCGAGGTGATCCTAATTGATCAATTCATTTCTCTTTTGTCAAATGCTCTAGGATTTCCAGGTCAAAACTCCTTAATATTATGGTCACCCCTAATCCATAACTGCCTTAGATCAGTCAACCCTATGGCTATTCTGCCATATTTGCTGTATTCGACCTATGGCTATGCTACCACTCCCAAGGGACTCAGATATAAAAGAACACCATGGGAACATCCGAATATGCTCGGAAAGTAGCTGATCAACAAATCAACATGGAAGATTCGACAAGGCTACTAACAAGAGGTAACCCGACTCAAAGCTGATCATCCACTCCCAGAATCATCGATCTATACATATTGTAAGACGATCAAATTTAAAAGGGAGAGAGTCAAGACGTTGTTATGTTAGCATGCAAGAAAGTCGCACGTACCTATGTCTTGAAAGCTGCATTTTCACGCCTCTACCCATTGGATCAACCTTAGACTGCAAAGAAACTTAAGAGAGGCGCACGTGTTAGGAGATATCCGCTGTCAACAAAGAAACTGAAATAGAAAATAGAGGGGTCTTATGGATCAAGATTCAAGGTGCAGCACCACACTTATTCTCTTCATCTTAAAGCTTCGAAGCTGCCTGAGCTACCAACGGAGATACACCTAGAGGAATAAAAAGGGGAATTGGGGGTGAAGGGGAAGAAGCTGAAAAGGAGTCGTATGATGAAACAGTTGAATGGGAATTGATTAAGCGGAGTGAATGAGGCTTAAAAGTGTCATCTATGGGGCAATTGACTTCTATTTTATCTCCCACTTGAATGGTATTTCACCTTGTTAACTGCATTTCAAAAACCTCCAAATACTCAAACATGCATAATTTTAGCATGGAATGGCAATTCATGCATTCAATGCAATGGGTTGTAATTAATATGACAGTTGTGTTACAAACTTTATGTTGGGACTCTTGGAGATCATGTTTCTATTTTTAGAATGTTGTATCCAATCCAATCAGCTGACTTCAACAGTCTTTCAAGCCGTGGTCTAGCATTACTGTTTGCTTTAGTTTTTTTTTTTACTTTCCTTCATTCTAGAACTTTTGGAACCCTGAATCGAAATGCTTATTGGTTGAATTCCCTCTGACTTTTTCCAGATCGTTGTGCTCGGTAGATCAGGAAATAATGCCAGAGCAACTGATGGATATGCTTCCTTTTAATACTGGTGAGAAAACCATAATGCTATTACGGATTTATCTTGTAAGTGCAATCGTGTTATATTGCATATGATGGCCGCAACTGGTGCAACACAGAAAGCTCATATTTTATGGTTGATCACTACTTGCTCTGAACTGCTGTCTGTCGGTGAACAAAACCATAAATACCACAATTGCACATGCATCACTTCTGCATATCTTACAGTGTACGATGGGCTCATCGCCGATTGGGCTTACTGTATGCAATTTCTCGTAGCAAAATTTGAACCCTTTTCTAATCTCGAAGAGTAGAAACATAAAATATGTAACGTTGGTTCTCCATGCTGGTAATATATAGTAAAGTATAACAGGGAAACCTTCCCAAGTTGCAACTTTATCACGTAAAGTCACTAGCCATTGTAACAAAACATCATTTCATATCTTTCTGGCGGGGTTTTAAGACTTTCGACTAGACTATATCCGAAGGCTCCCATGTCAGGTTAATTTCTTGGGGATTCCTGAAGGCAGAGCATATATACACATAAGTAGGTTATAGACGAAGGTCCTAGAGGTCTTTTAAACTCAGGAAAACTAAACTAATGCGATATAAAGCGAAGTTACTCACCTTTTATTAGAACAAGTAGTAGTCCTTTGCAACATACATTAACGGGGCAATGTTAACATTTCATAGAAGCACTTATTCCTGTTTGTTTTGATGGTTTTTGGAATCAAGCAGTTAGTCACAGAAAGAGCAAGGCCAAAGTGGAGAACAGTATCATAGAAGGATCTGATGGTCTTGATACTCTAGCAAACCTTGCTATCCTCGGTGAAGGTGAGTCTCTGAATCCTTCCCAACCCACCACGAAACATCCTCGCCATCGTCCTGGATGTACATGCATTGTCTGCATCCAACCTCCTAGTGGAAAGGGTCCCAAGCACAAGCAGTCATGTACTTGCACTGTCTGTCTCACGGTCAAGCGCCGTTTCCGGACCTTAATGCTAAGGAAAGAGAAGCGACAATCAGAGAAAGAGGCCGAGACAGCTTGTAAGAAGCAACAGAAACAGGAGACTGATTCTCCTGAATCTCAGTCGCAGGTAGAGGGTAATGACCAGACAAGTAAGATGTCAACCTGTCAGTCTACACAACCTATGGCCTCGACAGATGCAGGGGTAGATGAAGATTTTGATAATAAGAAAGAGGTATTACTATCTATAAAGACAGAGATTGATTTAAATATTCAACCTGAGCGGGAGGAGGAACCGTCGCCTGTCGCTGCGGATGCTGGCAGTGCAATAATACTTTTGCAAAGTGCCAGTTCATAATTCTGAACGTGCTCAAATCAGTTGAAGAGTATACACTGTAGCAAATTCCAGCCATCGCAGCAAGCCTTGATGGGGCTGTGAATAGATTGGCTTGTTGTGCTTCGAATTCTTGGCCGAGGGGGGTACGGGGGTACTCTTTGTTGAAGGGCTCTCCGAGAAACGAGACTTGCAGGTTGGAGCTGGAGCCTTTTTAACAGGTGTGACATTCCTGCTCGTAAGTGTCGAGTTTACATCTGAAAATTTTCATACATGCTCTTCTATACAAGATTATTGTAATTTTCCCCGTGTGTTGGTACGAGTCGTAGGGGAAACATGAAATCCATACTCACCATCAAGCAGGCTTTGTATAAATCAGTGGTGGGTTGGTATGCATGCTTCTACGGCCGTGTCCCGTGCAGTTATGTTGTCTTTTTCTGCAATCTGGCAATTTTGTAATGGGGGTGAGGGTCTGTCTTGTATTTAAATTTATGTACCAATGAGTTTATTTGTATTCCCAGATTCCAGTCCAAGCAAGTGGGTGCTTCACCCTTGCCAACATAAAGCTGAAAGAAATAAGTTAACATATATATGCTTTTGTATTTTTAAATGTTCTGACAGTTAAAAATATGTCATCGTCCTTTTTAGTAAGGATTGTAATAATATATCAGGGCATTAAGATTTTTCCCTGATCGCTTCAGGACACGAGATAAATAAAGAAAAAATTGCTTTCTACCCTTTCAGATGATTTGATCAAGAAAAAGGAAAGTCAAGGGAATCGTTGATTTATATGAAGAATTATACGTGGATGACAGGTCTCGTTGTGGTCGCGATCACCTATTCTTTTAACCTGAGACTAAAGAGTGCATGCTCAATCCCTTCAGCATCTATGTCTCAGCATCTATATCTATCTATGAGTGCACTAGGTGATATACATCCGTGTGCAAGGTGAAAGTCCACGCAAAAACACGTGGGTGATTTTCCACTACAATTAAGTGGGATATTGGCAACAAATTGTCCGCTGTTAGGGTAATAACTAATAAGGCATGGGTAATAACTATATTAAATATTTTAATAAAGAATATATACATAAAAAATAAATAAAAAAAAAAGAAAAGTTAAATAAATAACTAAATATTAGAAGAAAGTTTACTGTACTTATTTTTATTTGTATGTATTCCGTATTGAAATTAGTATCATCCATGCATTCATAATCATATTTGTATTTGTATTTGTATATGTATTCGTATCCTTCAAAACCTAGTAGTTGTATTTGATTCCTGTAAAAGCTGAATACTTGTATTCATATTTGTATTCATTGAAGGATATCATATTCGTATTCGTTGAATGTTTTTTGTATTCGTATTCACAGTTGTATTTGTATTCGCATTCGTATTCGTCATTTATAAGAAAATAACATTCATGTCCTGTATCTGACTAGACATGAATATGTTTGTATTCGTTTCCTCCCAGACACGAATACATTTGTATTCGTTTCCACCCCTACTCACATGCATTTTTGGGCATGCACTTAGACTATAGTGCTCATCACCTCCCTCATAACACAACACCATTTCTTTCTGTAGTTGTTCGGTCCTCAACACCGACGCCTCACCTTCACCACAAGATTTACATACATGGCACCTCCTACAATAGTGCAATCAACCTAGGAACAACCGATTGCTCCTACCCATGTACTAGTCAAAACCCATGCACTTATTAATATCGAAAAACATATATTTGGGTGGCCTCTTTTGGGTGCATCACTCGATCCAGATCGAGTGGCTCTGCTACTACAGCAAACGATCCGTGCACGTCCATCATAGCCCTCTGCAGTCCAACTTCTTCGTCCTATGCTGTGAGGCCAGAATGTAGTTTTTGAACCCTGGTTGTATATGCATCACTAGTATTCAGTTGACTTCTAGGTCTAGTTGATTAACCATCAAGTCCAGCATATCGATCGACAAATTGACGATAACATATATAATTATGAGCCCAATCAAAATAAAATCAAGAGACCTTCCACTATTAGTCAAATGAGAGTTGTGATTTTCAATTGAAAAGCCAGCTCGATTGATAATAAACAACATACTTAAACTAATGATTGTACATTCCTTGTGCAAGGACTCTGCGTAGTTCTTGAGTGGATTTGGCATCAGTCATGTAAAATACAAAATAGGATGCTGGTAGACTGTATGACAAATTGTTTCTTTCTTTACCATGCATTTAAAATTTGGAATAACTCTAGTGTAGCTTTACCATGCACTTAGTCATATGCTAGGGTATCTTAGGAAAACAAATGTGGGAGGATTACAAGCTAGGATATCAACGATGGAAGTTATGCTATGATAGGCTAAACATTATTTAGTTCTGAGTATATCGGTGTTGATGATCAATGGAGAACGACAATGTTTTTTACATTAATGCAGAACAATGGATAAGACGTGAATGGACAAAAAGAATTGATACTTTTCAAAGTTATGAGAGAAGTGTCAGTGTTTCTAGATTGAGCGTTTCACTCTGAATGTATAAATCATAGGGTTACCGTGACCGATGACAGAATATATTATCCATGTGTGATATGTAAGAACATTAAAAGTACCGACTAAAATCAAGTTTACAATGATTATATATTAATGATTTCTAGTTACATTACATTGTTTGGACCTTAAACGGAGAAGGTGCAGAGCAATTATCACCAGGGGAAGACATAATTATTGGTGCAGGAGTTTTTGTGCAAACTGAGAATGGAGATCATGGTTTATCTAAAATGATGGATGATATAAGTAGTTCCAATACCCAAGAAGATACCTACGTACGAGATAAGTTTTGAGAGAATCTGATAAATGCAGAAGCTATGCTGGCTCGTGGAGTTGAGATGCCTTGATTTAAATTCTTACTGGAGTTGTTTAAAATGAAAGTGATGTACCGATCTATCGTTGCAACGATAACATCATAAATGTTTTGAAAATATGAGTACCGATATTCTATATGGCATGCTATTTTTTATGGACCGAAACAATCATGTTAAACATGGGTTGAAAAATACACGTTACTATATATGACAGACCAATGTTATGAATAATAAACAATGATCTTCTCCTATTTATGTAGCTCAATGGGAGTGGAGTCACCTTATGATGATCAAGAAGAAATTTCCAAGCTCATAGACACCTTGGCACTCGAGTTAGAAACCAAAGATCTTAGAAGATCTATTTACTTCTTAGAAAGGATTTTTATCCAATGGGCTCTGTGGTGTTTTGGTACGGGATGAGCCTCTAATTTTAGCCGTAGGATTTTAATCGCTCAATACCTAAAAAATAGGAACCGAAATCAGAATGGAAAGAAACCTAAATTAAAAATATTAAGCAATTCTAAATTACTATACATTTATGGAAACATGTATTGCAATGAGAGGCGATTGATCAGTCGATTGTTGATCATGCGATTTGCAAAGTGAGGCAGTCGATCTTGGAAAGTGAGGTGATCTTTTTGTCCAAAGCAAGGTATTGTATTTCGATCAATTTTTTATTTTGCATTGTGATTTGAATATGATTGTATGCAAGAAGAATTTGTTTCTTTGGACATTTTGATTTGAATCTGATCGATTATAGAGCAGATTTTGTTTATTTGTTATGTTTATGGATCATTAGATAGTGAGATCTGCGAGGATGAATTGCAATATATGATTTCTCTTTTCGATTTCAGTTTCAAACAAGATAGATGACTTGCGATTGGATTTGTCTCATGAAATCTCATAAGGAACGATGACCAATGATTTGTGTTTGTGTTTGGATTTGGAACATGAGAAGTTCATATCGGAAGAAATGATAATGCATGATTTGCAAATGGATTTGGATCATGAGATTCATGTATTTTGCAATTCAATTTACTTATTTCCATTACTTAGTTACTGATGTATTTACTTATTTTACTTATAAGATATTTTATGTTACTATTGCTAACACAATTATTACTTTTTATTCGTTATTTTGAAAATATACCGAGTTACTGATGTTTTTACGTTATTTACTGATACAACATTCTTATTTTACTATTGCCTACACAATTATTACTCATCTTATGTATATTTTGAAATTAAGTTCCTCATTTTTTCACTTTATATTCAAATATTTCACAAGATCGAGGTTTTGTTATTACTACTTCATCTTTAGTTCTTACAACTCACAGCTAGTGGTTTACTACTTCATATTTTATTTCAGGTATCCGAACACTTATTATGTTTCATGGATGATAATCGAGAAATTGATCATGATTTCTCAGAAGCAATGATGAATGATGCTTACTGTATGGATTTAGATCGCTAGAAGATCATATCAGAAAGAGCGATGATGAACTAATAAAAAATTCTTGACAAGTAACTTTCAACTTGACATTAGTAACAATTTACCAATGCATAACTTCCATACGTAAGGAAATGAATATATTTATTTCAATAAGAATGATATAAAGTCAACAACAAATAAAGTGTTGGTAACATATCAGCCAT
Source organism: Ottelia alismoides (assembly GCA_037367405.1). Classification (NCBI taxonomy): domain Eukaryota; kingdom Viridiplantae; phylum Streptophyta; class Magnoliopsida; order Alismatales; family Hydrocharitaceae; genus Ottelia; species Ottelia alismoides. The sequence goes on along the minus strand of JAZKJV010006175.1, from coordinate 117,221 downwards.
TATTTTAAATATCAATAATTTTTGTATTAGTATCACTAACGTCATGCGGATCACAAGTAGCTTCTTTAATTACTTAAGTAACTTAAAGAATACTACTCATTAGTAAAAATGATTGAACGACAAGTAACATGTTATATATTGTGCGTAACATGTGCAAATGGAATCAATAATATATATCAAATAGTCAAGTAAATGGTTATTGTGAGATTAGTAATACCCAAACAACGGTCAGTAATTTACATTCATTTTATTATATGGTACAAAATTCAATAATATATATATATATATATACGCTTGTCAAGTAAGTGCTTGTTGTTAAGTCACTAAAACCATAACAAAAGTTCAGTAATTTCCATATGTATTATTACTTTGAACAAAATTTAGTAATTTAGGAGCAATACTCAAGTAATATAAGCAAAATTCTTAAATAAATTATTGTTGTGTGTTCAGTAATGTATATATTTATGTCTTGTATTCAGGAATATATATATACACACAATTCTCAAGTTATGCATACTATGAGATCAATAATAACAAAATAATGGTTAGTAAAGCATGGGCATTGCTCACGTAAGAGATTAACATATAATCAGTAACATATTCTCCTTCTATATGATTAATATGAAAAAGGTACTTTGAAAAAGAAATTATTAAACATATGCACATATGAAAAAATGAATTAGTAAAATAAATGGAATGCTTCGTTGACGAAAAAGGAAAAAATATTACAGAAATGAATGTAATGCTCATTATATACACAATGATCTTACTAACCATCTGTTATGGTATTACTGATCAAGCAACACACGTTTATTTGACCACTGTATATATATTACTAAATTACTGATCATTATTTTGGTATTACTGATCTCACAACAAGCATTTACTTGGCCGAAGTATATATATTACTATCCTAGCATTTGGATCTTAATCATCCGCAAGAAATCATTGATTTGAAGTTTTTCTTTCCAAAATCATCTTCTATTTTTTAAGGATATTGTATAATTGGAAGTATAGTAATTGTTAAATACGTGTTAGCCTATAATTAAAAATATATTCATTACTAATACATGTGTATGGTCCAGAATGAGTGCTCACCAAGATGTTAATGGGCACATGGCCTATTGGATAAGTCCTCGTTGAAATCTTTAGATCTAAAAAGTGTGTGCTCTTGTTTCAAGGAAAATGTATGATTGACATACTAAAAGAAACATGTAACTAGCATGTAGACCTATTACTGCTTTGATTGAGGTATCATAAATCACATGATGAAGTTAAGAGAAGATCACTTCACAAATAATCTCTTGTAAAACATATACCATGGACTTTGTGGAAAACTTAATCTATCTCACACATACTAGTCCAGATATAACCTATGCAATGCATGCATTGAGTTAGTTCATGAATGCTCAGAGTCTTGTGCTACTTTTTTTAATAGTAAGTCCGGTAATTTCTGGGGTCCAGAGCATCGCCTTGGGAATCGTACATGGGTCCTTTAGGGTGTGTTCGGATATAAGGTCTCCAAACCCATATTTTCTCCCTCCACGTGGGCCCCACTTTATTCCTTTTTTAAAAAATGAAATAAATAAATTTTACATCATCACTATATTATACCATCATCTCATATAAAAAATATAAACTACTCCACTTCTACTCACTTTTTCAAACTCCAACACAATCACATCACAATAACTACTCACTTTTTCAAACTCCAATACAATCATATCATAATAAACCCACTTCTAACCCAACCCCAGTTTAACCCTCTATCCAAACACCAAAACCCAAAAATGGGTTACCTGCAACCAGTTTAACCCACCTAAACCCACTATCCAAACACCCCCTTAAGGTGTAGACACACTACACTATCACCAGACCACTCTTTGAGATCGAGTCATGTGCTACTTAACCACATGAAAAGGGGAAGTTTTTTTTTGAAAATAAGATGACCTAGAGATTTATTTTCACATTGATGGCGATTGACGGCTGGATCCCCTGGTAGTAGGAGGTCTACATTTTAACACTTAAGTGAGAGGAAACAACATATAATGAAGCAGGGAACAATTTGCTTGTGCAAGGTCTAGTGATAAGGTGGAAGAAGTGGTCACTGAGACGCACTGTGTTTGAATTATGCTGTTGGACACTGATGTCTGAACCAAGTCATTTATAAATCTCTATCACGACAACACAGCAGAAATAAATCTTTCCAACACCAAGCATGTTGAAGTGGTGCCCTACTTCAGTCCTGAGAAGATAAAGCTTAACAGCTGCTGCTACTCCACTAGACATATGTCACCTTTAGAATTTAAAAGGCCAAATAATTAGGGAAAATATCAACATCTGGTTAGCCCATACAAGGACCCATAAACAACACCCAAAAGGCCAGAGAGCTGGTCTCTGCTCATTGGTCAAGATCAAACAATTTCAGATATTTGCTTAAAGTATATATTCCATCACCTCAACAATTCTGACAGGGATTATGCAGATGGTTGTTCACTTAATATGAGAGTCCAAATAAACATAGACAGTAATAAGCTCTCCTACAAGTCAAATAGCTTACATTAGCTAACAATAAAATAATTAAGAGTATATCCAATGACCTGTACATAATTACATATGAAACTGACAGACAAACAAGATAGCAGAAAGCAATTCCTCTATTCTATCCCTGTATCACAAACAATTCAAATCAAACATTCAAATCAGGAAGATCATAAACAGCAACAAAAAAACCTGTAAACCCCATGTTACTTTTTATGAAAAAAAGGAAAAGGAAACACACGAGACTTTAAAAAAAACTGTCCTTTTTCTAGAGAGTGCTACTTCCTTCCATTAACCAAATCCCAATACCTCTGAAGGGACTCCTGTCTTTGGATCCTCATATCCTCGTTGAACTTCTGGATGAAGGACTCCACCCTCCTGTTCAGCTCCTCCTGCCCAAGAGAGGGCTCCCGTCGCAAAGGGGCCCGCCTCTCGCTCATAACTTCTGAGGGTAGCCTTCGTTCACTGGCCTTCGCCTTTGCATTGTGCGTCTCCCAGGTTTCTGATTTCTTGAGGTGCCTCGTGAGCGGCACCGACCGGCCATCGGTGATCATCCTCCATGTGCTCTCTAGTGTATCACTCCGCCGCGAGCGTGCCACACCCAGTGGGTTTACTGTTTTTTACAGATTAAAATTTGAGTACGTAGAATTTCAAACGGATGAACCTTTTTGCTGTCTAACTTTAAAGCTGAAAGTATTGTTGATCTGTAAAGGGAAGCTTCAAATCCACTTCTAATTAAAGTAAAATTTGATTCCTCTTTTATTAAGATTTCAATTGCCGTCAGATGCCAACTTTTGTATGTAAGAGGGAATTTTGGTACAAGACTAAATATAAAGTGGATAAAAAATTTACTTTGCAATTATATCATTTCTAAGTTGATATACTAGACTTGAAAATTGAAAACTTGACACACAAATTACAGTTATCATTACTGCGTGATGATCTTAAACGATCAAGATGTTCAATCAAAACTAATGTAATCGTTGTTATTTATTACCTTCGGAGCTTGATTTGGCGATCCTTCTTCCCCCAAATCGCGCGGATACAGTCGGCAAATTCGAGATATCAACCGGCATCTCACCGGATTCCAATCTACCGATCACCTTCGCCTTCTCTTCAATCTCAATCGCATCTTCTTTCGCAATCCCAGCAGGTTTCTCCTCGGGAGGTGGCAGCATCTTCTTCTCGATCTCCGGATTCACATCATCGAATGCTGCCACTCCCTCTTCCTCCTTTCGCATCTCTGGATGTTCTGATCGCGTAATCTCCTCAATCTCGATCGGACGACCTCCATCATTACCACCCTTCTGGAAGCGGGAGGAAGCGGCGATGGTGATGATAATGCCGTTGAGGACCACGTAGAGGTACGGCGGCGTAAGCCACGAGCACGCCACTGCGTAAGCGCGCGGCACTCCCCACGTTGCGAAGCTCAGCAGCGGCGGCGCCAGGAGGCGCGCCGCCGCTGCACCGGAAGAGATTGCGGCAGCTGAGAGGGCGAGGAGCTTCGCTGAGCTCCGGTGAGCGTTTGTAGCCATTGGATTTGGAGATGAGTTGATCCTGACCGTCCGATCTCGGCTTCGCTGGAGAGTGGGACTGTAGGCATCGGAAGGAGGCCGGGAGAGAGGGGGCTATTTATATGGGAGAGATGATGGAGAAGCCACGTGTAAGAGTTGGGAGGGGTAAGCCGTTGGATGATGAATGGACAGTTGAGATGGAATTTACGTGGTGAGAGATGATTGCACTGCGGAGCGGCCTTTCCCAAGGACGGTGTTGGCGGTTATCTTGGAGCGCGGGATTTTTATGGATATAGTCTCGCCAAAGAATTGTTAATATTCGGTCCTGAAATATGGAGTGAGTTGTTTGAACAAGGAAAGGTTTTTCTGGTGTTTTGCGTTCAAAAGCACTGTTGTCGACGATTGGTTCAACTAAACGAAGTTATTATTATATTATATTAAAAGACATGGAAGTCTTTTACTTTCTCATCCTTTTATTTCTTATTATTTAGGGATTTTACACCACGCCCATATAATTTTGGTCAATTACTTTTATATATTTCGTATTTATCCCACAATCTCGACAAGCTTACACTCTTACACTGCAACCCTTACATGAGTTAACTACATGGGTCATGGTGAAAGAGACATGGAATGGATTGTGAGGTAAATATAAAGAATACATGGTTTGTCGCACTTTAGGGTTCGTGGTTTAAATATCCTTTTGTCAAATGAAATACAGTGAAGAGAACGCCGTTCCCTATTGTTGTTGTACTGATGAAGTGCTATGGGTTTGAATTTGGGCTATATATAGAGGGAGATGATGGCATTGCCTCTACATCACAACAAGAGGAAACAATGCATGATAAACAAAGAGAGGAGAGAAGAGAAGGGAGAGGGAGGGAATAACGAAAGTTGTACTCGTTCTACTTCTTGATGATCTTCTTCTTTGGTGATCTCGAGAGGTAAATGAACACCATCATGTCATGGTCTTATTCTTCTTCTTTACATGCATCTGTGGTGGTGTTGATTATGCATCCGTATCTAGTGTTGATCCGCAACAACTAGTATCCAAACCAAAGGCAATACTAGTTTGTATCCCAACTGCTATCAAACAAGGTTTGCCTCCATTGAAGGGACACCGATGTGACAACTCAGTTCAACGTCTACGTGACAATGTAATGCAACATATGTGCATTCATTAGAAGTTGTGAAAAATCGATGGTTACGATGATCTGTTGAGATTAGGAGATTTTGGAGTCTGATTGAGGTGATTCAGAATTCCAAATAAGGGGTCTTGCACCCTCATACGAATTGAACATTTCTAATTGAGAGCTTTAATTTTTGGAATCATAGCAAATTAGATGGTAAAGTTCACATCGAGGGGTGCATTATTCTCTGTGGAGCCCTTAATATGGGAAGAATGATTTCACCTTATGGCAACAAAGGGAATATATTCACCCAAAAGGAACTTGTAAAAGCTCTCCAGGAAAAAGAAAATAAGCCAAAGAAGATGATAGAGGAAAAGTGGAAGGAGATAAGGGATCTCGCTAATAGTACAATAGACATGTTCTTAACAAATAACACTCTTCACGAATGAAGGATCTGACGGAGGTCTGGATGAAGCTTGAGGGATAATACAAGTTCAAATCTCTGATAAACCAGCTATTAATTAAGAAAAAACTCTATATTCTAAAGATAATTGTCGGGAAAGCTCGATGCACACTCGAGTGAATTCAATAAAATTATGACAGATGTTCTCATGCTTGAGGAGAAGAACAAGAAAGGACAATCTCTTTTCAAAGAGAAGGATACGACACTAATCTTGTTAAGTTCTCTTCCATCTTCCTACAATCATATTGTGACAACGTTGATCTATGACAAGCTGACCGTCACATTGGATGAGATAGTTGCTTCACTGCTTATGAACGAGTCACGCCGGAGGTCGATGGATAAGGCAACAAATGATGAAGGTCATGTGCTGGCAACCAAAGGTAGACATTTAAGATTAAGAGAGATATGATTCATAGGTTGGTCTAAGCTACGAGGTCTAATCAGAAGCTTCTATTGTGATAATGAGAAAAAAATAGCCAATTGTTTGAGATATGAGAAGGGAAAAGGAGAGAAGAAGGTTCTTAATTCTGCATTCGAACAAGAGGATTCCAATGTAGTCCGCGAGGTAGACATGTTAGTGTGTTCTAGAGATCTTAAGGTAGATTTTGAATGACTTTTAGACTCGGCATGTTCAGATCATGTGTTCTCATACATGGAGCAATGCACTACAGATCAGGCATACAATGATGTCACGATCAAGATAGAAGGTAGAGAGATTCGCCACATCAAGAGATATTGGATCATAGAAATTTCACATATTTGATGGTGCGGTACAAAATCTGACAGGTGTCATTCACATTCCTATAGCCAAGAAGAAACTACAGGATCAATCGAGTCACAATGACATCAATTTACCATTGAAGGGGAATGATCAAAGCGAGTAAGGGAACATGCATGGTGATGCATAGAATGAGGATGCCGAACATGATGTACACGATGGAGTTCCAGTTATTCCCATGATGAGTAGTGTGATGAAAGAGAGAGATGCTATCAACATCTTTGCTACAGAATCACACAACAATGATAAACGAGTGTGGTTTGCCTTATCAAAGGATGATGACACAATCTCTAGTAATGAGAGATCTGTGGTGTCGTGTCAAGATGCAAAATACTGAGTTGTACAAGTGTACCGAAGAGGGGGCACATCCTGTGCACCCTGTGCGACACTTAGAGGCAGTGAGTTCCTACTAAGGAGACTTGTAGATGATGATGATGGCACAATATAGACTTTAGACGATGGAGAGATTGTGATGAAATTCAACTCAAGTGGGAGATTGTTAGGATTATGGTCATATTAACGTTGGGAATCCTAAAGGGATTGGACTAATCTTACTAGTAACTGAGTTGTATTTTATGTGTAACCCTGATGGGAATAGGATTATGGGCTTGAAAATGGATTATCTATAGAGGGGAATAGGGGCATTGCATCCACACCCAAAAAAAGATAATAATATAAGAGGAAAAAAAGAGGAGAGCGAGGGAACAATGAGAATTGTACGTGTTTTACTTTTTAGTGATTTTCTTTTTAAGTGGTCGCGAGAGATGACCGATCACCATCATATCATGGTCTTGTTCTTCTTCTTACATATTTCTGTGGTTGTGGTGATTGTGCATCCATATCTGATGTTATCGGAGGCGATACCAGTTCATATCTCGACAATTAGTAAAGATTGTGATAGTATGGTTGCTTTGTCACATGAGCATTTTATGTAGTTGAGTAACCACCATCTTTATCTTGCATATAACTCCACTCTAGTAGTTATGTGTTCAGATAGTTGTTATTAATCCATGACATGCTAAATATTTGTAATAAGTTTCGGTTACACCCCTGAGTGGTAATTCAACAATTGGGCACTAAGATGCATTTTACATTTGCATGCATGTAAGTAGCTCCTCATGCATGATATAACATATTGTCTCAACGCTACAAGAAAAAATAATGAAATGGGACTGCAATTGTTGCCACATTTATATTAGTGTCATTGTACTGCTATTGTAGTTGCATCTCGTGTTTGTAGCTACATAACATGTAGATACAAAAAATATGTCACCCTATTCTAGTTTCATACAGAAATGCGACCACAATGTAGTTGCATTGTAGTTGAAAAGTGTGAGTAGTTGAAAGTAGTCGCATATTTCAATCAATTAACACGATATCCTTGGAATACTTGAACACAAGGGTAGTATATGTGATACATTGGCACTACATAATGGTACCTTACGTATTGAGCTATTTCCCCTCAAAGGCTAATATATAGGACTAGATTCTAGTTTGCTCCAACGCTTCGCCACTATATATCTGGGGCTCGCTTCCCATGACTCATCAAAGGTCGAACTGACTGCCTTTCAACCTGGTTATATATAAAGAGAGCTGAAGGAAATACTTTCAACTGAGGCAGGAGGGAAATAGCTCCTTGGGTCATCGAGACCCTTAATATATACCATTTATATACTAAATATATAGTAGCATAGCGAAGCGCTTTCTGAATCAGACCTTTATTCAAAAGGGAAGTTTCTCAATCTTATTAGTGTAAATTCAAGCTCTCCATTTCCTTTATCTATATGAGTAATTGATCACATCGAATCTACAACCTAGCCCCTCTCATCAACCTCTTTGAGTGCCGCTCAGTGTTCGTCTGCCTATTTGACTTACCTATTATATATTTTCTGAAAATCTAGTTTGCAGCGAGTTGAATCTAATAGCATCAACTCTCTTCTAATAAATGACTCCATTCAGCTTAACAATGATAGCTTTCCTTGCCTTATAAACACTATCCAACTCAAAATTTTGTGACGGCAGGGAGCCTGCACCCAGTGGTGTAGGAAACTCCCTGCACCCTCCCCATTTTCGCATTATTTTTTTTACTTTTTTTTGAATTAAAAGTCGGGGAGATTTACTTAATATGTTGAGGGGAATAAGTGTTTCAAATTTCATGTAAAATAAACATTCATAACATGTTCATCTAAAACGGGTCGATTTCAACAATTCTGAGACCGCTAAAATTAGGTAGTCTTGATGGAGATGATAGAAGTTTCGAATTAAGTTGAATTTGGAATGACAACATGGTGATAAATGGTGATCTAAATTCCCCAAGGTTTCATTTAGAAAAAATCAAAAAACAATGAAAAATTAGGTCGGGTGTAGGGAATTTCCTGCACCCACCGGTGTAGGGTCCTTTTTCCCAAATTTTGTTAGGTGGATCGGGGATTGTTGGTACATCTAATTTGTGTTGATACTGTACACATAAATTCATCTAGAACATCTCTTGATTTTTTACCAGACAAACTTTATTCTAAATTTAATTTTTATTTGAGACCTTAGTTTTCTCAACTACTTCGTTGCTTTGAAATTACCCAATCTATTATTGGTATTATGAAAAGGCACTGAAATCAATTAAATATTATTACATATAGTATTTTTTCAATGAATCCTGAGCCCACTAGAAAATTGACGAGCGCACAATTCAACTCATTCGATTTCCATCATATCATGGAGATTATAACCACGTTTATTACCATTAATGGTTTGTGAATCCAGTAATATGTATTTTCCTACTTTACTCATTTCTTTCCTTTATATTCCCTCAAGTTACAATTGGAAGTTCATTAATATTAATAAATCCCATGTCTCTTTTGGCCATCTAAATTAATAAAAAATTTAAATGTCAAATAATAAAAATGTCAAAACAAGTTATTCATTCCAATTTAATATCAGCATCTCTTTCATTTTTTTAAAAAGAAAAGTTGATCAATGAAGGGAATTATAGTGTAGATTCATTCATTATTAAATATCGACAAATTATCTATAAATTCCACATTTTTCACTCAGTATGCAAAAAGTCGTAATAATAAATAATGTAATTTTGATCCATTTAGTAATAAATAACACCATAGCTTCAGTAACTTTATCTCTATAATATTAACACAATATCTCTAATAACACCATAATGAAGGATAAAACAATTTTAGTAATTTTTATTCGCCTGGTGGAAAATAACAACATAACATCAATAATAATATAATAGTAAATAGTAACATATTATTAGTAATTTCGATTGGTAGTAAAAAATACATCATTAGTAACTTTACCTCTATATTTACAACACATCATTAGTAACAACATAATAATAAATAGTAATTCAACATCAGTAATTTTGACTCATTCAATAAATAATTTACTTACCTTGCAGACGTGTAAACATATATTCAAAAATATTCTTAAATAGGCTTGGGATATGTTATTTATATTGCAAACGTGTAAACATGGAATCAATAAAATTACCATTTTTGTAAAACCACAAAGTGATTTTTATGTAATAAATGTTGATGTTAGATAAAAAATGTAAGGTTGAGATTGTATGCTTACGAGCTTGTTAATTGGCTTAGGGCTCATCGGAGATGCCCTACATGTTGGAATTAACGGTATTGGGATAGTTTGATGCAATTTGATGGTCAATATCAAGTTGTATTGATGTATCTCAATTCCTGGAATTCAATGTCTCAACCCTGTGGGGTGCTGGTTAGTCCCACATCGTGGAGAGAGAAAACTGAGACTTGGTTTATATGTGGGAAGTCCTGGGACTAGTCTGAAAACAGACTAGAGAGGATTTTAGACCACAACACACACACGCACGCACGCACGCGCGCGCGCGCCGCGCCGGGCCGGGCCGGGCTCAGGCGTGGGCGCGGCCGCGGCCGCGGCTGCGGCTGCAGCGTGGCGTGGCGTGATAAATACCGAGTCGGTTTTGTAACCGCGTGTTTTGAATTCCAAGTATTACGCCCCATTATCTTCCCACGAAAACGTAACCGCCCGGACGCCTTTAAGTATCTCTTAAAGGGCGTGGGTGTGGGTTACGAACATCTATTCCATTCCTTCTCTGCGCCCTGCTCTCTTTCGAGGACGCTCCTTTTTTCTCTCTCTCGATCTCGGGTTTCGTCTACGGAGGTGGCTTTCGAGGACGCTCAAGCGCGGTGCGCACCGTCAACGAGCGTGGACCGTCGGACCCTGGGAGCGGCACATCAAGGCCCTGTGCGCCGGTAAAGTGGGGGGCGCTGTCTCTCTAAGGGGAGTCCTACAACAGGACGCTTCAGTTGTGATCTCTAACTCTACCTTTCTTTGTCGCATTGTTTGTCATGTTTTTGGTTTCCGGATTTCTCCCTTGTGCGAATATGCATATGTTAATTAAACGGATATTTCTCTTATCACTGTTAACCTGGATTCATACATATAATAATCTGTTCTGTAAATCTGTGGTTATGTGGATTTTTGTATGTATGCTGTTGACGTTTTTCTCAACAATCTTAGAGAGACAGCGTTATAACGTGATAAGAAAAATGTCGGATTTGAGGTTTCGGTCTCGTGTGGATTTCACTGGTATGCCAGAGAAATTCGGGGGTCAGAATTTCAAGCGTTGGCAACAACGCATGAGAATCTGGCTGACCACGATTGGCCTGATTTCGGTTCTGGAAACCGAGTGCCCAAAATTATCTGAACAAAATCCGGATCCTGAGACGGTTAAGATGGCGGATGCGTGGAAAGAACATGACCGTCTGTGTCATGGGTGCATTCTCACTGCACTATCGAACGTTCTGTTCGATGTCTATGGTGCATCTACCAAAACCGCGAAGGATCTGTGGGAGGAACTGGATAAGAAATATAACACGGAGGATCTGGGTATTGAAAAATATTCAGTATCCAAGTTCCTGAAATTTCAGATGATTGAGGGCAAATCGGTTTCGGAACAGGCTCATGAGTTTTTTTTATTACTCCATGGGTTAGCCGAGGCAGAAATGAAACTTCCTGAAAAGTTTCAAGTGATGTCGATCATTGAGAAATTTCCCAAGTCCTGGGAAGATTTTGGGATGTCCTTAAAGCACAGGAAGGGGAAAATTTCTCTGGATGATCTGATGGTCTCGATAGCCATTGAAGAGGAGCATAGGAAACAAAAACCTGTGATGCTTGTAGATGTGAACCCTAAGGTTAATGTGATAACCTCAAAAGGAAACATTGCTAAAGGGAAAAATAAGAAACTGAAAGCCAAGGGAAAAATCCAAAAAAAACCAAAGAACAAACCTTGCTGGCAGTGTGGACAGGTTGGACATTGGAAGAAGGATTGTCCTTCTCTGAAGACCCAACAGAAGTCTACGGATGTCGTTCCTCAGGCTCTTGTGCTGACTGAGGGAGGCGGGTCCGGTGAGGGGTATGTCTCAGTGAACCCTGAACTCTACTTTGTAAACGAGCCTAATGAGTGGCTTGTTGATACAGGTGCAAATGTTCACATTTGTACTGATTAAACATTCTTTATGTCTTATCAGGCTTCAGCCGGTAGTACAGTAATGATGAGGAACAGATCTGCAGCCAAGGTGCTTGGGTCCGGACAAGTCGAGCTGAGATTCTCAACTGGACGAGTTTGGACTTTGCGCAGGGTGCTGCACGTTCCTGAGATTAAGAAGAATGTTTTGTCTGGTTCTTTATTAGTTAGAGAGGGTTTTCAGTTAGACTTTAAATGTAATAAAGTAGTTTTTCTGAGACATGGTATTTTCTTTGGAAAAGGATATTTGGCTGATCATGATCTTTTATTTAGAATAAGATGTGACATTGATAGTTCAGTTAATAAAATTTCTGGTTTTGATTCTTCTACTTATGTTGTTTCAAATATTGAATCTACTGATTTATGGCATGCTAGGCTAGGACATGTGAATTTCAATTCTATGAAAAGAATGATGAAACTTGACATGATTCCTAATCACACTACATACAAACTCAACAAATGTGAAATGTGTGCTCAAGCTAAGTTGCCTAGAAAGCCTTTTCATTCTGTGAATAGGGAAACTGAAATTCTAGACTTAGTTCATTCTGATATTTGTGAGTTTGGTGGTGTGATGACTAGAGATAACAAAAGATATTTTATCACCTTCATAGATGATAGCAGTAGATACTGTTATGTTTATCTGCTTAAAACTAAGGATGAAGCCTTAGAAAAATTTCTTATTTTTAAGAATGAAGCAGAAACACAAGTCGGGAAAGTAATTAACCGTCTAAGGTCAGATAGGGGTGGTGAATACACATCTAAGATATTTGATGAACAATGCAAACTATTTGGCATAGTTCATGAGGTCACCGCACCATATTCACCACAGTCCAATGGAATAGAAGAACGAAAGAATAGGACCCTAACTGATATGGTCAACGTATTTTTACAAAGTTCTGGGCTACCATCTTACATGTGGGGGGAAGCTTTGAATACGGCCTGCCATATTCTGAATAGAGTTCCCTTAAGGCATAAAGATAAGAGTCCATTTGAACTTTGGAGAAATAGGAAGCCAAGCCTAAAATATCTTAAAGTGTGGGGATGCCTGGCTAAGGTCTTAGTCCCAGAACACAAGAGAAAGAAGCTTGGACCTAAAACAGTTGACGCGGTCTTCTTGGGGTATCTGGAAAATAGTTATGCTTATCGATTCTTAGTAATTCGATCTGAGATCGCAGGCATAGATTCTAATACTATTGTTGAACTTCGTGATGCTACATTTTTCGAGGATATTTTTCCAATGAAAAAGGGGATTCCTGTAAATCTGACTACTGACGTAGCCTCAACATCTGGTTCTATTCCACAACAAATAGAAAAGATGTCAAATGTGGGGGCTAGCTCTTCTGAACCCAATGAATTCTTGGAGGATGTTGAAATTCTTGGAGGATGTTGAACCTAGACGAAGTAAGAGACCTAGGATTGCTAAGGATTTAGGTAGCGACTTTGTCTCCTACCAAATCGAGGGTGATCCTCCCACATACAAGGATGCGATGGCTTCTACTGAAGCAAGGCATTGGAAGGACGCTATTAAATCTGAAATGGATTCAATCATTTCAAATGGCACGTGGGAATTGGTCGATCTACCTCCTGGGTGTTCCACCATAGGAAGCAAATGGGTATTCAGAAGAAAACTTAGACCGGACGGATCCATAGAAAAATATAAGGCAAGACTTGTAGCCAAAGGTTTCAAACAGAAAGAGGGTATTGATTATTTCGATACCTATTCTCCTGTTACTAGAATGACTACGATTCGGATGCTCATTGCGTTGGCCTCCATACATGATCTCATAATTCATCAAATGGATGTGAAGACTGCTTTCTTATATGGCGATCTTGAGGAGGAGATCTATATGGACCAACCTGAGGGATTCGTAGCATCTGGTAATGAGAGAAAGGTCTGTAAGCTTGTAAAATCTCTTTATGGATTAAAACAAGCTCCGAAACAGTGGCATGACAAGTTTGATAAGACTATCCAGTCTTATGGCTTTATTGTTCATGAATCCGATAAATGTGTGTACTCTATGATTAAAGGTGATATGTTTGTTGTCTTATGCCTATATATAGATGATATTTTGATATTTGGAGAGGTTCTTGAGAAGTAAGTTTGAGATGAAGGACTTAGGAGTTGCTAATATGATTTTGGGGCTCAAACTGATTAGATCTGCTAATGGGATAGCTGTGTCTCAGTCACATTATACTGAGAAGGTTCTTGAAAAATTTGGCTATCAGAGCTGTAAATCTGTATGCACTCCTTATGATTCATCTAAACCCCTCTGCAAGAACAAGAGTGGAGTACCTGTAGCACAGCTACGATATTCCCAGATTATAGGTAGCTTGATGTATCTTGCGAACTGTACTCGACCTGATATTTCATTCACGGTCGCAAAGTTAAGTAGATATACGAGCTGTCCTGACCGTACTCATTGGGAGGCCTTGGATCGAGTGTTGAAATACCTTAAGGGTACTACACTTCTTGGACTGCATTATGGTAAATATCCTCCTGTCTTAGAAGGATATAGTGATGCAAGTTGGATAGGTCAAATGGAGGACTCCGGGAGTAACGGTGTGACTAGGTATGTATTTACCCTTGGAGGCGGTGCAGTCTCCTGGAGGTCTGTGAAACAGACCATTTTGGTTCGGTCTACTTTTGAGGCAGAGCTGTGTGCTTTGGACACAACAGGTATTGAGGCTGAATGGCTTAGGGAGCTTCTCTCTGAGATGCCCATGGTGGGTAAGCCGATACCGGCAATTTCTTTACATTGTGATAGCATGACTACTATTGCAAAGGTAAAGAGTTCAAAGTACAATCAGAAAACAAGAAGACATATCCAAGTTAGACTTAAGTCTATTAGGGATTTGGTGTCTTCTGGAGTGATTGCTGTGGAATTTGTTGGTACCAAAGATAACACGGCAGATCCACTTATAAAGGGACTTGATAGATCTTTAGTCCAAAAATCCAGACTTGGGATGGGGCTGAAACCCACTGAGAGTTTACCCGCAGTAGCAACCCAACCTAAATGAGTGGAGATCCCACAAAATAGGTTCAATGGGAAAACAAGCTGTAAGGGAACTGATTGGCACTCATTATGCAATACTTTGCATGTGAGTCCTATCCCTGAAAAGTCAAGTGCCTGAAAGCTGCAGGAAAAAGGTTGAGCATTTTGCTCTTAATGGATTCAAGCTTTTATAAGCAGGATGTGAGCAGTGCATCCTTGGAGAATGCCACCTATATGAGTATTTCTGTGGGCCGCAGATAAAGGATGAGGGTTTATCATTTAATATACTCATGAAACAGGGTAGGGTGCAAGGCCATTGATAGCACCAAAATCAGAAGATTGTCACCATAGACTTCACTCCGTTGTTACCTCTCGATACCATTACATCAAAGGATTAAAGTTCAAGACTTAGTTCACTTTATTCCTGTGATGGTGAAAGGGGATAACTCAGGTAAAGGTTCAAACCGGAAGGTACCTTTACTGAAAGCAGAGTGTGGAAACCCGAGATTCTTGGCTCTTCGTGTTTCAACAGTGAATTCGTGGGGGATTGTTGGAATTAACGGTATTGGGATAGTTTGATGCAATTTGATGGTCAATATCAAGTTGTATTGATGTATCTCAATTCCTGGAATTCAATGTCTCAACCCTGTGGGGTGCTGGTTAGTCCCACATCGTGGAGAGAGAAAACTGAGACTTGGTTTATATGTGGGAAGTCCTGAGACTAGTCTGAAAACAGACTAGAGAGGATTTTAGACCACAACACACATACGCACGCACGCGCGCGCGCGTCGCGCGCGCGCGCGCCGCGCCGGGCCGGGCTCGGGCGTGGGCGCGGCGCGGCCGCGGCTGCGGCTGCGGCTGCGGCGTGGCGTGATAAATACCGAGTCGGTTTTGTAACCGCGTGTTTTGAATTCCAAGTATTACGCCCCATTATCTTCTCACGAAAACGTAACCGCCCGGACGTCTTTAAGTATCTCTTAAAGGGCGTGGGTGTGGGTTACGAACATCTATTCCATTCCTTCTCTGCGCCCTGCTCTCTTTCGAGGACGCTCCTTTTTTCTCTCTCTCGATCTCGGGTTTCGTCTACGGAGGTGGCTTTCGAGGACGCTCAAGCGCGGTGCGCACCGTCAACGAGCGTGGACCGTCGGACCCTGGGAGCGGCACGTCAAGGCCCTGTGCGCCGGTAAAGTGGGGGGCGCTGTCTCTCTAAGGGGAGTCCTACAACAGGACGCTTCGGTTGTGATCTCTAACTCTACCTTTCTTTGTCGCATTGTTTGTCATGTTTTTGGTTTCCGGATTTCTCCCTTGCGCGAATATGCATATGTTAATTAAACGGATATTTCTCTTATCACTGTTAACCTGGATTCATACATATAATAATCTGTTCTGTAAATCTGTGGTTATGTGGATTTTTGTATGTATGCTGTTGACGTTTTTCTCAACACTACACACATCCATGTTGTCAAAAGGCTATATCATATTCCTATAGGCTTGACCTATTTAGGACTTATGAGATATCCACTAAATGAATTATTTCTGCAACGTTCGCGTTATACTACACTATTATGACTCGAGTCTCAATGATATGAAGAACGACATTCACTCAAATTAGACATCAAAAAATAATCCTACAAAGCCTTCTAAAGGAAATGAACTAAAGAGTAAACCGAATAAATCTCGACATGAAGACAATATAAGTTTTCACAATATAGTCAAGAATGTTCAAGAAAGTTGAAACTTGCTTGAGGAATATTTTCTAGCTAAGAACTAATGAGAGAGAATCAATTAAAGTGTGAGTTAAGGGAGTTGATCCGCTACCAAACGAGTCCCTTTAACGGCAAAGGAGTCCTAAAAATGGGTACTATATCAAGACGGAGCACCTACTATGGAATCTAACCCATGTGTATTGACACATAGCAGGTGGATTTGGTGGTGCTGCAGGTGGTCTTAGTCATAACAAGTGGAGATGAACTGAAACTGGTGCTATAGCAGGTGAGGCTAAACAGAAGCTGGTGTTGTAGCAGGTCGGGCTGGCAGTAGCAGAAACCACAGCAGGTGGACCTCTGGAATCACACCATCTGGCCTATTATGACGTTCATGCCATATCAGGTGGGCCTGTGGAATTACAGTACGTGACCAACTATGGCATTTGCGTCATAGTAGGCGGTAGACTACATGTGCAGTTCTGAGTCTCCATCACTTATAGAGGACCCCGATTGTCTTGGGGATACTCCTCCTTTTGTTAAGTTATCCAAAGAGTAGAACACATTCATTCGAGAGAGGAAAAAACACAAGGGAGAAATCTAGGGCATCATCTTAGTATGACTAACTCCACTCAATTGTCCGAGTATGGGTCCGATGAAGGTCTCCAGTGGTTTCCCTCCTACTCCCATGGTGCTTCTCTCGTGCGAGAGCGTAGGAGACGAAAGAAGACGCAGTGGCAAGACCCTCTTTGGAAGAGGGTTAGGGTTTGGCTTGTGTGCCATTTTAAGGATATATGACATATAACTAACTATAATGGAGTGCTTTTGGATCAAGAAGGCACTGTGATTTTCCCTCCTTTCATTTAAGGGGGTTCCACATAAAAATCATTGTGTGTTTGTGGTTGATTGTGCTTCGTGGTTTTTTTGCTTGCTCATTTGCTTGCAATAGCTATTTTGGTTGTCATCCATCTTCGTTAGGGATCTTTGTTTCCTTCCCACGTGCTTCCACAAGCAAGCAGGGGTTACTCGTGGATCTAATAACCCCACCATGTACATCACTTAGAAGGGATTTTTATACCAAGAATCCTATAAACTTTGCAAGTTACCTTCTCGATCACATATTCTTCATAATTATCACCTAACCCTGTAAACTTGCTCATTCTTATGTCACAATCCATGCCGTCAATTTTAACCTTATTTGAGTCAGTGGCTTGTTTTAACCATGAGTTAAAATAGTGAAACTAAAATGGATAGAACCTTCACTTATTAACTTCAGATGTAGGTCTATATCTTACTCAAGAGGATATATAAGATCTGGCGGAGGTCTTTCGAGTGTTGCAAGCTCTGGATATGTATTTGATTCACTTAGATATTAGTATTTGCTTATTTGATTCACTTAGATATTAGTATTTGATATTTAGATAGAAGAGATCTTGGTGGCTTTATAGTGATATTTAGATTCAGGAAAGCAAACCGAGCAATGTGGACTGTTTATCTCTATTATAGAGCTAGTAGGTAAGTTATTAACCATCCTTGTACCCCTTAGGTTATTTTTTTCTTTACTAAATAGTTATAAATATGTAGGTGATAAAATGGTTGAAAACAAAAAGCTAAGCAAGTCCAAACGATGCCATTTTGTGAAATTACATGTGCATGTTTATGGCTGAAAGTGTGCTCTAATTTATATTGTGCGTGTATATACATCTAATTTGTATGAAATTTATTTTTGAGATAGCACATTGAATATAGATCTACCGACAAACCTTCATATCGTTGATGCCTTATAAATCAGAGGAATTTCATTACTGTAAACATCAAAATATTATTCATGGCACATGTATTTTCTCCTTCTATGTATATGTTGAATGTGTGAGCAAGAATACATAATATAACTTTCATAATACCGGTGTATATATCTAACATTGATTTTCTTGGAAATATTTGAAAACTTTTTTCACAAGTACCAGAATTTGCTAAATTTAACAACGGTTAATTAAAATTTAGAAAAACAGCAACAAATTAACGTCGTATATGAATCATCACCAATTATATATATGATAACAGATTTAACACTCATAACTAATTTCATGTATAAAAAATCATTTTGCAAGAACAATATCAATATTATATATTTAACAACATACGAATTATAATGAGGGATTTTGAAAAAAAACGTCAATATAATCCCATTTTGTCATATTTGTTAGAACGATTCTCGCGGAATAACCTAGTGGTCAAAACCACCGCCGATGGTTGTGCGAGGGCCGGGTCTTTGGGAGACCCTAACGGCAAGGGCGTGTGAAGGGGCGGACGTGGCAAGGGCATATACCCTATATAAACCTCCCCATAGGGAGGAGAAATGCAATCGATCCGGAAACTCGCTCTACGGGAACCCCCTCCCTTCCCGATCTACTACTATCCCATCCCCTTCTCTCTTTCTCTCTACAAGAAGAAGATTTCGGCGACATACCTTGACAATCCGAGAGTATTGACTATATTTTACTAGTGGTAAAATGATTACAAGATATACTCGTACATGTAAGTTACAAGATGAGGAGTTATTCGGGATTTGGCTCAGGATCTAAAATGAGACATACCCATAAATAAATAAATAAATAAAGCTTGAAGGGGACATGCAATGGTGCCAAACCAGTTGAGAGAGGTTTGAATTTGAAAGCAACGGAGGGGGAGCGTCATAGCCGTGTAGGGACCTTTCATTAAGGAACGGGCAGCAGCACTGTACATATGCTCTATCGACTTTACAGGGAGGAAACACTGGGTCCATCTTGGCTCTTGCAGCAATCATGCAGCTCTGAAAGAAGATACCATATCAACAGCATATGTCAACCTCACTTGATACCAATCAGTCCATTCAATTTAAGACTACTTCTCTTTCAACTGCGAAATGTCGGTTCAGCAAGAAGCAATGATTTTTACGCAAGGATCTTACTGCACTACAGGACGCAAGCTCGCTGTCTCATAGGGAGAATCCTGTGATGGAGGAGAAAGGAAACAGTAAGGGGATGAGACGAAAGAGGACGAATGTGTAGATGTAAAAGAATAGCTTTCTATGGGGGTCTCATGGCCATTGATTTGGGAGTTCTACTTGGAATCGAACTCTTCTATGATTCCAAGGCAAAGAAGGATTGTTTATTTTTCACTTCTGATCTCCATCAAAAGATTCGCCAACATGGAAGGAAAGAAAGTCTCATATGTATTTCATCCAGTAGAGAATCAGAACAGAATATGTGGTTGGATGAGAGAATTCTATGACTCTTTACTTGAAGATCTAGATTTAGGATTACAGTGGTAGTCGCCCATCATATATGAGACGACCGGAATACCCCTAGAGTTAGAGTCACAACATATGTTCTCGACATATCCTTACCATGAGTTGATGAATTGCACGAACGCCGAACTAAGATGACCCCCAACAGACGTCAAGCGAGAGCAGATCATCTGCTGCAATCCCAGTTACAACACACCTACTGTAATTTCTTATTTTTTCTTTTACAATTTCGATTCCAAAATCCAACCTTATAGATTGAATCTTGGGTTAACGCTCCACATATCCTTCAAATTTCACACTAATCGGATGTTATTTTCTATTTTATCTCAATATTCGAATATCTGAGCAATATTTAAGCAACTTTAACTCCATCTAAAAAGTACTCGGATATTGGAATATTAAGATAAAATAACAAATAACCTCCAATTAATGCAACATTTGGAGGATATGCAGATCATTAATCAATATTCAATCTATAAGGTTGGATTTTAAAATCAAAATCACAAAAGAAAAAAAGAAATTACAGCAGGAATGCTGTAACTGGTATTACAGCAGACAATCTGCTCTCGACATCAACCAGCTACCTGATGTTATTTTCCTTGCAATTTCCGTTTTCTGTGCTGTGCTGTGGAAACCCTAGAGAGAGATGGTCGATCAGTTAGAACATCTTATGAATCTGTAACAGTTATTTTTCCTATCTCATCGATGTCTATTACAGTTGAGTACAATCCTTTCACCTGATGTGTACATGTGAACTAGATAGAAAAAAGCTTTCAATTTTGGAGGCATAATTAATTAAAGTGATTGAGACTCTACTCTGTACATACCATCATACTCGATTTCTGACGTAACGAAGATAGTACTAAGCTAAATCCTACTCAGATTAATAATGGTGCTGCTATTACTAGGAATATATGAATTAATCTATGCAGGCGAGCAATTCTAATATGAATTCCCTAATATTATAAAATTACAAGTGTCCGGGCTAAAGGATACGCCCATGACGTCAGTCAGAAAAAGATAATCTTTTGTCATAGAAGCAATTTCGACATATTTTCATGCTGGCAGATTCAATATTTCTTAATGAACAACTTGATACAATTTTATTCTGTTTACAAGTTCACATCAAAGAAATATCAAAGTGGCTCACTTTGATATGATCTTTGGTCTCTCATGCAATAGTTTAAGCTCCAAAGTTATCTTGAATATTTACGATTTGCAGTGCTTATCCAATGGCTACATAAACAATTAAGCCCGACTATCTGTCGAAAGAAAGAAGGTTATGACACATGATCTTATACTATATATATGTAGTAACTTAATTTAGAAGATTGATCATATGAAAGTCAAAAACTGTGAAAGAATGAGAGCAGCGATTCTGGACCACTAGATTATCTCTTCTCTCTCCTGATTGATTAAAGGATGAGAGAGATGAGCAAAATCTAGCGGTTCAGATTCACTGCTCTCATGCTCTCACAGTTTTTAGCTTTCACAAGACCATCCCTCACTTAATTTATATGTATATGTCAAATCTTAAAATGAAAGGTGAGTATTTTTCATCCAAAATTATAGCGCAAACAATATTTTAAATTGGACAAAACCCCTATAATGCTGAAATTGATCTTGAAAACTTCAACAATGTCATGCTTCCTAAAAACATGATATCTATTGTGGAAAGAGTGAAAGTGATATCTCGGAAACACATTCATGTCTCGTACTTTAGGGTAAAACCGATGAAAGGGGTCAAAGTTACAGCATCAAGCACTAGTTGTGGATTGTGGATGGACGGTTTTTATGTTCATCTCTCTTAAGATATAACATGAATGATCTTAAAGTTCTTCATCAATGTTATTTTGTGCGTGGGAGAGAACATTGGTTCTCTTTGCATCAAACACTAGTTGAAAAGCATTTCTTATTCTATCATGTAGCTATTTCATGCATCATTATGCTTGTCTTCCTTCTACGAGGAGTTCTAAGACCTAAAAAATCATTGGGGTCTTTCTTAGAAAATCCTGTGATTGCATACTTGGGTGCAAAGGATTACCTGAGAAGAACGAGGGCACTAATTGTCAATAAATCTGATGGTCAAAGGAGTTAGATGTTGATGTGGATAGTTGACCTGCATTTGTTACCAATAATATATTAGAGAAGGAATATTACCAAAAGCTAAAAGACAAGTCTTCTTGACGTTTTTTTGAAACTGATTCGAACGAACTTTAAGGAGGATATCCGACCATTTGGATGTGTGTTCTTATACCATATTAGGGAAGGAAGTCCATATGTGGGATATTTCTCTCCTCAAAATCGTGATGTTCGATGCAAGTTGCTGATTTGTGAACTACTTTAGATAACGCAACAGCAGTACATATCAATCAATATCAACTGCATCTGTATGAGGATCCACCACCATATCCAACTAGCATCGATCCTTGGTTGATCATGTGGATGATCTCACTATGGAAGAGGCACATGTAATATCACAGGAATTCCTCCCACAATAATGATTAGTTGGAGTTGATCTCTAATCTCGTGGATCACATGAGTATTTGTCTTACGAATTAAACTGCAAGTGCGTGTTATTACAGGATCAGGGTCTCGCACAAAGTTCTCCCACAGACAAATAAAGCATGCTCGAACTTATATATGCTGAATAACAAACATATTCCATAGTGATACTTATGTGCTTAGTCATTGCAGCAATGACAAGTTTTTTGTTATCCGTGATCCTTGCTTGGTATATGCATCCTTTTTTAAGAATGGCATGCAGAGTCCATAGCAACTCGGAAGTAATCCGTATCCTCACATTCCAACACAAATTAGCGATTTGATAATAAATATTTTTATAATCAAACCTTCCAAATAGCTTTTATCTGTGGCAACTGCAAGATGGAGCGGAGAGGAGGACGAAGAAGTATTAAAAAATATGCCTCAAACCCTAGAAAGAAACATAAAAAGAAAGGAGAAAGGCCTCATGGGCAGTGCATGTGAACCCCACGAACACCTTCCGCATATCTCACTGAAATCTCACAGCGACAGCTTATCGTAAGTAAAGTACTAACATCACATCAAATCGAAACCCCACACCACGTTGCTTACAGAAACAGAAAAAGAAAGAAGAAGAAGGGACCAAACAAAGGCCTTTTTTTCCATGTTCGACGCGGAGATGGACATCTTTTCTGACCGAGAGCTGCAACGACAGGTGAGATTTTGACGCCGTCCAACAAATAGGAGCATGCCACTTGTAAAATAGCATATGCAACGAGTCGTCCCTTTATTTTTTTTTTGATACGTAAAAGGTAATTGTATTGAAACTTCACAAACGAAAAAAACTTGAAGTCGCCCCTTTATTTTATAGCTTACAGATAAGACCAAACATATCAGTGTTGCAGGATATGAATTGACTGATATCTGGATATCCTCATGCATGGGGATAATCCCGAGGAATATACATTGAGATTACATTGAAGTCATGATCTGATCGCTTCACAGGACGACTGTGATTTCCTCGAATCATTATCTTCAGCAAAGTCCATGATTCCAAAACAGAGATTTTTTTTAAAGGTAAATAAGTATGTATTGATTTAGTAACAAAGTACAGAGAAACTGAAGTATTTTCCCCACACAAAATCCCAATAGATGGGAGTGGGAGATTTTTAGAGGATTAGTCTAGACAATAGATACAAGTCACCCAGAACAGGCATTCATGGTGGGCATCATGTTCTAATAATGTTGAGATCGTTCAGAATTTGACGGGCAGTTGCCAAAGCAGTAGAAGTGGATCCCTCTGCCCATCGGCGGTTTCGTTCCCGCCAAATCCACCAGACAGAAGTCGCAATAGCAGTCAAGATCCTTAAGGCCAGCACCTTGTCACGGATTTTTATAATCTTCACCCAGTCAAGGATCGCAGAAATATTAGACCCATCCGCAAAAGATGGTAGCCGCAGCTCAGACGAAACAGTGAACCAAATATCCTTCGAGTAAGGACATCCCCAGAACAAGTGATCACGTGACTCACTTGGATGGTTGCACAGTAAGCAGTTGCCAAGGGCGCACAGACCCATCTTAATAAGTCTATCACGAGTGGGTAACTTGTTGCAAGCCACCCTGAACAAGCAACATCTGTGTTTGGGGGCTGCCTCAGAGCCCCAAACTTCCTTGTAGTAGATAAAAATGGGCCCTCTCGAACGGACGTGATCGAAGCAAGATCGGAAGGAAAAGCCAACCATGGAAAGAGCCCACTTGTAGGGGGGGGAGGCTGTACAAGAGCCGCGGAGATGGTGTCTCTACATCTCAAGAGAGTCTTCCAATGAAGAGAGGCACTTGGCGAGATAGGGACATCCCAAAAAGACTCCCACCCCCCCGAAGATATTTTGCGTGAAGATAATCAACCCAAATAGAATTGTCAGCGGAGAGGAACCTCCACACCCACGCCACCTTGGAGGCATGTTGGAGGTCCCCAAGAGACCTGATTCCAAATCCCTCTTCCGATTTAGGGCGGCATATATTTTTCCATGATAGGTCATGCCTTTTGTAGTCCCACAGGAAGTAGACCCTTGAAGAGGCCATGCGAGATACCATTGACCAAGACAGAATAAGAAACAGTAGAAATACAGTTTTGTATCCAGGACACCCAAGAAGCGCTAAATCCCATAGCCGCCAAGATGATTGACAGAGTCGAAAGCCTTCGCAAGGTCCACCTTGATGCAAGCACGGGGTTGCCCTCTGCGTCTATCAAAGCCCAACACCAACTCTTGCGCAAGGCGAACGCTATCCCCAATACGCCTCCCTTTGATAAAGGCCATTTGATTTGGGGAAATAAGATGGGGGAGGACCGCCGAGAGCCTCGCAGAGAGGATTTTCGAAAAGATCTTGTAAATAACGTTACAACAAGAGATGGGTCTAAAGTCCCCCAAGCAAGAAGGGGAGGGAACCTTAGGGACCAGCGTCAGGAAGGTATGATTGATCTGCCTCAGCATAGCTCCGCCCGAGTGTAGAAAGGACATGGCATCATGGACCTCCTTTTTCACGAGCATCCAATGCACTTTGAAGAACTTAGCATTGAACCCATCCGGCCCTTGTGACTTAGAGGAGTTAATAGATCGAAGCGCGGCCAACACCTCATCCTCATGGAATGGCCTTTCGAGCAAATCTCTAGCATCCGAGGAAAGCACGCTTTTAGGAGGGGGGGCCTGCACCTCGGGAGAGATGGTGGAAGCATGGCCGGAGAGAAGAGCTTCAAAGTGGGTGAGTGCCTAGGCAACAATCAACGCTGGATTGTCGACAGAATTACCATCGTTGTTGATAAGACACAGGATACGGTTCCTTGCCTCTCTAATATTGGCGGAGAGGTGGAAGAATTTTGTGGATCGGTCCCCTAGCTTCAACCAAGAGATGCGACTTCTTTGTTTCCAAAATGATTCATTGTCGGCCTCTAGGCCCCCAAGGTAGAGCTTGAGATCCTGCTCCAGTTGACAAAGAGTTTGATCACCAGGGGAGAGCCCAAGGGCTTCATTAACACTCTCCAGGGCCGCCTTACCCTTCTTAAGGTCCTTCTCAACCTTCCCATGCGAAGCAGCCCAAGCCTTGAGAGCCCGTTTAACAGAGTAAAGTTTCTTAGCAAGAACAAATAAGGGATTTCCTCTGACCGAGGTATGCCATGCCTCCTCTACCAACGGAAGATAACCCTCCCTAGAGATCCAGAAGTCCAGGAATCTTTATGGAAATTTCTCTACCAAATAGAGATCTTTTTTTGGTAATTCTTTGTGTATCTATTAGAGTTATTTTCCATTTTGGAGAGAGAATGTAAACTATTTCCCATTCTGGGTACGGAAATGAAATATTTCCCAGAATGGGGACGTATCGGTGAACGGTTTGCCACTCGCCTATGTGGCTCGACAAACCGTTTGTCGTGCTGACATGGCTATCGCGGAAAATGGTTTGCCGTCTACGGCTAACCATTTGTCGTGCAATGGCCTTTCCTGCCTTAAAAGAAATAAGGGAGTTGGGGAGTTGGTTTATTTATGGAGTTGATTTATTTACAAATAATATATATGTAATATATAGTATTTATTAAGCAATGAAATTAAATATTAATATTAAATATTATTTAAAATTTGAAAATGAATTAATATAAAATGATGTATTATTAAATAATATTTAATTAATTTAAATTATTAATTCATATAGTTTTAATAATATATATTGATTTATTGATATATAAATCTTATGATATTTATAATTACTATGTTAGATATATTTGTACTAGTATCGTAAACATCTTTATATCTAGATGAAGGTTGGGTTTTTTATGTTTATATCTAGATGAAGGTTGGGTTCTTCGATCTATGGTAAAATTAAGTTGTCATTTTTAACATGTAAGCGGGACACACATCCATTCATAAATTCTCAAAAGTATAGAAGCTGAAATATCTCATTTCTTGATAAAAGATACATTCGGTACTATAGATGCAAGAGACCCTGAAAGTAGACATATATATATCACTAGTTTTCAAAATGACAACATAATTTAGTAACTCTACTCACGACCTGACCTCACTTGCTCTCCACGCAGCGCACTCAGACGTGCATACTTCAATGCGACAGTGTAATGCAGATCAGCTAAATCGGCGTATAAAGTTTCTTCCTCATCATAAGGTTCTGCAAGCGATGATGTCTCGCTCTGGGATGAACTGTTAATCGGACTGGATTGCGGGGAATAAGGGGTGAACTGTGAATCGGACTGGACCGTCTGAGGATGAGGTAGTATCTCCACTGGCTCTGGTTCTGATGCGGTTGGTGTCCTGCTTGGTGCCGTGGTTGACGGTAGATGCGCTGACAGTGGTGCGTTGGATGGTATACGGCTTGAGGCCCGACTAGGTAGAGCACGCACTGCTAGGAAACGGTTGTCGGGAAGACGCACCGACTTGTGAGCTGTGATACGTGTTTTTGCCATGTCCTGTTCGGATGTTATAAAATTTGAAAGATTAATTAAAAAATCAACATCAATGTCATCAATAATCATAAATATAATATTCTTTTGCAGCAATGTGGATAACAACATTAAAAGCTATACCAAAACATAATATTCATTTGCATAAATGGAGATAACATGTGGGGTACAATCAATGAAACCATTTTTTTGTGTGGTGTACAACATGTGATAGTGGTCCCTTTGTTGAAGACGCTTTCCCTTTCTTCCCCTCCTCTGATCTCCTGTCCCTGAGCCTGTCTCCCCCCTTCCCGCTGTTGCCCCCCTATCTGCATCGCCCCGACCCCTAGCATGGCTAGCAGCGGTTCTTCTTTCAGGTTCAACAGTGGTTGAGCGTTCCCTTCCGATTGTAGATCTACCACCCCCTCTCTGAGTTGATACGTTTGAAGCACGAGGTGGCTCCTGTATTGTCAGCGGCAAGGATTTAGTGGATACCTTGGAAAGATCCGTTGCTGATGGTTGCATACCCCAAGTTACTGGTCCAACGCCATAACCTGGGAGTCCAATGAAAGAGGGCTGGCTTTGACTTTGCCCCATGTGCTAGAAGTATTGTTTTGCTTGAGAAGGTCGAGCTTCCTGTGTGGAAAGCAAGTCAAATGATGGTATTGCGTAACCCATTTGCTGCATCTGGGGAATATAGGGTTGGGTGTAGGAGTGTGTCGCCTGATACGACGGACCAACTTCGTCTGCCCCGGAAGTGTATTGATCCCCCCACTGTTGAGAAGCAAACGTCGTGGGCTTGGTGTATGAGGTGTACATGGGGGGGCATCATGTATTCCCGGATCCACCAATGACATATTCTGGATGGTGTAGTCAACATAGCCAATCAATTGTTGCAATTTAGTGCTCCTTCGATGTTTCGTCATCAGTTCACTCACACGAAACAAGGAGATCACCTATAACGGAAAAATTTAAATCATAAATTAGGAAGAAATTATGTTTAAAATATTTAGTATTAGGTAGAAAATTACCAGTTGGTTCCACCTCGGTCCGTGTGGCTCATATGCTTGGCGTGGTGGTGGTATGGCCGTAGCAATCCAACGTCGTGTAATCTGCCAATACCAAGTAAGGTAGTCAGACAAGATATCAGCAACTGGTTATCCAAATCCCTCTCTCCAACGACACCGTTCATTCGGTGTTGCCATTAAGCCAAACGCTCTTGATGGTGTAGCCCCCAATCATAGGGCTCATCGTCTCGTGCTCTAGCCCGTCTGTCATCCGAGGAGATTTGCGGCATTGCATCCGGAATGTGTTGTCGCATCCCGAATTGCCTCATTACCCTATCGGGTGCATGCATGACAACGACGCTGAAGTATATAAGCACTGTCTTCGAACGCCAGATAGCTTGGCCCTCACGGCAAATCTCAGGTAGTTGCAACACATGTTGGGCCTCGTAGGGTGTCCACCGCATCTGTTATTAGTAGGGTGTGAATACTGTTCGAATCTGATTGAGTCATGAGCAATTATGCAGCTTAAATACCTGATGTTCTTCTTGCAAATCCAACTCATTACGATAAAATCACAGGTGAGTGGTGGCCACATTCTCTCTATGTGACCTCCTTCCGCCCGTCCACCTAATGAAAAACTGTTTAACGTAAGGTCCACATTAAAATGAATACCCATAACCAGTTAGGATGTTGTTTTGACCTTGCTGCGTAAGGGGTTGATCGCAGAGTTGCCTCTATCAGTTGATACGGTCGTGGACGACTAATGTGAGCGACCAATGTACGGGCAACTCGTACGGCTTCTGCGGGATCCGTCGATTGGAGAGTAGCAGACGTCGGCAGTCTTGGCTATCCACGTTAGCCTAAGCTTCCCACTCACTAGTTCTTGGTCCTCGCTATCGTACGGATTGACACCGAAGACTTCCGCGCAGTATGAACCCCAATCCAGCTGAGGGTGTTCTTCCATGCCGGTCACGGGCAACGATTCCACTCTCAGCCCTGTTAGTATAGAAACATCCTTCAAAGTGACGGATGCCTCGCCCTGTCAAAGGTGGAAACTATGAGTCTCCGGTCGCCATCTCTCAGCTGGTGCCTTCATAAGGGCCTGGTCAATGGTGATCCGTCTCTGGTTGGATATGCAATGAAAACCAACGATCTCCAACTGTTGATTCACGGCATCGCTACATGGCTCCTCGAGTATGCGATCAAGTGTCCAACCATGCTCGACAAAGCGATGTGCATGAATAAAAGAAACCATCGATTAGATTGAAGTAATTTGAATCACGATGCGTATATTATTGACTAACCATGTCACTATTTGTGAGTGGCCAAGCAGAAAGATGTTTCCTCTGCCTAGTCAGTATTGATGCATCGGTAGGTCCTGCAAATGCTTCCATCGCTATGCTAGAAAAATAGATCACTTTATAATACGGAGGAAATTATTATTTTAAATCCAAAATGCAAATGACAACTTCACGAAGGTCCAATACCTAAAAAAGAGTTTACAATATTTTACAATAAAAATTACATAGAAACTAACGATGCCATCTGTCACATGTTTTCTTGTTGTGACCATGCTCTTTACATTGACTACATCTTACTTATACAGTTCCCATCTCGTCCATGCTACCGCGTATCCGTTGTCTCCTTGGTCGACCAGATGCAGGGACAACATTGGGGTGTAGAAATGGGGAGGGCTCTAAGGGTGGCCAGAATCATCAATCGGGGATCAGCACAAAGGCAGCTGCGTAAGTGGCCCGGAATGCATTTGATGTATAAAAATCAGCACAAAGCTTCACATGTTCGGTACTGACATTCACGTTGCCACAAACCGCAATAATGTGAGGGCAAATTATCCTCATGGCCTGCATGTAACCACATGTGCATACTGATTGCTGACTGTTCATTTTAACTGTATAATTTCCCTCAGGGACATGCACTTCGATGTCGGTAAGTGTGAATTGCTCGGTCATTAGGCAACGAGCGGATTGTACAAGCCCATCAATTAATTTCTCATATCGGGGCATAAGGTGACCCTTCACCTTAGCACCAAACTTACGTCTTTCCACGAAGTACGTGTTGAGGCGGTAAAACATGGCCAGGACAAGTGTTAGCACTGGTAGACCACGTATGCCTCTTAGAACACTATTGAAACTTTCTGAGAGGTTCGTCGTGGTCATACCCCACCGACGACCCTCATCGTAGTCACATGCCCAATATCGACGATCTCCACCTTCTTGCCTCATTATCCAATCATACGCATCCGAGTCGGCTGTACGGATTTGATGCAGAATCCTCTCGTGCTCATACTTGCTGGTCACAACATCTGCGCTGTAGAATTTTTTCTGGATCCATTTGTTCGTGTGTCCAGCTCGGTGCATGTTGGCTTGCATGTGACGAAGGCAAAAACAGTGGCAGTGGCCTCTCACGATCGGAAAATGCTGGGGCAGCAAGTTCTTTAGGCCTGGGAATCTGTCACTGATGAAGCATATATCATCATGATCAATGATACCAGACAATTTATGGAGAAAGAATCTGCACGAGTCCTTTCACCCTCAACAACCACGAAAGCAATTGGGGAGAGGTGCCCATTGGAATCAACAGAGGTAGCTGCTAGGATGTGCCCTTTATATTTTCCCTAGAGATGTGTGGCATCAATGCTCAGCACTGGCAGACAGTGTGCAAAACCTTGTATTGACGGAGCGAAAGCCCAGAACAAACGAAAGAAGGCATCCCTGCCTTCTACCAGAGCACCTGTATTAGGATGAACCGCCGGTTGATGTTAGAATTCATAAAACGAACCAGGATTACAGTGCTTCATCAACCAAATAAATCGTCGGATGTCCACATATGATCCAACGGTATCTACGAAAATCTTATCCATTGCTCGTCGCTTTCCATTCCATGCCTTCTTATAAGATATACACACTTTGTATCTGTCCTTAACAAGTGACTGGATGACGCTTGGCGTAAGAGTTAAGTTGGACCGTAGAGTTGCAAGAATAAATCTTCCAATAAATTTCGCAGTGCATGCTCGATTGTCAACAAGTAATATTGCATTGCGACATGTTTGTTCTGCACGATAGCTACGCACAACCCAATTGTCTCAGTGAGTGTTGTACGATGCATGCAACATCCATCCACAATCATCGAAGATACAACATGCGGTATACTGGGAGCTCTTCGATGCGTCCACCTTGAACTGGACGTGCATTGTCATGCTGCAAGTGCTCAGCTCATCCACTAAGGATGTCTTCGAGTCGAAGGAACGATTCAATCAATAATCTTTACCGTATGCACCTTCGGATGTTGGCTCTGCACTTCATTTAAAAATGGCATCTCCTCTGCCTCTGCAAATGTGCCAAAGATCCAATCATCTAACCCGAAGAAGTCTGGAAGATCCTCCATCGTATCCAAATCCATCCCATAGTCTACTGGTGGATCGAAAATAGGTTCCTGATGTATCGAATGAAGAAGAGACTCTTGACCATGATCAGTCAACACTCCCACCCTACGACAACTATTGCTCATGTAGTGTTCTTCATTTACCCCTCCTCTAGCATGTTCGTCTATATCTTCATCCTCTTCCTCTTCCTCTTCATCTTCCTCTTCCCCCTCATCCTCGACTTCGTCTTGTTCATTGTCTTCAGCCTCATCCTCTTCATCAACTCCATCGTAAAGAGATATGTTAAGGTCCAAACCTTGCATCGATGATGATCCCTGTGAAGAAATCTCTACCGCTTCAATTAGTAGTTCCATCATCCCCACTTGTCGACTAACTTGCAACATCAACTTTGTTATTTTTCCGATCCAATAACGATTGGACGGCACGAACTCGCATTTGTGGGCCACTTGCAGGTGACAATGATCTAGAACATGTCGGGTGTATATCCAGTAAGACCGTATATGTAAGCTAGTAAATCATTATAGCTACATGATACAGGTACTCTGATCATGTCAATCTGACCGCCTTCGTAACCGACTTCAGATTCTATGTTTGTTACTCGTCTACCCTAGAACACATAGAGGGCAGCAACATCACCCATTTCCTATACACAATTAAAAGTTAATACCACTATTTATAATTAAATCATTAGGGCTATATTTTCTATTATTTAATCCGTAATTTGAAGTTCTAATAATTTCTTTAATCATAAGAATTATAATTAGTACAACTAAGATTCCTAATCAATATTAACTAATCAATACTAATCATTTAGTTAACTTATTATTTAAGTAATTAATACCAATCACTTTTAAGTAATAATGATATTTAATAGTATTATTTAATTTCGATTACCTGTAAACATTATTATTTTTTAATTAATGGTAATAATAATTTATTTCTAATTAATTAGTATTAATAAAATTTTATTATAATTACTATAATTAAGATTCCTAATCAATATTATTATAATTAAAATTCCTAATCAATATTAACTAATCAATACTAATCATTTAGTTAACTTATTATTTAAGTAATTAATACCATTCACTTTTAAGTATTAATGATATTTAATAGTACTATTTAATTTCGATTACCTGTAAATATTATTATTTTTTAATTAATGGTAATAATAATTAATTTCTAATTAATTAATATTTAAAAATTATTATAATTACTATAATTAAGATTCCTAATCAATATTATTATAACTAAGATTCCTAATCAATACTAACCATTTAGTTAACTTATTATTTAAGTAATTAATACCAATCACTTTTAAGTAATAATGATATTTAATAGTACTATTTAATTTCGATTACTTGTAAATATTATTATTTTTTAATTAATGGTAATATTAATTTATTTCTAGTTAATTAGTATCAAAATTATTATAATTACTATAACTAAGATTCCTAATCAATATTATTATAATTAAGATTCCTAATCAATATTAACTAATCAATACTAATCATTTAGTTAACTTATTATTTAAGTAATTAATACCATTCACTTTTAAGTATTAATGATATTTAATAGTATTATTTAATTCCGATTACATGTAAACATTATTATTTTTTAATTAATGGTAATAATAATTAATTTTTAATTAATTAGTATTAAAACAATTATTATAATTACTATAATTAAGATTCCTATTCAATATTTTTATAACTAAGATTCCTAATCAATATTAACTAAACAATACTAATCATTTAGTTAACTTATTATTTAAGTAATTAATACCACTCACTTTTAAGTATTAATGATATTTAATAGTACCATATAATTCCGATTACCTGTAACCATTATTATTTTTTAATTAATGGTAATAATAATTAATTTTTAAT
Organism: Ottelia alismoides; assembly: GCA_037367405.1. Lineage (NCBI taxonomy): Eukaryota > Viridiplantae > Streptophyta > Magnoliopsida > Alismatales > Hydrocharitaceae > Ottelia > Ottelia alismoides. The sequence goes on along the minus strand of JAZKJV010006175.1, from coordinate 84,050 downwards.
TAATTAGTATTAAAAAAGTTATTATAATTACTTTAATTAAGATTCCTATTAAATATTATTATAATTAAGATTCCTAATCAATATTAACTAATCAAAATTAATACCATTCACTTTTAAGTATTAATGATATTTAATAATATTATTTAATTTAGATTAGATGTAAACATTATTAATTTTTTAATTAATGGTAATAATAGTTTATTTATAATTAATTAGTATTAAATATTTTTACTATAAATATTTAATACAATTTGAACTTAATATTATTTTTTTACAAATTATTATTGATAACAATTATTAAATATTAATTATTCTAATTAACATAGGTAATTCTTATTTAATGAAAAAAGTTTGTAGCCCTTCAATTTAATGAGAAAATGGAAATGTGACCTATAGAAATCGAAAAAAGTTTGTAACCCTCTGATTTTTTTTAATCTCATCATGTGTGCATGTGTGTGATTCTAAACTAAATTCTTCATTCTAGAGTAGACAACAACCATCAATGAAATAAATAAATAACAAGTACTAAAATCTATAATTTTCAATTAAATGAGCAATTAATCAAATTTCTAAATAAACAAAAGATATGAATAAAATATATTAATAAATTGGCAAAATTAATAATTAAAATATATCATACCTTGGGGGAAGGAAGAGGGCTTGGATGGAAAAAAGGGGGATAACGGGAGGGGGAGTTAGAATGGGAATGAGGGGAAGAGGCGAATGAGCGGTGTGAGGGGAAGAGGGGACCCGACCGCGGTTTATATACTGCGTCCAGCGGCAAATGGTTTGCTGCGGAACGACAAACCATTTGCCGTGCAGGGCGGGTCGTCGATTTGCCGCGGGTTCCACGTGAGCACGACAAACGGTTTGCCGCGCCACATAGGCGGGCGACAAACCGTTCGCCGATATGTCTCCATTCTGGGAAATATTTCATTTCCGTACCCATAATCTGAAATAATTTACATTCTCTCTCCAAAATGGGAAATAACTCTATCTATTAAACCAAACTGAGTTTATAGTTACAGGGATGCGTGTGTCTCACAAGCCAATATTAACCAAAAAGAAGGTTGTAGGGGCAGTGAAACTGTAGCGCACTGCGAGCAGATTCAAAATCTCGCTGCGTCTATCAGATCAGTAATATCTCTTGCAGTTTCGTTTGCGGATTTAATCTTCGAGGTTGTCCATCTTGCATTTCGTTCAGCCCATATGCCCCATAAGGTAGCGGAGATTGCCATCATGGCTGAGATCTTCATCGTGCTGCCAAGGTTGGAGCACCAAGCCAGCAAGGTGTTCAGGTCCAAGGATATTGGTGTTTGCAGGTCCAGGCCTCTCGAAACTCCCTTCCAAACTTCAGAAGAAAAGGGGCAGTTATAGAAGATGTGATCCCGTGATTCATGATGAGAGTTGCATAGGTAGCATCCCCGATTGATTGCTAGGCCCCTCTTCGAGAGCCTATCAAGAGTAGGCAATAGGTCCAGAATAGCGCGGTAGAGGGTGCAAGCATGCTTTGGCACCACGTATTTGTTCCACAAGATGTGAGCGCAGTGCACTTTCACAGCATGCGTCCTGACCACTTCCCAGGCCTCCTTGAAAGAGAAAGGTTTTTTGGAGGCTGTCCATGCAAATGTATCTCCCGATGGAGTTGAAGCTGAGGCTAATAATGGTCTTGCATCAAGGATCTTTTTCTAAACGAGTGAGTCCCCATTTACCTTTGGACAGTCGAAGAAGTCATGCCCTCTTAGATATCTTTCATTTATGAATGTTGGCCAAATCACATTTTTGGCATGCAGTACTTTCCGGCTCCCATAATCATTGCATCCCGAATGGTTGTAAGCGAGCGTATGCCCAAACAACCCTCCTCCTTGGGCAGGCAGACCACCTCCCAGTGAACATGATGGGTACCGTAGCCCCATAGGAAGTATGCACATAGAGCTTCAACTTTCTTGATCGTTCCCGAGGATAGTAGGATCCCAGAAGCCCAGAAAAGGCATGCCCCCAAAACCACAGATCTTAGCAATTACAATCGACCAACAAGAGTTAAGGACATTGCTTTCCAGCCGCCAAGCAATGTCCTAACCCGGTCAGTGAGCATGTGCATGGCTGTCGCCCTTCCCCTAGCAGGTGCGAGAGGAATTCCCAAGTACTTTGCCGGCAACGGGTGACAGAGGAGTCCCACCTCCATGCAAAGCACGAGGTCTGCAGTTGCATGCTTCGGCAGTATGAGCTTGCTCTTTGCAGCGTTCATCACGAGGCCAGACATTTCACCAAACACAACCAATATGCGTCTAACCTCTTTGAGTGTCTTTGTTGATTTTTTGCAGAAGAAAAGAAGATCATCCGCTAATAAACGGATCCCCAAGTGGATTTTTCCCTCTCACGAGAGGACTCCGTCAGGGAGATCCCCTTAGTCCGCTGCTATTTGTCATCGTAATGGACTCACTCTCTTTACTGGTGGAGAAAGCAGCATTACAAAGAAGCATTCTACCAATCAGAATGGGAAGGGCCAAGGCACCCTTACATCTTAAAATAGAGATCTTGTTAGGTAAGAACTTTCATGTATTCGAGTCAGTTAGTCGCAGAACCAAAAAATTAATCGAGCGGAGTACAAAAGCCAGCCCCATGTCTATGGTATGTTTTTTTAGAAAAAAAGCTGCATACTTTTAAAAAATATAGTTGCAATTATTGAAATGAAACAAAATCCAATATGTTGATAAAATACATCAAAAGTTCAAGCAAGAGAAGCTCTAACTTGTTTCAAAGCATCATACTCATTTATTAACAAGTTTGTGCTAAATTTATAGACAATATCATTCTTAAGATATATGATTATACAATAAGTAAGAAATTCATCATCAATTTTAGTGTGAAGTCTGGTTTTCAAAAATTTTCATTGCCGGTAAATGTCTGCTCTCTAACTGCAGCTGAGACATGTAAGATTGATGAAAGTCAATCAACATATCAACCGAAGGAGACGATCTTGATAGTCTGGTCTCTGCTAATAAGTGACAACATCCAAGGCCAACATTGAGTTGAAATCATTCCACTTCACGTCTCATATGTCTTTTTTCTGAAAATAAAATCCTTCTAGGAGTGCACATATGTTATCAACATCCAAGGCCTTGAGATTATACTTCGGATCTAACGTCGAATTATGAATTAAATTCTCCACAATTTTTGCATCAAATTAATTATTAAGCTCTTAAACTTGCGAGCCAATTACAACATTAAAAATGTCAACTTTATATTAATTCTTGATGATCGTATTCACGATCGACTAATGTGGAATAAATAAATCAAGTGTCGTTATCTTTAATCAATCAAATTGATCAACGAGAAAATCAAACCACTAAGAGATAAAACAATCACATGTAAACAGTTTCGCTACTTTTATTTACCTGGTATAGCGACCAGGATAGAACACAAGGAGCACAATTATGAGCTAAGTGGGAGGATTTCAAAAGATTTTTTATTGCTTTTAGTGGTTTTTAATTTTCAAATTTTCAATTTTTCAATATGAGAAAAATAAGCACAAGTAATAAGAACACACAAGCATTTTTTGTATTTTTCTAGGGGGCAAAAACACTCAAAAAATTATAATAAAAATAATTTTGGATTTTATATATTTTATATTGTTTTACAATTTTTATAGATTTTTCAAATTTTTTGGTGAATTTCTAAAATTCAAATAGTGATAAAAATAATAAACAGTGCACAACCATGAGTGATTTCCAAGTTAAAAATAATCAAAATGCCAAAACTCATGGAGGAGATTTTTATGATAAAATAGAAGCAAATATCTACAAATAGAAACTGAGATCACTATTTTTTTACAATTTTATATAATTTTTATAAGTTTTTGAGTATTTTATAATTTTTATGATTTTTATAAGGTATTTTTCAATAAAAATGGTATTCAAGCTAAAGGATGATAAAAGACACCTACCCTAATTTTTGTGAAAATTTTCAAGGCTTTTTGAATTTCTATGATTTTTCTAATACAAATAGGACACTTTTTTGGGTTTTTGAATTTTTAATGATAGAGAATACATGCAAATCAATACCCAAAAATTACCACAAAGAATAATGCTAGCAGGAGCTATAGGTAATTTTTAGATAATTTTTAGAGTTGATTTAATATTTGTTATATTAAACATAAGATAAATAGTAAAAAATAATTCACAGTGACCTTTTCGTAAAGAAATTAAGTTTTGAGGGCCTAATCATAACATACAGTAAAACTCCAGGGGCCAACTATGCAATTAATCTAGAAAGGGCATGCACAACACGTGATCCATGCAGCCATGGGTATATATGCAAATACTAAGGACATAAACTTCATTCCATAACCAACAAAGAGTTCAGACCAGATACTGCAAATAACACAAATAATCACGTGGCGACACATGTGGACTAGACCCAACTAGAGTAAAATGCAAATATGTAAACTAAAGGGTCCAAACTACAAATGTTCTTAACTAATTATTATAATCATTAGACTGAAATAAAATGACATTAACTGCGAGAAAAAAAAATGAAGTTTATCCTCAGGTGCATGAGGAGAGCGTGCTTTGATATACGACCTTGATGAGCCTCTGCAAAAGGATCTGACGATTCCGATGCAGGCACTGGTGTACGGCTTTGATGAGCCGTTATCTGAAGATCTGACGACTTCGAAAAGGCAAGAGCGTGCGGTCGGATGAGGGGGGACAGATCTGATCCAAGTGTCAGAGTGAGATGCTAAAGAACGACTCGGATCAAATCTGGGGCGGCAACTCCAGATCGAGCGACGGAAAAAGTGGCTGGAAGAACTTGACCCAGGTGAACTTCGCCCTAGCGTAAAGGAGATCCCCAGCTCCGATGAAGTCACTAAGGTGTCCAACAACTTCCTGAAGTCGGGCCGCGTTGAATGGATGGCTCAGATGGAGAGATGAATGGTCAGATGGTCGGAACGGTGGAGCTCCGCCCGGAGCTACTCCTCCTGAGTAGATGGGGCTCGGAATGGTTCTTCACGCGTGTTTAAACATGCAGCTAGACTCCAGGCTCGAAGGCCAAGCTTCGGCCACTGTTATTTTGCAAGGGAAACCCTAGAAGCGATGGTGGGTGAGCTTCGACCTCCGGCAGAAGTGGAGGGAGGAGGTCTAATCTTAATCTCACTCTGATGAATGAGTCTAAGGGAGTCATGTTACAAGGGAAGGTCGGCGGTGGTACGATGTGTCGATCGAATCGACGAGGTGAGTCAGATAGAGCTCCGAACCGATGGTCGGAGCTGATGAACTACTGTGGAAGTTAAAGACTAAATCGGGATGGGAAGGGAAGCGTAAGAGAAATGGAGGATACCTGGAGCTTCTGAAGGATTCAAGAACTTCAGGCGAGGCGAACGAGGGGGTTATGGCCTCGACTAGGCTGCAGCAGGCGAAGGAGGCTTCTCGCGGCGATGCTCCAACCATGCGATGAGCTTCGCTCAACGGACCACCAAACAAGGATACAAAGGACGCTTCAAATTCTTGTCACTCAGCTGGAGGTAGCTAGTGGGCAAGAAGGTAGCGAGGAACGACCTGCTGATCTCGGGAGGCGGAAGAGATGAGTTATAGGAGTACCACATGGTCCATAAGATTCGAGGAGAGCACGAAACCTAGGATGATCCGGCTGCTCTAGGGATCCGCGAGGATCATGGATCATCGGAGTAAAATCGTACGCTAGAATCAATGCAAATGGATGCCAAAATCGATCGGGAAAAAGGGAAGAAAACGGGTCCGGTGAAGGTGGAGTTTGTCGGGTCAGCTGGAAGGCAGGGTTGACTGAGGTTAACAATCCGTTGTGGACCAAATGGAAATTAAGATTTTACAAAATATAATAGTACTAAATATAAATAATAAATTATTTTAAAATAAAAACTAAATAAAATAAAAAATGTTTATTATTTTATAAACCATTTTTTGTCAATTTTAATTATTTTTATGATATCATATATACAATATGTACAATATAGTGTATTATACACTTGTATAATATACATGTATTTTTATTTTATTATTTTTACAAAAATATAATGTCTTATATATTTTATTTATTTACAAAATAATTTGAGGAATATAAAATGATTTTTATTTTATTTTTACAATTTGAATAAAGGTATTAAATAAATAGGTAGTGTATACAATATACACACATGTGGCTTTTGTACAGTGAATTGTGGATTTTTTATTTATTTTTTGTTTTCTTATTTTTATTTTATTTTTATTTTATTATTAAGGGTATTATACGAGTGTGAGAGAGTGTAAAATAAATGTTTATTTGTATGTACATGTGTTATGTACAATATACAATGTACCCTATCTCTCTCTACTTATTTCTTGTCGATCTGGTCAAGACTTAACATTCTCTTAGGGATTTGGATCAGTCGGTATTTATACTAAATAACTCCTTCTTTCTTTTTCTTTTCTCTTTGTTCTTTTATTTTTGGCAAATATGGGTTAATTTTGCAATATTATTAAAGACATGTACAATGATAATTTATTGTATTTACATATATTTATAGATGTTTTGCTAAAAGATAAAGCTAAAATAAAAGAATAAAGAATGAGAATCATAGATTCATCAATGCTCCATTGAAATAGGATATAGTTTATGTCAAGCTCATCCCCTTCCTACACTATAATTATAATTCATATCTGGGATAATAGAACTGTATTTTTCACATAAAGATCAAGTCGCATGTCCCAATAAGAAATTTCATGCGTGTTTCTTGAGCTATTGAATAAGTTCCTTTGTCAAACAGATCAAAATAGAATCAATATCTTGAGATTTCCATTTTAAATCTTGACGTAGGCTTTGAATTTTAGATAAACTCTCTTTCAAATGCAAAATTACAATCAACTCAAATGAAGTCATTGCATCAAAAGTATGTCAATATCATCTCTTTGAGAATATGCATATTTATCATTAGTGACATTCTTAAAAATCTCAAAGTTGGACCAAATATATAGATCAAGATAGTAATAGATGATAAATGCAAATCTCATCTTGAACCACTAGTTCTTTGCAAAGGTTGCATTTAATTGTGTCATCTACTACTTTGAATTTCATCATATGTAGATGTTTGCTCTGATGGGGAGGCATGATAAACGTGCAATTCATAATTACTCTTAAAAGGATGCAGTGACCTTAATAATTGAAGATAATTAAAAAAATGATAAATGGGGATCACTTCTCTTCATATAGTAATCAATTATAGTTACAGTGAACGTCCTAAAAATTGATATAATATGCATATTGACAATCTTTTAGAAATAAAACTTCAAGCCCATTCCATTCTATCTCCTCGCATATCACAAGCACCTACTTATACTTAACCTCAAAGATCTTTAACATTAAAATTGTAATGTGCAAGAAGACACCATATTTTTCCTATAATGTACAAGCCGAAGTATCATGCAGATGAATAACATCAAAATGACGCTCCTGGATATAGACACTCTTATCAACAAACTGTAAAATGACTACAATTACTTCATCCACTGATTCTCCTCGAGATTCATTAATAATTGAAAAGAATGTTCACCAAATTATTGAATTATGCATTGTATTTGACAAAAGCATTTAAGATCTTTATTAGAATTTTTGAAGAACTACATTTAGCATTACTAGAGCATTTTCTTAAACCACTACAACAACGCCTTCATTATAGCAATTCATCATGTTCTCCTGTTCGAAAAAATTACCTCGTTTTTTTGAATCCATATGCTCCTCGTGACCTTCTTCTCTAGCTAATGTTGTACTTTCACCTGATAAATTACATACACGTTTTAAAATTATATGCAAAAAATATGAAACGTAGGAATGAAAATGCATATTTTTGTAGATTTTGAATGCATAAATTGCTAGGCAATATTTTTTAAAGTTAGGTGTTACAATGCAATGTCTTTCTTCTTCGCTAAATAAGGGAGCTCCGCCAGACAAGGTGGAGCTTCTATGAAATCCATACTCTTATGGCGCTCGCATCCATTCTCGCATATGCAATGTAAAGCTCTTAGCTAGAAGGCCACGACTGTAGCTTTAATTTGATTCGTAGGAGAAGATGACAAACAATAGGGTTCTTATGAACACAATGATCTATTGTTACCTGGGTGTGACTGATTCCTTTGTTCTTGATAAAATTTCTATTAGTTTGTTATCCTTGAACTCCATAGAGCTTGGTAGGCATTGGAAAATGTCTAGACTTAGAGATCCAGAAAGATTAACAAAAATAGACATATTTTTGCTTTACAAGAAATATGTTGTCTTGACACAAACATAAATGACAAATCATGAGGCCTGAAGCATATGACATGGTACTCAAATCCTCTTTGTAAATCTTGGGGGATTGTGACGAGGTGGGGCATTCTGTAATTTGAATGTTTAAACATACAAGATTGGGACTATAGACGTTGCTTTGACTACGGAATTTGAATGTTTAAACATTTATGACCTCCTTTTGAGCCAGGATAATTAGATTTTTTTTTTCAATTTCCTAACAAGTTTTTCTATGTTTTCCTTACTAGTGGGTAACTTCAACTTAATCCGGAGATGATCAGATCTCCTGTCATGGTCTCCACTCGATTATTTTTGTGTTAGATTTAACTCTTGGGTTGAATTTGAATGTCTCTTCTATGTCCCAAATGAAGAAATTTAATATACTTGATCGTGAGGACCTTCACCTTAGAGCTGTATGGAATCGTATTGGTAAAAAAAACCCTTCGTTTGCCTGTCCACCAATCTTGCACACTCAAATCAGATTGAAAAACCCCTTCCATTGTTGGCCAGATGGTGCCATTGAAAGGAGACTTTATTGACATGTTGCATTACCTAGATAACGACCGTGTTGACTTAAACAATCTTAACCATATAAATAGCTAGGTAGCATACCCGCGCTTCGCGGTAGGATCAAACGGCAACGATAAATTTTAATAAATACTACAAAATTTAGTGGTAAATAAATGTAATAATGAAATTAGTAAAAATGTATTCTATAGATGTTGATTTTTAAAATAGATTTGTATACGTATAGTTTAAGTAAAATTTTTGGGAAGCAAATAATGGGTGCACGAAAGTGTGGATATGCATCAAGTCAAAACGTGAAGTAAAAAATTAACATAGGAATTGTTTGAGAGTTAAATAATAAAACAACAGAAAGAAAGTAACTAAAAATAATAAAAAAATTCTAATAGAAAAATTCATTTAACTTATATATTTATAAACTATTATGTTACCATGTTATATATTTGATTAAGAATGTTAAACAGACTTTACTAAAAAATTAATAGAATAAATTATTATTTGAATTTATACTTTTATTGAAGTTATTATAATAAAAATATTCATTAGATTTTACTAAAAAATATTATATTTCATTTTAATTATATCCATCAATAGAATGGATTTGAAATCTTTTTACATTATTTTTTTATTACATTTAAAAATTACTATTATTAAATTTTAGATTAATTTTAGAAATTTTTATTAATAAACTATTGATATAAGTATAATTTCATCATTATCATATTCATAAGTTAAATTTTATTTTTATTATTTATTATTTTATTTGTATTACATAATAACTTAAACATCAATTGAAAAATATTTTCAAATTATATTTTTATTAGTTTATTATAAGATTTATATATGCAAATTCAAGTTTGATTTAAATTATTTTTAATTAATATTGTATTTCACAAGTAATTTTGGTTTAAACTATTTTTAAATTATTATTGTATTTCACAATTTTTATATCATATATAAATATTATTTAATTTTAGTACAATAATAAAATATATATGAGTTTTTACTCACATTGATGTAAAATCTGAATTTGAATAAATTACAAGTTTGGAAAAAATAAAACTTTATATGAGATTTAAAATTTTTAATTTAATAAATATAACTGATATATATATAAATATTAATATAACAAATATAAAGAAAAATATGATATTTGTAATTTTAAATTTAACAAATATTTTAAAGGAGAGAGAAAAAAGATGAAAAAGGGAGAGATATAGAGAGTGAGTGGAGAGAGGGAGAAAGAGGGAGAGAGGGGAGCAGTTAGAGGAGAAAGAGAAAAGATGAGAGAGGGGAGAGAGAGATGGGTGTGTTTGAAAGAGAGGGGAGAAATGGAGAGGAGAGAGGGAGAGAGAGTGGTCGAGAGAAGGGGAGCGTGAGTGAAGAGAGAGAGAGAGATAAAGAGGGAGAGAGAGTGGAGAGAGGGGAGTGAGGGAGAATTATATTCAATATTAATTTTGATTAAGTTATTATTCGTATCGTAAAGAATCAATCTATGATTGTCAAAATATACTTAAGTAATCCATAGACAAATAAAATGTATAAGAAATATTGTGAAAAGATTTCAAATCCATTCTATTGGATATAATGAAAAAAAATTATTTATATGTAACCCTAATTTAAAAAAATATGAGGGAAAAATAAGTTATGTATGTATTACATTTAAAAAAATACTATTATTAAATTTTAGATTATTTTTTTAAATCTTTTATTAATAAGCTATTGATATAAGTATAATTTTATCATTATCATATTCATAAGTTAATTTTTATTTTTATTATTTATTGAATTAGTTGTATTACATAAGAACTTAAACATCAATTGAAAATTATTTTCAAATTACATTTTTATTTCTTTATTATAAGATTTATATATGCAAATTAAAGAATGATTTAAATAATTTTTTTATTTAAATTGTATTCCACAATTAGTTTTATTTTTAATTAGTTCTAAATTATTATTGTATTTCATAATTTTTACATCACATATAAATATGATTTAGTTTTAATATAATGATAGAATATATATGTGTTTTACTCACATTGATTATAAAATCTGAATTTGAATAAATTACTAAGTTTGGAAAAAATAAAAATTTTACGATATTTAAAAATTTTAATTTAATAAATATAACTTATATTTTATGATATTTGTAATTTTAAAATTAATAAATATATTAGAGGAGAGAGAAAAAGATGAGAAAGGGAGAGTGAGTGAGTGGAGAGAGGGAGAAAGAGGGACTGAGGGGACGAGTTGGAGGAGAGAGAGAAAATATGAAAGAGGGGGAGAGAGATGGGTGCTTTGAGAGAGAGAGAGGAGAGATGGAGAAAAGAGAGGGAGAGAGAGTGAGTGGAGAGAGAAAAAGAGGGGGAGAGAGTGGTCGAGAGATGGAGAGTGTGGGTGGAGAAAGAGAGAGAGAGAGAGAAATAAGGAGAGAGAGAGAGAGAGAGTGGAGAGAATGAGGGGCGCGCTCGGAGAGCCAGCCCAAATGATCCGTCTATCCACGTGGCATTGCAGAAGCAGAACATGTGTTCATTGTAGAGAAAAAGTTAGGAAAATCCAGCTTTAGTATCTTTAATAGATTTGGTCATTTCCCTAATATACAAATTGAGGGATAGAGAAATGATTGAAAATTATAGACCGGCCAGTCTCATAAACATGTCAAATAGGCTCATCTTAAAAATCTTAGCCGATAGAAGATTTATACCACCAATACAATCTGCCTTTTATAAAATAGATTAACGCATGAACTTGTGGAGGCTAGGAAAATTTCGGGATTTTCTTCTCCAGATCAAGACATTGAGATCACAAATATACAATTTGCGAGTGACCCTAAAATTCTAAACCCTAAACCTTAAATAAAATTAAATCTTCCTTACACAACATACACTTATCTTCAACTAAGGAAACATTCCTCATGAGATTGTCTTTTGATTGTACTCTTGGCAAGTTCTCAATAAATATTTTGAGCTCCCCCCTCTCTCCAAAACAATCTTAAAATTAATAGTTAGCTACACTTGAATGATAAATTTGGTCAGAAACCAACCAAGGGGGTGGAAAGCATCTTTGTTGACATCGCCAGCACGAGATACACTCTTGGCTAAACTCTAGTCTGACCCCCCTTGCTCTCCACCTACTCTCTACACTCAAACTTCTAAAACATGTCACCGAGAAATTGGCAAAATTAAAAGGAATCTCCTTTGGAAAGGAAACACAAACTCAAAGCACAAAAAACATGTTGCTTGGAACAAAGTTTGTTGTCCCAAAGAAAAGACGGTTGGGAGATTATTTTAGACTTCGAGATCTTTAATAACTCTACGCTGTCCAAAAACACGATAGCCATTATGGATGGTAAGAAGCCTCTCTCTAGGGAAAACATTAAGATATTCTACTTCAAAGGCAAGCCTATACCTATTCAGATGTCTAAAAATCGAAAGGATTTAAATGTATGCATATATTTGAAAATGGGTTCGATGTATATCAGCAATGCCTCGCACAGAATTATAGGATCATGAAGATACTTTTTCTCTTTTTTAATATATTAAATAAATCAATACTCTTTCATCAATTCCATCAAAAAATAATATATTATACCATCATATCATATAAAAATTATAAACTACTCCACTTCTACTCACTTTTTCAAACTTTAATACAATCACATCACAATAACAACTCACTTTTTTTAAACTTCAATACAATCATATCACAACAAACCCATAACAAACCCACACCCAGTTTAACCCTCTATCCAAACACCAAAACACAAAAATAGATTACCTTCTACCAGTTTAACCCACCCTAACCCGCATACCAAACGCACTCTATGTGTCTTGTCTCCATAATAAACATGAGACGAGACACAAACAGATGCGGTTATATTCGTATTCGTTCGTATTTGTATTTCTTTTTAAGAGGATATGCTTTTTATTTTCTAAAACAAGCGAATACGAATACGAATACGAATATTCGAAACGAATTTTTTGTAGATATGAATACGAATATTGAGTTAACGAATGCAAATATGAATACGAATACGAACAAAATTGCGGATACGGTTACGAATACAAATATTCGTATTATATATTTAATATTTTAAATAACATTAGGGTTAACATCTCCCCAACTCCCATACCCCCGATACCCCCCAACCCCTATACCCCCGACGCCCCCTGTCTTCCCTGCCAGGCCGCCACCCCCACCTCCCCTGACCTCCTCTTCTTCCTGGCTATTGCCCACTGCCTCCCCTAGCCAACCTCCGTCCCCCATGCGCCCTCTGCCTCCCCCGTGCACCCTCCGCCCCCTGCACTCTCCACCTCCTACGCCACCCTCGCCTCCCCCGGCGCCCTCCGCCTCCCCCTGCCGCCCCGCCTCCCCTCACGTCCTACACCTCCCCATGCCACCTCGCCTCCCCTCACAGTCCTCCGCCTCCCCCGCGCCCTCCGCTCATGTTCCCTCCGCCTCCCCCTACCGCCTCGCCTCCCCCGCGCCCTACACCTCCCTCTGCCATCTCGCCTCCCCCCACGCCCTCCACCCATGCGCCCTCGGCCTCCCCCTGTCGCCCTGCCACCCCATGCATGCGGCCCTCCGCCTCCTCGCGCCCTCCGCCCCCTGCGCCCTCTGCCTCCCCCTGACGACCTCCGCCTTTCCCTGACCTCTGCCCCCAGAAGCCCTCGCCCTCCGATGCAACCACTGCCTCGCCTCCCCCGCCCTCCTCTCTCTGTTATAGCCGACCACCCTCGCCTCCCCCGCCCTCTGCCGCAATCGCTGCCTCACCTCCCCTGCCCTCTGTCGCAGCCGCAACCACTCTTCCCCGCCCTCCCTTGCAGCCGCATCCAACCTCCCTCGTCTCCCTCACCCTCCCTCGTAGCCGCGACCACCCTCCCTCACCTCTCTCATCCTCCCTTACAACCACAGGCAGTCGCCTCCCTCGTCCTCCCTCGTAGTTGTATCCGATCTGGTATATCATCTTAATCTTCCAATGTTCATTCCATTCTACCATTTTATTATATGATTGCACAAGAGGATCTCTTATTTTATGGTATAATGTAGATATTATGCACCATATGCAGCTCGTTTGAAACATCGAATTTGGTTAAACAAAAAATGGAAGTTATGCAGAAGTGGTCGCCAAATATTCTAGGAAAAATTTTATTTATAATTAATATTCATGTTAAAGTTAACATTCGTTTGTATATTCATATTCGTTCGTAAAAGATTCGTTTCATATTTGTATTCGTATTTTGAGGATATGGATCTTGATTTTTTACATTCGTGTAACATTCGTATTCGTATTCGTAAAATAGTATGGATGTGGTTATAATTTGACCTGAATTCGCATTCGTATTCATTCGTTTGCATCCCTACATGAGACCCAAGATTCTCTCGATATGCATGTGTTAACATGGGTAAATCATTGCCACCTCTGTAAACAGAAAGAAGAAAGTTTGGATCACCTACTAAGTCGTCTCTTTTTTTCCTTACAATTGTTACAACTTAAAACCTCCTAGGGATGCAAACTACCACACCTCCCTTCAAAAAGTTCTTTGATATTGGAAACAATAAGGGAAATTGAGAATCTATCTTACTTCATGCCAAGATTGCATCCATCTAGTGGTTACATACATAAACGTGTTTCGATGCTTCATTTGTATTTTGATTTCTATCCAGGTTTGGAAACAACTTACTCCTAGGTTCGAACTACATGATGGAAGATAATGCGGATCCTAGCTCTACTTCAATTGAAGTTGTGGTATTGTGGACATCCTCACTAGACTGGACCCTAAAATTTGAGTCCTTGGGATCTTTGTTTCGTCGCTAACTTGGAGTCCACTTTATATGTTTATAGGCTAATTTTTGGATGTAATCGACGCCTCTTTATCTTAGATGAACGAAAGTATGATCTTTTTTCGAAATAATTATGGGGATATTTACACCCATAACCTTGAGTAATTTCGTAATTATATGCATAACCCTAGATAATCATGAATTACATGTAGGATCCTGAATAAATGATCTGTTTACATCCATAACCTTCCCTTAATTTAGTTCATTAACTCAACCAGATGAGAGTTAATCTAACCAATTCATGACGTAATGTTTGGGATTAATAAAAGAAAAAGAATGGGATTTTCACACCCATAACCCTGAGTAATTCTGCAATTACAATCATGACCCCGTGTAATCATGAGATACATCCAGAACCCTCAATAGTTTTAACTCTTACACCCATAACCCCAAGTTAACTTTCATCCAATTTTCCGTTAACTATGATGGTATCCGTCAAATATTTTGCATTTTCTACCCTTTAAATTTTATTATTTATAAATGAGTACACTCCCCCTCCTACCTCCTCCTCCCCCTCCCCTCCCCCTCCACTCCTCCTCCTCGTCGACAACCACCTCCTCCCCCTCCCCTCCTCCACCCCATCGACCGCCTCCTCCTCCCCCATCCTCCCCGTTGACCACCACCTCCTTCCCGCCAACCCCCCGTCGATCACCTCCTCATCCATGCCGAACACCTCTTCCTTCAGAACCAACCTCCCCCCCCCACCCTCCGTCGACCACATCCTCCTCCTGGTCGAGCACCTCATCCAACAACACCAACCTCCCCTTCCGTCCCCTTATCGACCTCCTCCTCTTCCAGCACCAGCCTCCCCTCCCCGTTGACCACCACCACCTCCTCCTCCAGCATCTACCTCCCCTCCCCATTGACCACCACCTCCTCCTCCAGCACCAACCTCCCCTTCACCCCCTCTCCCCCGGCCGACCACCACCTCCTTCTCTTCCTACCCCTGTCGACCACCACCTCCTCCTCCAAAGATCCCACCTTTTTCCTTGCCAATTCCCCGTTCTGTGAAAGCCCGACCCCCCGTGCCTCCACCATCGTCGCCACCCCCGTGGAACCCCCATCGCCAGCCTCCACCATCGTCTCCTCCAGTAGAGCCCACACCCTTCTGCAAGCCCCCCTCCCCACACTGTCTTTGCTAGAATCTCTCCCAGACCCATCGAAGCTTCCCCCACCTGTAAGAACCCACACCCTCCTACAAGCCCCCTCCCCCATCGCCTCCGCCAGCAGAACCCACCTCCACAACCCCTCCCCTTTGCCAGCCTCCAGCACGCAAGCCCCTCTCGGTCTACCCCTACCGACCCCGCAATCCCCCCCCCACCGATCTGCAACACGACACACCCAAAACCAACCCCCGAAGCCCCCCTCCCCCTCCCACCCTCGAGCCCAACCGTCGCTGCATCCGCCAACACACTGCCGCAACATCCGCCAGCAAGAAATCGCCCTACCCAACAGCCGCAGCATCCACCAGCCAACCACCGTCGCATCTTCCAGCAAGATCCTTGCAAGCACACCTCAACCTTCCAAGAATTTTTTCCTTTCCTTTTTTTTTAATTTGACTAATCTTAATCATAGATAGTAGATTGGTTAGATTAACTCGTATGATAGAGTTAACGTATTAAACTAACTGAGGGTTATGGACGTAAGAGGAGTGACTATCCGAGCATCTGTATGTAATTCATGATTACACAAGATTACGATTGTAATTGCAGAATTACCTAGGGTTATGGGTGTAAAAATAAAAAAAATCCCATCTAGCACCGACAGTAGAATGACCTATCATGGCTCCTCGTTGGATGCGGGGGGATTGATGATGGTGGAGGATGGGAGAAAGGGCTTCGACGGAGGCATGCAGATGCAAGGGGAAGAGGGGGTGCTTTGACGATGGTGGAATGGAGGACCTTTGATGGGTGCTTGACAATGCGTGGGGTGGGTGTGGGGCTTTGGTAGTAGAATAATGGAGACAAGGATGGAGGGATGCAGGATGGGGGGACTTCAAGGCAAGTGACATCGGAGGGGACATGGACTTGGGGGGGCTTCGACGCGGGTGCTTCCAGTGGTGGCGGAGGGGACACGAGCTGGGGGGCTTCGACGCAGGTGCTTCCAACGGTGGCGAAGGGGACGCGGGCGGGCTGTAGGGGAGAGGCGACTCCGATACGGGTTCTTCCGGGGGGCTTCGACGTGGGTGGCGGCGGAAGCTAGGGGAGGGGGTAGTCTTCGACACTGGTGGTGGTGGAAGCTGGGGGGGAGGGGGTGGGGGTGATCTTCGAAGCTGGTGGTGGCAGAAGCTGGGGGCAAGGGTAGTTTGAAGTAAAATATGTGCGTAGAAGTGCGTGTAATCAGGAGCATACACGTATTTTTTTGAGATATTTTAGAGTTTAATTGCTATTTTAAATAAATAGAAACAACAAAGAGAAACTACAATACTAACATGGGTATTTTTGTAAATGAAAATAAGTCCAGGGGCCTCACTGTAATTTTATCAAAATTTACAATATGAATAAAGAGTTGCTGGATTAAGAACAAATACCAAGACCCGCAGGGGGACCTCTGTAAAATGCCCGCACCTCACATTCACAGGCACATGAGGTGACGTGGCTGAGGACCTATATGCAAATGCTAAAAGTTCGAGGGGTCGTTCGTAATTGTTACAAAACTATTTAAATAATCTAGGAATGTTTAATGGTTAATAATAAATTACAAAAAGGCTGGGGTCAAAAGAGCACAATGCCACTACAGGCGAGATCCAACGGCTGGGGGTCGTTCACCAACACACGTGGCAGCACCACCGCCCTCGATGACGCTTCGCTGATGCGTGAAAGTGATCAGATCTGTGGCTTCATCAACGATAAAGGCACATCCCAATACGGACGATGGCGATTAGAACTGGTGCGGAGCAGCCATCCAACGAATCTAGGCTGTCTGGAAGATCGAGGAAGAACACACCCCTGGAGCTCCTTCAATCGATCAATGCGAGCAACTCCGGCCACCTGAGTAGCTCAGACACAGGGCAAAATGGAGCGTAAGCTCCTCCTCTTTAGATGCAACCTTCAAGAAGTACGCTGGAGCTCAAGTGAAGCCTAGCGAGCTCGGGGAAGAACGTGGGCTCCATGTGCTTCAAGTCTTTGCAAAATTGACCCCTTGGAGGGTCCTTTGGCCCACCAGTGTCACGACCTCCTCCCGAGGACCTTAGGTTACCCGTCAAACACGCCATTCTCCTACTTAACTGGCTTAGAGTTAATCCGTTGTTATAAAAACCCGGGGAAATTTTTCGCTTTTTAAACATGACATTCACATGATTTATTTAAACTAAACAAGCAACCACAAGAAAACTAAAAGTGGAAGTAAGTAGTACACCAGAACTGAACAACAAGGATATCCATTCATTTTCATTTCATTCATATAACATGCTAAAGTTCCACAACATTCAATATATATATATATATCCCAAAAGTGAGGATACAGAGAAGAACACAACCAACAACTGTACAATGAACTCCAAAAGGTATACCTGCTCTGAAAGTATATCCTCCAAAAAGAAATGACTGCAGCACCAACTACGCCGGCTACTCGGTCGCCGGACCCTTGCCTGCCACAAGTAGAAAAGGGACAAGCAAGTATCTGTCACAAAGTTGTCAAGTACAAATTCTACACAGTTCTACTAAGGAAAGTAGTAAGAAACATACTAGAGCAACTAAAAAAACAGTAAGGTAACTGCAGTGGACAAAAGAAGAACTAGCAAGTAGAAGTGGGTTAATTGATTCTTTTTAAGTTATTTACTTGCTTTCGGAAACTAACAAGAAGAACACACTCGCTCACTACCACACCATGTCTCCCTCGATCAATGGAATTAACCAAACAACAACTCAAGCCTAGAAGTAAGTCTGTGTCTTGGTCCGGTTAGGACCTCGATATCTGGGTAGGACTTCAAAGTCCAGGTTGAACCTCACACTATGACTCTGAGGTATGATGTACGCCTCAGGGTTGGGGTGCCTCCGTAGGCATGCGATGGTGTCTTGCATCCTAACTAAGTACCCAACACTCCTTCTAGCTCGTTCTCTTAACTCTCATTGATCCTCAGTCGACATGTGTGATTGCTCGCTCACGAAGGTGTACAAGAGGAAACGTACTCACAACTCTCTCAACATCCAACCCTCGTTAGTCTCTACTAACAGTACTATCGTCACTAGTCTCCTAGCGGAAAAGTCATCCGTCTTTTACCCCATCACGAGGTCACAAGCCTGGTGGAAAGGTAAATAGAACCTCAGTGTCTACTAACCACTACCCCATCACTAGGTCACAAGCCTGGCGGAAAGGTAATTAAATCCTCAGTGTTTACTAACCATCACCCCATCATCAGGACACCAGCCTGGCGGAAAGATAATTAAATGGGTCATCAATGTTTAATGGAGAAACTTTACTGGGTAATTGGTGAACTGTCACATGTCTATCAATCACTACCCCATCACCAAGTCACAAGCCTGGCGGAAAGGTAATAATTTCAGCGGTGAGGAAACCCTCGAAGGGATTCATCTCTCGCCAATCCCAGTGGAAGTGTGGTCCAAGGGAAAGGCAGTGGTAGTACGACTACTACGCCACTAGAGGCAGGAAAGAGAAGAGGTAAGTCTGCCGGACCCGACTTCCTCTCTCGTTGCTCAACTCCCGAAGGAGAAGAGCTAAGTAAAAACCAGACGAGCTCGTAACTAACTGCGGAGAGCCCCCAACCTAGGCTCTCAAAGAAAAACCAACAGGTCAGCGGAATGGTCTAGACAACTCGTGGATCCCAACGAAGCGTAAAAATCGAGCCGGCTCGAAGAAGACACGTGAATAAGACTGGGATCCTAGACCCATGCTCTCAGTGTTCGCTACCCAAGCCTGAGCAACCTCATCTCCTGCTCAGGTGAGGGTCACGCGCCCTCGCAGAGTCGGAGTATAAAACTCCATGACTGGCCGAATGTGACATCACCATTTCTGTTATTTTCATGTTTCACCCTAAGAGTCTAATGTTTCTTTGATTTATTTCCCATCCTCAAGCTGTCAGTCCCAGACCCGAACTTGTTCTATAAGAACCTGAATTGATCCTAGGTCAGTGATACTGACCTGTTACGATAGTCTCTCTCTAAATTCCTACTGAAGAACATCAATCTTGTGATCTTGTCTATCTTATCGGAAAACATCTTTCTATCCTACGTCCCAAAAGATTCACAAACACCTACAAGGATCGGGCTACTCCTTAGAGGAAGACTTGCTTCATGGCAAGTTCATATAGTCTTGTTTTCCTGTATGGTACTACACATATATATATATATATGCATCCTTAAGATCATCCTCAAAAATCTGAATTTCATAATAGGTGTTTCAAGCCCACCTCTATAAGTAACAATTATCCTAAGGTATGCTCTAAAATGATTACTAAAAGAGGTTTACTCTATCCAATTTTTATCACCCCAAAACATTGACATTGTGTGTATATACTTCATAATAATCCAAGGCATCTAGTCCTTTTAAGTTCACACCCAACTTCATGACTTTAAAGATACCATTTAGGTGTTTAATTTACCTTAAGGTTTAACAATTAAAGGGGCCTTTTTAAAGGCATCATATGCTCCAATCATACATCTATTCCACTCATAGACTTATGTGTACAGCAAGTATATGGTTGCAACCTTAAGGTGATTTATCCTCTCTTAATCTCTCTCCTTAATGGGATTAATTCTTTATTTTATTCCCCATTTCAATACAGAGAAATCATGGGGACTTGGGTTTTTAAAACTTATTAAAGGATGCCTAAAATTTTCTTAGACATGCAATCAAAAAAATGGAAATTGGCCACAGCTTTGTTCATGGACAACAACCAAATTTGTTTCAATATCCTCATCAAAACCACTCCAAATGTATTTATATAATGTGTATTACACTCCCCATATATTCATGATTAATTCCACAAAAGGTTATCTAAAGATATTTTTAAAATCATGTATATTCTTAGCCCTAATGCAACAATCTCAAATCTGAACATTCAGTGACAAGTATGATATAGGTAGTCAATGACTCCTCAAAACTCCTCATTTTCTAAAACAACTCCATGGATTGAAGGTTAATATGAAAGAGTATATATCGACAAGTAATTTCACTGAAGGAGACATGAAGAAACTCTCCAAATGCATCTTAAAACTCTAATTTAAAGTGCATGGACAGATCTGGACACATTCAGATACTTGTATATTACAACACCCAAATCATTTCTAAATCACCTAAATTTCCAAAATTAAAAGCCAAGAATTATAGGACAATTTAGTGGGGTCATAATTAGTAAGCAATCTACTCAAATGAACTCAAAGAAGACCCCTAAACCATGCAAATTATTAACCAACATTCAACAACAAAAATCTGAGAATTTCAGTATGGCCGTCCATATATGTTCTCTTTAAGATGTTATAAACACATGCAATTTCGTATCTAAATTCATGGATTTAAGATTAACTTAATGGAGTATTAATCAATATGTAATTCTACCCAAGAGAACTCAAGACTGATCAAGAAATACATGTCTAACTTGGATTAAAAAGAAGACAACCAGATCTGGACACCATGTAAAACCGTCCCCTCTAAGTCCCATTTTTCTCAAATTTTTACAACCAAAATCCCCAAAACAAACACTTGATCTTAGATCTGGAATATCAGTGGTAAAAACTCTACAAATGACAGCAAGAGGAAGGTTAATTTTGTACCTCAAATCAAGCTTCAAAAGCTTGAAAAAGAACTTCCCAAGAACAAGGTTGGGTTGTCCACACCTTGAGCTTCAAGCTTGGATTCCTCCTCTTCTTTGACCCTTGATCTTACATGCAATGTAAGATCCAAGATCCTCTCCTTCCCAGCTTTGTTTTGAGCTATTGAAACTCAAATTTGGGTGAGAAAGGGGAAGAGGATCAAAGAGAGAAGGTGGAGGGAGAAGGGCGGTTGGCCATGGCTAAGGGAAGAAGAAGATGAAGAAGATGGTAAGTGGGGGTTAGGGATGGCGCCAAGGGTGCTTATACCCTTGGGAATTTTGCATCATAAACCCCACCAACTCCTCTTATTTACACCTAAGGACCACCTATGAATAGTAATCCTACACTAATTACACTTAGCTACTTAATCACATATTAGCTACAAATCCCCAATTTGCCACTAATGGCATCTCAATTTCCCATACTTAGTCACAATTAACTTCTCAACTTTCAAGCCCAATCAAGCTCCCTAATAATTCCTCATCTTGGACTCAATTGGTCATTAAAACTTAGGGTTGTTATAACCAGGATCTGCAAAAAAGCTCAAGTGAGAAAAATAGGGGGTCCTGATGGTCTTGGGGGTGAAATGGACGAATTGTGGCGCGTAGCGGCGATGTCTCGGTGAGGTGGTGGAGGAGGGACACTGGAGTCCTGCCGCAAGGAGGAGCAGGTAGGCTGGGATGCAGTGGAGCGTGGGGAAGCGAAGGGAGAGTGTGTGAGGGTGGTTGGTGTGACGCCCCGCCCCTCCGGCTACCGAAACCGACGAGACGGGAGCATCGGACCTACGGTCCAAGTACGCCCATGATCTATGATACTCAACAAACCATCTTATGCATATTAGATTAACATTTAAAATATAAATAACAACATGAGAATAATATAAAATGGAAAGAAAAATGCAACATCCATTCTCATCAATACTCATCAAGTCCATGTCCATGATATGAGATACATCAGAAAATCTCAAACTTTGTAGAAAAATTCTCCACATATCTCACTACAATGTCTCTCAGTAATAACATGAAATAAAACAGAAGTAAATAAATTACTCTAAGCAGGACGCACCATGTCTGATGCAAATATGACGAAGAAATGTCTGATCTCCTCAAAGCCGCTACTGTTGCGGCTGCTGCTCAGCTACACCTGTTGGGTTCACACAAGGGTAACGTTATGAGCAATTTCCCAGTAACGAGACAAATACTACAGTAACTCAGGTAGGAGGAAGCAAGGGATGCATGCTCAACTCTATCAAAAAACGTAAGCATATATGGTAGAAAACGAGAAAGTTACCCAGATATTCTTATTCACCTTGGATCATACAACAACTAACTTTATTTATTGATTTAATAATTATTAAGTACTACTACAATGGTCTCAATATTTCTACAAGTTGGTTATGATCCATAATGGTTTGCAATTACAATTTCCAGTATTCGATCATTAATCATTACTCGTATTATTTTAGCACATGCAAGTACGCGACTCGCAGGCCTCCGCTAAGTGGGAACTTGGTATCCATCTTGAGTAAACCCTCAAGATCCTCTTTTCAATCATAAAGGAATAAATCAAAACCTCATTCTCCAACTTCATACCATATCCCGGAACACCTCTCACAATAATAATACTCGAAATAAGATTAGATGTGGCCACATCAAATTTTAAGTCGAGTCTTAAAAATCGTGTATAAGTGTGAAACCAAGAACGCCAATCGCGCCACCTGCCTACTCCGTTGAGCGACTCCGGATGCTACCGGGCTGCTAGGTGCAACGCATCATCCAACTCGTCTGTTGGGGTCGTGACCTTCATGGCATCTAATCGGGACTCCAAGGATGCATGCTCAATCCCTTGAAGTGCCTAACTCCATCTACCCCACCGTCATCAAACTCAGTCACAAAATAATAGCAATAATCACTAGCAAAATTGAAGCTGATAGTCTTGATTGTATCATCAAACTATTTGAGTCCACATATAATATGCAAGATATGCACTAAACTCCTATATAATAGTAATGAACAATAATTAATTAGCTTGAAAAAATTTTTTTGACGAAAAAAAATATTTTGTGGTTCTCTCCATCAGACTTGTGATAAACAAATTAATATATTGCATGGAATACTTGTCTGTGTAACATCCATAAAGCAAAGTTGGACTCTATATTTAGACTCTATACGTATTTGATCTATTAACGATTTTCCGCAACCCACCATTACAAAAAAAATCGAATCAGTAAGTCATATGCGTAAGTCCCCAATTTCTTTGAGAGCAATATTAGATCCCTACTTCATGCAAGCGGATAATAGTTACAAATTAACCTTAAGCTTTGGCATTTATTTTCTGTAAGCGACATTACAATTATTCAGTGAGCAAGATATCGACTACTTAATAGGATGATTCTGACATGTGATATAAAAATGTGTTGTATACAATTAGATGACAATAACATTTAATACATTAATACTTTCCTTTTATTAAATGTCCTGATGAAATATTCATTCACTAATGATAAATCACCACCGTTTCTTCATCATCTTTTCCTTAATTACGATACAATTTATCCGTTTACAAACATACTCACCATTACAAGGATAGAGAATCAATAACTCATGAATATGAGAGGAATGTGCCGTTGGCTATTATTATTATTATTATTTTACAAGTATTAACCATGTATGAAACGATAACTCTTTAAATGCAATTTATACTAATCTTCATAAATACGTGCATTCATATTACCACTAAGTAGCGCATACTCCATAAATCTTCATAAAGGTATAACATAAATAAGATGATGGTTTGATTTCGATTATCTACATCCCAATACAACAATTAAAATCAATACCATGCTTTTATCTCCATCCATATTATTAAAATGAAGGAATAACATATAATATATATTTCATCCTAGTCCTAAACGGAAAAGCCTATGATTATTTAATGGATCTATGATCCTATATTATAGAGTTCGATAACGAGAATATGGCATGACAATCAATTTGGTTTGCAACATGATTGCCATTCGGGTTTAAACATCCTTAAGATGGTATGATTTTTTTATAAAGGTATAATCCCAATTATACAAACATGATCCGAAACTTACTGACAGACGAAGGAAAGCACCAACGATATAGTACTGCTAAAATATTTCCAGATATTTAAACACACTCCAAGGATCAATATCCAGATGCAACATCCGATAATCTAACAATATTGAGGAGGACAATATTGAGGAGGACTATCAAGCGTGCATTTAAAAAGTAAGGATGAATGGGAATATGAGGAGTTGTATTTCATAGAAGTGATTTAACATTGAAAGAAAAAAAATCCAGAGAGTTACTGGACATGATTCAAACACAAATAGGGATGGCGCTCGACATATCCTTGTTAACCCTTACACTAGAAAGGGGTATAAAGTACGGGACATATTTATCCAACGCATACGACATGCCGCAAGTATCCTATGGCTATATCGATATCTAAAAGGAATGAAAGATACAAATAATCGTATGAAACCAACACCAAGAAGGGGTATGACTTCGTCACTAGTATGTAAATCACATCATAATAAAACCAAGGCTCTAAGCGATGTTCAAGCATATGGGAAACAAAAGACGTGGAAATCAACAGCAAGAGGGGGGTATTCATCGTTACCTCCGAGGATGTTCCCTCGGGTTCTCCTCTCACACAGAAATGCTATTTCCGTCGCTCGATCGGAACGTGAATGCACGTACGAAGGTGACCTCGAGCTTTCCTACGTGATGGTGGTCGCGGATCTTTGATCGGAGCTCCTTCTCCGACGTCGACGGCGACCCTCCGACGACTAAACTAGCCAAGACGGTGGTGCTCCAATGAGAGGGGAGGATGGTGGTGGCTAGAGCTTTGAGGGAGTAGCCTATCACCTTCTATTTATAGGAAGAGAGATGAATTTGGATCCAATTTCGGACCCGATTCGGATCCATATATGGATCTTGGTCACCCATCTTAAAACATCGTTATCTTGAGCTAGGAATGTCGGAAAGCTAGGAATGTCGGAATTTGACGTTTTTGGGCTCGTTGGAAAGATCTCGACGAGATCTACGAAGTGGCATGATTATTCAAATTTTTTTGGATGTCAAAAATACTCCAGGTTTTAGGAAAAGAAAATACGGGGTTTCACGTCATAAAAATCTTAAAGGAAGTCTCGTCCTTAAGACGTAGGATTTAACGTATAAGTTATAAATGTGGTGTAGATTCAGGAATAAAAATCTTAAAGAGAACGGAACCCATAAAAATCTTAAAGAGGATTGAAATAGGGTCTCGTGATCATACATTCAAAAAGATAGGGGTGTTTCTGTCGCATATCTGCCTCAGGCTCCCATGTGGCCTCCTCAACATTCTGACTTTGCCACAATACCTTGACCAAAGGGATGTCTTTCTGTCGCAACCTCTTGACTGCCCGGTCTAAAATCTGTTTAGGTGCCTCACTAAAAGATAGATTCGGTTCAACCGCGAGGTCCTCATAGCTAATCACATGTCGAGGGTCTCGAATATACTTCCGGAGGTTTGACACATGGAATACATCACGCACGCCTGCCAAGTGAGGGGGGAGTGCTACTCGGTATGCTACCTTCCCAATATGCGACAAAATCTCGAAAGGGCCAACGAACCTCGGTGCCAGCTTGCCCTTAATACCAAATCTTTGAATACCCTTCATTGGAGATACTCTCAAGAAGACAAAATCTCCAACTTCAAACTCGAGATCACGACGTCTCTGATCAGCATAGCTCTTTTGACGGCTCTGTGCAGTCAATAATTTCTTTCTAGACATCTCTACCGCCCTTGTTGTATCTTCGATTATCTGAGTGGAATAAATCTCTTTGTCACCCACTTCCTGCCAACACAAGGGAGTGGTGCATCTCTGTCCATATAATGCCTCAAAAGGTGCCATGCCAATACTAGCATGGTAGCTGTTGTTATAAGTGAACTCCACCAAAGGAAGGTGATCCTTCCAAGATTCTTGCCACTCAATGGCACATGCTCTGAGTAGATCTTCAAGGGTCTGAATTATCCTCTCTGATTGCCCATCAGTCTGCGGATGATAGGCTGAACTAAGACATAGTTCGCTTTTTAAGGCCTTCATGAATTCTCCCCAACAATGCGATGAAAAACGAGAGTCTCTACCAGATACAACCTCATTGGGAATTCCATGCAAGCGAATAACATGCTGAATATATAACTTGGCCAGATCTACCAGAGTGCATGTCATGTTCACGGGAATGAAATGTGCGGACTTGGTCAACCGGTCCACAATAACCCAAATAGCATCGTATCCACCAACCGTACGAGGTAAGGATGTCACGAAATCCATAGAGATACTTTCCCATTTCCACAACGGAATAGGAAGTGACTGTAACAAGCCAGGAGGAAGCTTGTGCTCTGCCTTCACTAATTGACAAGTAAGGCAATGACTAACATGTTCTGCTACATCTCTCTTCATCCCTTCCCACCAAAAGTGTTGACGGAGGTCTCTATACATCTTGGTGCTTCCTGGATGGATAGATAATTTAGAACAGTGAGCCTCATCTAGGATGTCTCTCCCTAACTTATCATCATCAGGGACACAGACATGGTCTCCCTTCCATAAGATGGACTCACAAACTCTGAATCCATCAAACTCCTCCTTCAGACATCGATGGAACAAGTCTTGTAGTTTCTGATCTGTCTGCTGGCCATGCACAATCCTGTCCCATAGTCCACTATACTTGGCAGGTACAGTTACAA
Source organism: Ottelia alismoides (assembly GCA_037367405.1). Lineage (NCBI taxonomy): Eukaryota > Viridiplantae > Streptophyta > Magnoliopsida > Alismatales > Hydrocharitaceae > Ottelia > Ottelia alismoides. The sequence goes on along the minus strand of JAZKJV010006175.1, from coordinate 56,856 downwards.
CATCTATAGTACTATCAAAAGGGTGGCACTCACTGAGGGCCGTGAGCATATCCCAAGTCTGTAGCCATGTTACGGTACCTTCGGTATGTGTTCTCCTGCTCAAAGCATCTGCCACTACATTCCCCTTACCCGGATGGTAAGAGATAGTGCAGTCATAATCCTTCAACAGCTCCATCCATTGTCTTTGCCTCATATTCAACTCTCGCTGGTCAAAGATATATTTGAGACTCTTGTGATCTGTAAAAATTTCAAACGTGACCCCATATAAATAGTGACGCCATATCTTCAACGCGAATACTATAGCTGCCAACTCCAAGTCATGAGTAGGGTAGTTCCGTTCATGGTTCTTCAGTTGTCGTGATGCATATGCTACGACATGACCACGTTGCATCAACACTGCTCCTAAACCCTCCTTTGATGCGTCAGTATACACCGTAAAGTCTAAGGGGCCTGAAGGAAGGGTGAGAATCGGAGCACTGGTCAGTATTTCTTTCAAGTACGAAAGCTCAGCTCGCACTTGTTGCTCCAAATGAAAGGGACATTTTTCTGTGTCAGACGAGTAAGTGGTAGAGCTAGCTGCGAGAAACCCCTAACGAAACGTCTGTAGTAGCCGGCGAGGCCTAAGAAGCTGCGTATCTCGGTAACTGTCTTGGGCTGCTCCCAGGACATGACTGCCTCTATCTTGACTGGATCAACTGCCACACCTGCTCCTGAAATTACATGACCGAGGAAAGCTACTTCGGTAAGCCAAAATTCACACTTGCTGTATTTTGCGTACAACTTGTGTTCTCTGAGTGTCTGAAGAATAGTACGAAGGTGCTGCTCTTGCTCATGCTCATCACGTGAGTAGATCAAGATATCTTCAATGAACACTACCACAAACCGATCTAAGTATGGACGGAAAATTCTGTTCATCAAGTCCATTAACGCGGCAGGTGCGTTCGTAAGTCCAAACGGCATAACCACAAACTCATAGTGGATGTATCTGGTACGAAAAGCAGATTTAAGCACAGCTGTGCCCTTAATTCTCAATTGATGATAACCTGATCGTAGGTCAATCTTTGAGAACACCACTGCTCCTTGCAACTGATCAAAAAGATCATCTATTCATGGAATTGGATAAAGGTCCTGACCATCCTTTTATTCAATTGCCTGTAGTCGATGCATAAACACATAGACCCATCCTTCTTCTTTACGAAGAGAACCGGTGCTCCCCAAAGTGATGTACTGGGATAGATAAATCCCTTTTTCCAACAACTCCTGCAGTTGTACTTTGAGCTCCCTAAGTTCGGCTAGTGCCATTCGGTATGGAGGTATGGAGATCGGTTGCGTGTCAGGTATCAAAGTAATCTCGAACTCGATCTCCCTCTCTGGCGGCAGTCCAGGTAATTCCTCTGGAAATACATCAGGAAAATCTCGTACAATTTTGACATCTTCAATCATACGATCTTCGGCAGGTAACTCCACAACATAGGCGAGAAAACCTATGCAAGCCTGATCGAGCAAGTATTGGGCCTTCAATGCCGATACATATAAGACCTCACTATCTGGGGCACGTCCATCAAACTGAAAGGTAGGTATGCCTGGGATACAGAATACTACCATCTTCACGAAGCAATCAAGGCATGCGTGATGTTGCTCGAGCCAATCCATACCGAAGATGACATCAAAATCTTCTAATTGAATGAGTAAAAGATATGCATGCATTAGGTGCCTGCCAATCTGCACTGCTACCTTCTCCATCGCTTGTCGCACTATGAATAATTGGCCCCCTGGACCCTTGATGTAGTAAGGAGATGGAACGCAAACTGGTTCTTTATCTAACTTGGATACTAAGCGATGTGCTAGAAAAGAGTGCGTAGCTCCCAAATCAAATAAGGCATGTAAGGATATACCATGTACTGAAATCATACCTCGCACTACAGCTCCTGAGATGTGGGCCTTCTCCTGTGTGATTGCATTCAACTGTCCCTGAGGCTGTGGGGGGCGTTAGAACCTGCAACACTGAAGGTTGGTCGTGGTGGAGGACGTTAAAAACCTCGACCCGCACGACGGGAAGCTGATCCATGTGTCTGTGCAGATGAGAAAGTTGGTCGTATACTTGGTGGGTGGCCACTTGAGCTGCTGGCAAGTAAAGGACACTTGGCCTTGAAATGGCCCGGCTGTTGGCAGTGGAAACATCTGCGATCTCTTGGCTGAGAGAAGGAGCCTCCTGAGACAAGGCTTGCACCTCCTGTCTTGCGTCTCTGCGAGTGTATCGAAGAGCGGAAGGAAGTAGTACCACGACTTGCCAAACCCTGCCTCAAAGTAGGTGTAGGGGCAAATCTGCTAACGGTAGGAGTAGTAACCACTGGGTGGAAACGGCGCTCTCTACGAGCTCTATGGAAATCTCGGCGAGCAGATCTTCCGGACTGAGGTGGTTGGAAGTGTGATGGACTCCCCTGAAGTTGACTCTGAGTTGCCTCCATCTTGGTAGCTTTAGCAGCTACCTCCTTGATGGAAGTGAAATCCAATGCAGATAGCTGGTGTTGCACATCGTCACGTAATCCCCGGATAAATTTCTATAAATTCTCCTCAGGAAAAGCAGTAGTCACTGACGAGTGGCGGGAGAGTTCAGTGTAGCGAATGAGGTATTCTTGGGCCGTCATTGACCCCTGCTTCAGCTCAGCAAACAACCTCCTCTGATCCTCAACCTAGTGGTCTGGGTAGAACTGGCTACGGAACTCGTCAAGAAATATTTCTCATGTTATGGGATCGTCCAGATGTTCCTTGGTGGTGTACCACCAACATTCAACATAACCTGCTAGTGAAAATTCCACAAATGTAAGCCAAGACTCTTCGGGAGCATGGATCATCCGTAAGCCTTAGATACGTGTCTGGTGTGCCTGTGCCGAAGATTGGGGCACCTTAGACCTCTGGTAGGCGGCATAAGTCGTCTGATATTTCTGCAATGCTTCTAAATCCTCCAACCCTTCAGGGTCCAAAGACACCGAAGGATGAATACCGCCCTCTTCCTCACGGGAAGGTTGATAAGAGGAATCTTCCTGCTGAAGTAGCCTCCGTTCCAATGCCTCCTGACGCTGTTGTATACCCTGCACGGCTTGAACTAATAAGGCTAGCTGTTGTGCAACATCAGGGTCAACACGAGGCGGCATGATTCCCTGCGAGAATCATTATATTAGAATTTTTTTCCATGATTAGAGAGGCAATGGACACGTTAAGTACGACTTATATTATTCTCCTTAAATCAATAACAAGGTCAAAAGGCTTATCATTGTATTTATAATTCAAATCCCACTGATAATCTAATATACAAAAGAGGGAATGGAGTATCGAGCTCTGATACCATCTATGACGCCCCGCCCCTCCGGCTACCGAAACCGACAAGACGGGAGCATCGGACCTACGGTCCAAGTACGCCCATGATTTATGATACTCAGCAAACCATCTTATGCATATTATATTAACATTTAAAATATAAATAACAACATGAGAATAATATGAAATGGAAAGAAAAATGCAACATCCATTCTCATCAATACTCATCAAGTCCATGTCCATGATATGAGATACATAAGAAAATCTCAAACTTTGTAGAAAAACTCTCCACATATCTCACTACAATGTCTCTCAATAATAACATGAAATAAAACGGAAGTAAATAAATTACTCTAAGCAGGACACACCCTGTCTGATGCAAATATGACGAAGAAAAGTCTGATCTCCTCAAAGCCGCTAATGTTGCGGCTGCTGCTCAGCTACACCTGTTGGGTTCACACAAGGGTAACGTTATGAGCAATTGCCCAGTAATGAGACAAAAACTACAGTAACTCAGGTAGGAGGAAACAAGGGATGTATGCTCAACTCTATCTAAAAACGTAAGCATATATGGTAGAAACGAGAAAGTTACCCAAATATTCTGATTCACCTTGGATCATACAACAACTAACTTTATTTATTGATTTAATAATCATTAAGTACTACTACAATGGTCTCAATATTTCTACAAGTTGGTTATGATCCGTAATGGTTTGCAATTACAATTTCCAGTATTCGATCATTAATCATTACTCGTATTATTTTAGCACATGCAAGTACGCGACTCGCAGGCCTCCGCTAAGCGGGAACTTGGTATCCATCTTGAGTAAACCCTCAAGATCCTCTTTTCAATCATAAAGGAATAAATCAAAACCTCATTCTCCAACTTCATACCATATCCCGGAACACCTCTCACAATAATAATACTCGAAATAAGATTAGATGTGGCCACATCAAATTTTAAGTTGAGTCTTAAAAAACGCGTATAAGTGCGAAACCAAGAACGTTAATCGCGCCACCTGCCTACTTCGTCGAGCGACTCCGGATGCTACCGGGCTGCTAGGTGCAATGCGTCATCCAACTCATCCGTTGGGATCGTGACCTTCATGGCATCTAATCGGGACTCCAAGGATGCATGCTCAATCCCGTGAAGTGCCTAACTCCATCTACCCCACCGTCATCAAACTCAGTCACAAAATAATAGCAATAATCACTAGCAAAATTGAAGCTGATAGTCTTGATTGTATCATCAAACTATTTGAGTCCACATATAATATGCAAGATATGCACGAAACTCCTATATAATAGTAATGAACAATAATTAATTAGCTTGAAAAAGATTCTTTTTGACGAAAAAAAATATTTTGCGATTCTCTCCGTCAGACTTGTGATAAACAAATTAATATATTGCATGGAATACTTGTCTGTGTAACATCCATAAAGCAAAGTTGGATTCTATATTTAGACTCTATACGTATTTGATCTATTAACGATTTTCCGCAACCCACCATTACAAGAATCGAATCAGTAAGTCATATGCGTAAGTCCCCAATTTCTTTGAGAGCAATATTAGATCCCTACTTCATGCAATCGGATAATAGTTACAAATTAACCTTAAGCTTTGGCATTTGTTTTCTGTAAGCGACATTACAATTATTCAGTGAGCAAGATATCGACTACTTAATAGGATGATTCTGACATGTGATATAAAAATTTGTTGTATACAATTAGATGACAATAACATTTAATACATTAATACTGTCCCATTATTAAATGTCCTGATGAAATATTCATTCACTAATGATAAATCACCACCGTTTCTTCATCATCTTTTCCTTAATTACGATACAATTTATCCGTTGACAAACATACTCACCATTACAAGGATAGAGAATCAATAACTCATGAATATGAGAGGAATGTGCCGTTGGCTATTATTATTATTTTCTATGTATTAACCATGTATGAAACGGCAGCTCTTTAAATGCAATTTATACTAATATTCATAAATACGTGCATTCATATTACCAGTAAGTAGCGCATACTCCATAAATCTTCATAAAGGTATAACATAAATAAGATGATGGTTTGATTTCGAGTATCTACATCCCAATACAACAATTAAAATCAATACCATGCTTTTATCTCCATCCATATTATTAAAATGAAGGAATAACATATAATATATATTTCGTTCTAGTCCTAAACGGAAAAGCCTATGATTATTTAATGGATCTATGATCCTATATTATGGAGTTCGATAACGAGAATATGACATGACAATCAATTTGGTTTGCAACATGATTGCCATTCGGGTTTAAACATCCTTAAGATGGTATGATTTTTTTATAAAGGTATAATCCCAATTATACAAACATGATCCGAAACTTACTGACAGACGAAGGAAAGCACCAACGATATAGTACTGCTAAAATATTTCCAGATATTTAAACACGCTCCAAGGATCAATATCCAGATGCAACATCCGATAATCTAACAATATTGAGGAGGACTATCAAGCGTGCATTTAAAAAGTAAGGATGAAAGGGAATATGAGGAGTTGTATTTCAGAGAAGTGATTTAACATTGAAAGAAAAAAAATCCAGAGAGTTACTGGACATGATTCAAACACAAATAGGGATGGCGCTCGACGTATCCTTGTTAACCCTTACACTAGAAAGGGGTATAAAGTAAGGGACATATTTATCCAACGCATACGACATGCCACAAGTATCCTATGGCTATATCGATATCTAAAAGGAACGAAAGATAAAAATAATTGTATGAAACCAACACCAAGAAGGGATATGACTTCATCACTAGTATGTAAATCACATCATAATAAAACCAAGGCTCTAAGCGATTCAAGCATATGGGAAACAAAAGATGTGAAAACCAACAGCAAGAGGGGGGTATTCATCGTTACCTCCGAGGATGTTCCCTCGAGTTCTCCTCTCACACAGAAATGCTATTTTTGTCGCTCGATCGGAACGTGAATGAACGTACAAAGGTGACCTCGAGCTTTCCTACGTGATGGTGGTCGCGGATCTTTGATCGGAGCTCCTTCTCCGATGTCGACGATGACCCTCCAACGACTAAACTAGCCAAGACGATGGTGCTCCAATGAGAGGGGAGGATGGTGGTAGCTAGGGCTTTGAGGGAGTAGCCTATCACCTTCTATTTATAGGAAGAGAGATGAATTTGGATCCAATTTCGGACCCGGTTCGGATCCATATATGGATCTTGGTCACCCGTCTTAAAACTTCGTTATCTTGAGCTAGGAATGTCGGAATTTGACGTTCTTGGGCTCGTTGGAAAGATCTCGATGAGATCTATGAAGTGGCATGATTATTTAAATTTTTTTGGATGTCAAAAATACTCCAGGTTTTAGGAAAAGAAAATACGGGGTTTCACAGTTGGCAAGTAGTAAAATAGACAGATATACGATGGTGTAGCTCGCCGGAGGGGCAGCTCCGACGAACTGCGGATTGATTCGGCTAGGCTAAAATGATGGATAAAACACGAAATAAAGTGTCGGAAATTAACCTAGAATTAAACTAAGCTAAGAAAATGCAAGAAAAACGAACCTCACCGGCCTGGACTGGGAAGAACGGCCTCAATGTCGGTGTGCGGCGGAGGTGGGTCGAAGTTCCTCTTCCTTCGTCTGGACTCGCTACGAGTCGCTGGGGATGCACCTGTCACCCACATCTCTCCTAAGAAAACAAGAGGAGGCCAATGCTAGGGCAAAAAGGGTTCAAAATTGAAGGAAAGATGGGGGGGGTCTTTTGTATAGGCGACTGAGTGGCTCCAAAGATCGATGGGCAACGAGCGATTTAGTGGCCCACTAACCAAGAAATCATAGGTGCGAGTAAGGTGGTGGATCGAGGAAGAAGTTGTCAGAAGGAATCCAAGTAGATGGGTGAAAGAATCGACGTGTAAAAAGTCGAGAAAAGTGTGACAAAACTAGGAGTGCAAGATTACAGTGCCTCGATCAGAGAGTTAATCGAGGTCAACTGGTGCTGAGACCTGGTTGGTCCACGCGGACCAACCAGGAAAAACCCGACTAGAAACTATTTATAAATTATGTAATAAATAATAAACGATTTTATTAATTTTTGGGTTATAAATAATTTTTTTATTATTTTCTGAAATATTTTATTATTATTATTATTTATTTTTTAGAGGTAATTAATTACAAGTTACTTTTTAGGGTTAATATATAGGTATATTCATCTATGTTTTTTGAGTATTTTATTTTTATTTTGTATTTTGTATTTTATTATTTTATATAATTATTTTATATAATTATAAATTATTTTTAGATACCTAAATATATTTTTAATATATTTTTTGATATAATATATACTCCTAAATAAATAGGTATATAAATTGTATAGGTATAGATATAGGTATTTCATCTATGTATTATATATATATTTTTTATTTAATGTTTTATTTATGTTTTTATCTAGTTTTAATATGTACAAATATTATAAATAATATTTACAAAATTATAAAAATATAAAATTATAAAAAGAATAAAGAATAAATAAAACGATTATTTTAATCGGGTATACTATACAATAGTGGTCCAAAACCTAACTTTCACACCTTAACTCCAAAAAAATATGAAACCACCTTCATTAAATAGCTTATTAAAAGTTATATACAATTAAAGGTGATGTTATATATTTGAATTTTTATTTGAGAGATATGGGTATGGAAAATTGAGATTTTGGAAATTTATTTAGACCATAACTTTTATTCTGTATATTATTTTTATGTAAACTCAATTATTGTATTTTCTATATTTTATTATCTACAACTTTCACATTCAAAGTTTCTTTATTTGAGGAATAAAATGTAGAAAATAAAATAGGTCCCAAAAATGATAAATAAAGAATAAATAAATGGAATTTTCTTGTATAATTGGCCCTTCTCTCCACCTACTTTATTTCTTGTCGACCTTGTCATCAAGATGCTTAGGTCTTGAGGTTTAGGGTCAGAAAAATATCTTTGATATTTTATCTTTTTCTTTTCTTTATTTTATAATTTTGACATTAAAAACAATATTTTATACACAATTTGTACAATAATACATGAATGTTAAATTATGAAAATTAGAGGTATTTACATGCATTTACTAGGGGTTTTAAGGCCAACATGATAGAATAAAAGGTGGTGAAATGGAAATTCATCACCCCCTATAATTACCTTTGCTAGTCCCTAGCAAACACTTATGCAATAAGTGTAGAAAAACAAAAACAAAGAAAAGAAAAATAAAGAAAGATGGATTAAGTTTAATTTTCAAACTTGTCTTCACAAAATCAAAGTTTGGAGCTTAAGTCGGACCTTTGGAATTTTAGTGCGGACGGAACCTTACTGGGAATCAGATTTGAAATCCAACAACCTTCGAGAATCTCAAAACTCTGCTCAAATCTCCTCAATAACCAGGTCAGAATACTTCAACTCATACGCAAACCCTTACGACTATGAATCTGACTCGTACATTGTATGTGGTAGTGGTTCCCCCTAACTGAAATGACAAAGAGATTGACTTCTCTAGCATGACAACCCAGTGATTCCCTAATGCAGCAACTCCTTCCTCAAGGAACAGGGTATTCCCTTCTAAGTTCAAGTGACAACCATCTCAAGAGGAGGAGGTAAAGAGAAGAATGGACGGTAGCCAGTGTAGCTACCTATCCTGTTATGCAAGACTAGTGTAGTCAAGTCATCCAGCTGCAGGCTCACATGATTTGACTTTGAAGCTCAAACTTGCTTATTGACTATGCAAATATATACAATCTGGCAGGCATTTTATTTTCAATCAGGCATGTCCACTTTTTTAGAGTTTTTACTTTTTTTTTGAAATAGTATATACAACAACATTTACATAAGGAGTTTTTCCTCTTGAGCCAGTAGACTATCCCTCTTTTGAAGCATTATTTCAACCCACACTCTCCTGTCTTTAAATATCTATTCCATTGGACAGGTTGGGGTGCACTTCCCTCCCTAGACGAGGCTAAATATTTCCACTTGTGTGCATCTCATACCGGCAAATCCAATCCTCTCACCACTCCAACTGAGTTGAGCTAAGTGAAAGGTGCAGGTATCCAAGTTAGGTCATTATCAACAAAAGCCATGTGTGTGCTCCGAAATACTCTACTTAGACAGTCAAGAATCCATTGAACCAAGTCTCGTGATCCTAAAGGAATTAAGTCAACTTGACCTTAAGTACCTCAATTCCAGTTCATATACAGTTGCTGTTATTAGGTAGATTAAGGTCCACCAAACTCCAATCTTCGGATTTTACTTAGACTTGTTCAATGATTAAAATCAATCCAAAAAATATGAATGCTATGCAAATTCTATGCAGAAAATATTTTTGTGATGTAATTTTCAAAGATTTTGAACTTTTTATGGATTTTTTAAAAAGATGATGCACATGCATTTTTTTATTTTTCAAAAAGATTTTTCAAATATTTTTGGTATTTTGAGTTTTGCAAATACAACATTCTCCTATACTTTACCTTTGCTAGTCCCTTAGTAAACACATATTCAAAGAAGAAGTGAAAAAGAAAATTAGAAAAGAAAAAGTAAAGAACTTAGAACAATATTGATTATTAAACTTAGCTTCATAAAATTGAAGTATGAAGTTCAGTTTGACTTTGGATTATTAGTTAGGCAGAACCTTATTCGGAAAGGGAGTTAAAATCTAAGAAACTCTAAGTTCCACACAACTCATATTCAGGTCGCCTTAATAGTCAGGTCAGAACAAATATACATACGCAAACTCTTACGACTATGAATATTTACTTGTACGGTATAAGTGAAATATAGCTTCCCTCCTCAGAAATGGTAAAGAAACATCCTCCTCTAATAAGGTTACCCTAATTACCTAATCTACCTACTATTTCTTCGAGGAGTGGTGTATTTCCTTCTAAGTTCAAGTGCAACCAGCTCAAAAGAGAGGAGGTAGAGAAGACAATGGATTGTGCCCAGTATAGTCACATATCCTTGGAGCTTGAACAGTTAAACCAAGTCTCTAGTTGCAGACTTCCATGGTATGAGGCTTGAAACATATGCCTTGTTTATTTCTATTTTTCTTCGACGGGAATTTTTATTTATTTACTTTTTACTCGCCTAACTTTTCATCTTCCAAAAATACCCCTCAACGGGCATCTCTTCGAATTCTGAAAGCACCTCCAAACATTCGACTGAGAGTCGTTGGAGTTGAGTAAAATTCCCTTTAAGCAGTCGAATCACAATTAATCTGTGGAATTAATTTATTCAACCCGATAATGAAATCCACAACAAATGTATTGAGATACGAGATTCGAATTGACTCTCTTAAGCATGAGCCCGAACCCGAGCCCGAGTCAGTGCCGGAGTTGGAGATGGAGCGGAGCGCGCGTGTGTGTGATCCTTCATTCATCATCTCTACTATTTCTAAAAGAGCTTGGGGTGTGAACTCATATATAAGCCCACCAAAAGTTTGGAAACACTATATGTGGTACTAAACTTCCGCCCAAACTTTTTCTCCAATGCAATTTAGTTTTTCAATTTAAAATCAAATTGAATTCTCAAGTAATTGTATAGATTTACCAAGTTAAAACCTAATTACATTAACTTTAAATACAACAATATCCACAAATTCAACAATCTGCAGTGTTGGTGCCCTTAAAGGTCATGCACCCTTGTCCGATTTCATGAGTGTGTTTAGAAAAGACCCTCTTACTTTAGCTGCGGCCCACAATGACACTCACGTAGGTGGCGTTCTCCAAGGATGCACTGCTAACATCCTACCAACGGCTTGAACTCATTCAAAATATTCACACTTCATAAACTTGCAGCTTAAATAGCACTTAGACTTCCAGGGATAAGACATTCGTGCATAATCATTAAGATAAGAGTGTCAACCAGTTCTCCAAATAACTTGTTGTTACCATATTGAACCTACTTTATGAGATCTCCACTCAGATAGGTTGGGCTGCTACTGTAGAGAAACTCTGAATACATCTCAGTCATATCCCAAACCTAAACTTTAGGACTAAAGATCTATCAAGCCCCTTATTCAATGGATCTGTCGTGTTGTCTTTGGTACCAACAAAATCCATAGTCAACACTCCTCCAGACACTAAATCCCTTGATGTCTTAAGTTTGATTTGTACTCTTATTTTCTGATTGAACTTTGAACTCTTGATCTTGACAATTGTGGGCATGTTATCATAATGTATCGAGATCACAAGAATTGATTGATCTACCATGGAAATTTCAGAAAGAAGTTCCCTTAGCCATTCGACTTCGATTCCAATGGTGTACAAAGCACACAACTCAACCTCAAAGAATAGACTGAGCTAGAATGGTTTGCTTCACATACCTCCAGGAGACTGCACTGCCTCCAAGGGTAAAAACATACCCAGTAACACCATTACTCACATACTTCTCCATTTTCCCGATCTAGTTTGCATCACTATATCCTTCTAGTACAAATGGATGTCTACCATAATGCAAACTAAGGGAAATAGTTTCCTTCAAGTAATTTAGTAGTTGATCCAGAGCCTCTCAGTGAGATTGGAGATTTGGATTGATTCTTCCAAGTCGGAGCCAAGCGCACACGTGTAGTCCCCCATTCCTCCTCTCTACTATTGCTACAAGAGCTTGGTGTATGAACTCATATATAAGCCCAGCAAAAGTTTAGAAACACTAGATGTGGTATTCTTTCAAATTTGAGAATTTCCAACTTTCCCTCTAATGCAATTTAATTTACCAATTTAAAACCAAATTGAATTCCAAACTAGTTGCATAGATATACCTATTAAAATCTAATTATGTTAATTTTAAATACAACACTTACCTTACCTGAAGACCGTAAGATATTTTTGCGGAAACCCCATCTGATCAAAGATATTGTATGGAAGGCCATAAGCTCCTTGCTGACTGGAAGACCATAAGATATTCGTGAGGAATGAAAAAAGAAGCTACGCCGGAAGTCCACCGTCCCCAACAGTACCCTTTCGTGCTCGAAATCCTAGACAGGTGAGTGGCAGGAGGCTGAGGTCGCTGTAGTCTCTCCCCCATCGTAACCCTCGACTTCTCCTCCCAAAAAGCTACCCCGAGCTTTCCCCATGGCGGTCCCTAACATCCCCGAGGGTCTGGTTACCTATATTTTGTCACTTTTTATCGATCCTCTGAAAGCCAGGATTGGGGTTTTCCGGAAACTGAAGGAAAATGCTGATTCCCTCTCCCATGAAACGGAGACACTTCGATGCCTAAAGATGGACGTGCGTGGGGAATTGCAGAAGGGCTTGTATTATGACCATCGGAACAGAGCCAGCAACCAAGTGCTGGATTGGTTCGGTAACGTGGAAGCCTTCCTTGATCAATCTACCGACTTCTCTGCTTCTTTCTATTCGAGGTCTTCCTCACGGTTCGGCTGCCGATCCAACTACACACTCGCGAAAAGAGCAGATGTGTTGTTGAATCAAGCACGGGAATTGATCTCAGCTGGAAGGCAATTCGTGGATACCCTTTCGCTGTTCATCCCGGAATCCGATGAGATAATGTTGCGTCTCGTTAAAGATGACATTTCAAGAAAGGGAGAACTACTAAGGGCTTTGAGGGATGATTTGGTGGCAAGAATCCAGAACATTCTCCCGCAAGATGCGCGTTTGGAAATAAGCAACAGATTGAGCAATTGGTTCTGGTATGTGGAGCGGTTGTTAGAATCATCCAGTAGATTGTCCCAGTCCATTGCAACTATTGCCCCCCTGTGCAGCCCTCTCTGTATCAGCCCCTCGTCGACCTCGTGTGGTTGTTCTTGTCTCCGTGATCTTCGGGGAAGGGCAACTGAACTTCTCCAGAAGGCAAATGTACTCATAGAAGATGGGAGGGGCTTTTCTACAGTTGAGCAAATGGTCATTAGGGTTGCGCGCACTAGGACGGAAGCGATTCCTATATACACGGAAGTGGTTGGCCAAGAAGGAGAGTTTTCTAAGACCTTAGATCTTATTAATGGAGACAAACCTGATATTATTGGCATATGCGGAATGGGTGGTGTTGGGAAGACCACTCTCCTGAAAAATATAAACAACCACTTCTGTGAAAATCGCGGTGATTTTGATATTGTTATTTGGGTACCCATACACAAAGATACGAGTATAGAGAGGATCCAGAGAGAGCTTGGACAGAAATTAGGACTTGCCAAGGAGCCTAGTGTAGATAAGCATAAGCTCCTTCGTTGTTTCAACGACAAAAGCTTCTTACTGTTGATAGATGATGTATGGGATCAATTGGATTTCGAAGCAATCGGGATCCCTTCTTTAAGATCCGATATGATGCATGGTACAAGGAAACATAAGGTTGTAATCACTACAAGATCCAGAGAGGTATGTCACGCTATGGGCATAAAGGAAGAAAACATAGTCTCAGTGGGATCACTTACTCCTGAACAATCCTGGAAGCTCTTCCGTCTGCACGTCAACAATGAAGATATCGAGCATGATCCATCCATCGAGCAGTTGGCCAGAGATGTAGCAAACAAATGTGGCGGCTTACCTCTGGCTCTTGGTGTGGTCGGGAAGGCTATGGCAGGAGCAAGATATGACTCCCAGTGGAGGAACGCCAAGATGGAACTCGAACGATCAGCCTATGCTTTTCAAGGTATGGATCAAGTGCTCTCTGTGTTGAAATTCAGTTATGATAGATTAGAGAATGACGCAATGCGTGAAATCGTATTGTACTGCTCGTTATATCCCGAAGGGCATAATATTTTCGAAGAAGATCTCGTAGGAATGTTGATGGAGGAGGGTTTGTTTGACGCCATCAACATCTCCAGAGATCATGCCCGAGTTAGGCTGCAAATCTGGATCTCACGCATTATCAATGCCGGATTGCTCCTTCGTCACAGGGAGGACTCTGTTAAATTGCATGGTTGCGTGCGTGACATGGCTCTGTGGTTAACCAACGGTGAGTTTGATAAATCCAAATTATTTGTCCGTTGGTCACCTGCCGAATCAAGTAGAGACTTCCCTCGTTTCCTTGGTTCTTGGGGGAGAGCTAAAAGAACATCTGTGGTATATAACGAAGTCGATAGAATCTCTGATGATGTGCAAGTACCTCGCTGCGATGAGTTGCTCACTTTGTTGTGGGAAATGGGTAGAATACATAGCATTCCAGAAGGTTTCATTGCGTGCATGCCTCATCTGAGGGTTCTCAATCTGTCGAACTCTGGCATAAAAGTGATTCCGAGATCAATAGGCCGTCTCCATCACTTGAAGTATCTTAATCTGCAGAGTACACCCATACAAAGCTTACCAGAAGAGATTGGGGATTTAGTGCAATTGGTCCAACTAATACTAAGATATGCTCATTACCTTGAGTATATTCCTCGTGAAAGCATCTCAAGGCTACATAAATTGGAAAGATTGGATATGCTAGGGACAGATTACATATGGAGTTACCATGAAAATACCGATAACAGCACTAAAGAAGTGAGATTAGATGACCTGGAGGAATTGGCTAGAAACGGATTATCTGATATCAGGATTAGTCTAAAATTATACGGTCCACTTATGGGGTACTTATCAAATTCTGCGAATCTCATCAGTTCCATAACGCAGTTAGAATGGTTTCAGGTCAATGGCTCTATCTTTGATCAAAAGGAATGCTCAAAGCAGTTAAGTAAGCGAATCCAAATTCTTCATGTTAACCATGGTAATATGTTGAGGTTTCGATATGAGTTTCCAGAACTCCGCGAGCTCTCACTTTCAGAGGTGCAAGACGTGGTTGTAGAGGAAATTTCCGTTTTCAAAGTATTATCCAAATTATACCTGTCGGGATGTTCGAACCTGATGTGGTTACGGTTTATAGCAGGAGCTCCATGTCTCAAGGTCCTACGCATAAATAATTGTCACACGATTACGCGCTTGTTGGTCTCTGAGAATCAATTTACCTTTTTTCCATGCCTGAAGGAATTGACCATATGTTCTTGTCGTGAGTTGAGAGAGATCTCGAACAGGGCCTTGGAATTCCGTTCCCTCGAAGAACTTGATATACGTGGATGTGATACATTAAAGAAACTCCCATTCAGTGGTCGAAGTGCCCGCAGACTGAGGAGGATCAAAGGGACAGCTGAGTGGTGGCATCGGTTGGAATGGGAAGACGAGAGCGTCAAATCCAAGTTCCTCCCTTTCTTCATTGCCCTTCCTTACTGAACTTGATAATGTGGTTTGGATTGAAGTAAACTCTTGCTGTCTAAAATATCTCCATCATTATTCTACTCTAGTTCTGCACATAGAATGACCTCTCCTCTTTTAATGTGGAATCAACGTGAGCGCATGCGCGCGCGCGTGAACGTCTTAAGCTGTCGGATGTAATAGTGATGTGGTGTTGCAAGAATGCATTCATACTTTCAATCCTCTGTGTACTGCGTTGACCAACCCATAAAAATTCCTTAAGATATAAACTAATCCATTTATATCTGATGCTATATTTTTCATTCAAACAGACATTTGATGATAAATCATTGATCAATAATTTAAGACAATAAAAGTAAAAGGCATCTCTTGTCTCATTACTTTATCGTTGCATCAAGCTTTAATAAATGTGATTACAAACAAGTTACGTGTGCACTATTGATCAGGACGGCATCATACTAATCGTCATGTTCATATTCTCGAGATCTGTGTAAGGATTTGACGAACTAACATAATTGATTGCAGTTTATCCATCTGTAGGAGATGAAGGAAATGACACAAGATGTTAGGGGTTGCCCCTAGGATGCTAAAAATGTGACAACAAATCTAAAGAGGGCTGTTGAGATTCATGGTGAACAGAATTCAAGATCAAATAAAACCAAATATAAACATGGGGATAGTTTAGAAGGGATACTAAGTTATAAAACAAACACACAAGTCCCACACATTAACAACACAATTATGACGCAGAAAGGGAGCTCCAATTCCAAATCAAAAGCAGCGAAAATCACGCAAGCAAATAAACCTAGTTTGAAGCCGGTGAAAAATATTTCCAAACGACATGTTACATGTCACAACGTAATCAGGGAATAAAGATCACAAGCAGCTTGTTGAGCTCGAAGTGCTCAGCAAAGGTGGTGGGGATCCGAGGGCAGCAAAGCACGGGAGGAGACGAGATCTTACGCTCTCTTGAGCCCATGACAGCTGTTCCCACCACTCCTTCGAACCTCGAATCATCTTCAGCTTGGGCGCACTTTCGTTGCCAAATGGAAGCTTCTTCAATCCATGGCACCTGCCGATGTCAAGTTTTTCTAGGGAAGGGAAGATCAAATTGTTGCGGGAGATGTTGCTCAGCCTCTGGCAATCATGCAGGACCAACTCCCTCAGGCAAGGGAAAGGGGTATGCATGCCCTCTGATTCACCTGGAGAAAACAATATCCCAATATAACTACAGAAATCCAGCCGGAGCAACCTGAGATTGGGGATCTGTGCTGCCCACGTTAAGGGTTTTCCGTCTGAACATTTTGAAATATGCAACTCGGATAGCGTCGGGAAAATAAAAGCAGAATTATTCATAACTGTCACACGTTCAATCGAAGAAAGAAAGAGCTTGTGGAGGCTTCTAAACCCAGTTTGGAACACCATCGCGCTAATGGCAGTAACATGCAGAGTTTGAATTCTCTCACTTATTCTCCCGAGGAATTTCAGTCCATTACAGATAGAGCTGTTAGCTTGCAACAATGATTCGACTCTACTGAAATCAGTATCATTTGGAAGACCACCATCTGACGACACTTCCAAATGAGTGATTGATTGTGCAAGGCCTTTAGACTCTGCAAGGCCGTCATTAATTGGATCGTCCAGCAATATGGTAATCCCAATATCAGATAATGCTTTAGTTGTCAAGTCATCTAGATCTTCCAATCCCAATTCTCTGGAAGTGAGTATTCGATATTTCTTCCGCTGAGGTCCCTTCCAGCTCCAGCGAGAACCTGCTCCTAACATATCCAACTTGTGCAACTTGTATAGCCTCGAGATGCTTCTATAAGGAACGTTGTTAAGATAGCAAGTATATCTTAGTATCAACTGGACCAACTCCACCAAATCTCCCACCTCTTCTGGTAAACTAGTTATATATGTACTCTGTAAGTTGAGGTATTTTAAGCAAGCAAGACGACCTATTGATCTTGGAACTTCATTTATGCGAGAGTTTGATAGATTCAGCACCCTTAGAAAAGGCATTTGAATGAAGAAGTCATCTGGAATCTTGACTATTTTGGCCGACTCCCATAACAATGTGAGCAAGTTGTCACAATTAGGTGCGCCAACATTAGAGATCACTGATTCAAATTCACTGGAAATCAAGGATATTCTTCTAGCTTGTTTCCACCATTCAAGAAAATGAGGAAGGCCATCACTTGATTGTGCAGGTGACCATCGGAGGAACAAATTCGATCTGTCAAACTCGAAACTGGTCAACCACACTGCCATATCACGGATGCAATCGTGCAATTTAAGTGAGTCTTCTCCATGTCTTATTACTAACCCTGCATTAATAAGGTGGGAAATCGCGATTTGTGCCCAAGATCGAGCTTCATCTCTAGTGATGATGATGGTATCAAACAAATCCTCCTCCATCAACATACCTAAGAGATCTTCCTCAAAAATGACGTAGTTTTCAGGATATAGAGAGCAATACAATAAAATCTCACGCGTTGCATCACTTTTTAGTCTATCAAAACTGAATCTCAATACAGAGAGTACTTCTTCCATACCTTGAAAAGCATGAGCTGATCTTTCAAGTGTGAGCCTAGCATTCGTCCATTCGTAATCATTCCTTGCACCTGCCATTGCCCTTCCGACAGCAGCAAGCGCTAAGGGCAAGCCACCACATCTGTTGGCAACATCTCTGGCCAATCGCTCGATAGATGGATTACACACGATATCGTTATTTTTCGCATGGAGACAGAATAGTTCCCAAGATTGCTCTGGTGTTAACAGTCCCACTTGAATCATGTTCTCTTCTCTTATATCCATACCAAAACATACCTCTTTGGATCTTGTACTGACTACAACTTTTTGTCTTCTTGCGCTATCAAAAACCAAAGGAGGGATCCCGACTTCTTTGAACCCCAACGGACCCCAAACATCATCCAGTAGTAACAAGAAACTCCGGTTTTTTAGGTAACAGCTCAAACGCTGGACACTTTCATCTTGAAGTCCCAACTTCTGGCCGAGCTCTGCCTGGATTCTTTCTGTATTCACATCTTTGCGTATGCTTATACAAACAACGATGTCAAAACATCCAGGATTTCTGTAGAAGTGATTATTAATCTTTTCTAGAAGTGTGGTCTTCCCGACACCACCCATTCCATATATGCCAATAATATCTGCTTCGACGCCATTAATGAGACTCATAGCCTTGATGAACTCATCTTCTTGGCCAACCACTCGTGTGTATATCTCAATATTTTCATTTGCAGGATGTACGATTCTGATTATCACTTCGTCATCTGTGAAATCCTTCCCTTCTTCTATAAGTAAGTTTGCCTTCTCCAGCAAATCGGTTGCCTGCCCTCGAAGCTCACGGATGAGTGAACAACCACAAGGGGTGGTTGCAAGAGTGCTACAGGGATTGTTGCATCTAGATGCCATCTTTTTAATGGAATCGGCAAATTCAGTCGAAGATTTCATGAAAATTTCCACATTTTGAAGCCAATCGCTCAATTTGTTGCTGCTTTCCGTGCACGGATCTTGGGAACGTATTCTCTCGATTTTTGCTAACATGTCAGCTTTCATGGTACCCAATTCATTTTCCTTTCCGGAGACGGAAATGCCATTTTCTTCAAGACACGATGAAATCTTTTCATAAGCCGGGATGACCAAATCATTATCTGCGAAGCTCTTCCCATCCACAATCAAGCTCTCTACTTGCTTGAGTAGTTTGATTACCCTTTCTCCGAAACCTGTGATTAACGAGCAACCACATGCTGATGCTGGTGACGGGGATATACACAGTGGGCTGCAAATGAGAGTCCTTGAGAAGGCCTCATCGAATTCTTGCGAAAAATCGAAGAATTCGTCAACTCTTTGACACCAATTCATCATCCTGTGGCTGCACTCCATCCATTCATGTTCTGAAAGTAAGGACTTGACTTTTACTTCCAAATCGGCCTTCAAGGATTCCAACAATCCAACACTCTCAGTCAGGACTTCGGCTTTCTCTTTAAGAGAAATCGAAATTTTCTCCAATTTTTGGATTACCAAATTGTCACCGTTCAGAAAGTTCTCCCCTTCCAAAATCAAGCCCTCTACTTGCTCGAGCAGTTTGATTACCTTTTCTCCGAAAACTGTGATTGACGAGCAACCACATGCTGACGTTGGTGACGGGGATTCACACAGTGGGCTGCAAATGGGAGCCCTTGAGAAGGATTCATCGAATTTTTGCGAAGAATAGAAGAATTCGTCAACTCTTTGGCACCAATTCATCATCGTGTTGCTGCACTCCATCCATTCACGTTCTGAAAGTAAGGACTTGACTTTTGCTTCCAAGTCTGCCTTCAAGGATCTCAACAATCCAGCCCTCTCAAGTAGAAATTTGGCATTATCTTTAAGAGAAATCGCAATCTTCTCCAATCTTTGAATTACCAAATTGTCACCGTTTTTTAAGTTGTTCCCTTCGTCGATCAAGCTCTGCACTTTTTTGAGCAATTCGACCGCCCTTTTTGCGAGTTTATACTTGGACCGAAAGCGGGGAGAGGGGATCCTGGCATTGTACGAGTCAGAGAAGTTGCTAGATTCATTACCAAAGGATTCTGCCTTCTTGAACCAATTATCTGCTTGGTTACTCAGCATGTTGTGTTGATCGGAATGTAAGGGCACCTGGACTTTACTATTCAAGTCGCTCTGTAATGAACGCAGTTCATCCGTTTTGATGGAGAGGGATTTAGCATTTCCCTCCAGATTCCGGTAAACAGTTAACCTCGCAGTCAAAGGATTTATTAGTAATCCCACGACAGAAACCGCCGTTGTAATCGCATCCGCTGACATTGGCAGATGTGCGGATTCTTTTGCAGCAGAGAAATTTCAAATGAGCTAGAGGTGGTGGTGGTGGTGGTGGTGGTGGTAGGGAATGTCTAGAACTCGGAGATGATTTAGATTGCACGCGCAAGCTCGAAGAGTCGGGGTTCTTGGTCAATGGTTTCTTCAGGTAATATGCGTGGGAATCATACGTACCCGTACCGAAAATTACGATTTTTTTTAAAAATGTCCTAGCCAACATCTTATCCATAAAATATCCATTGCATTTGCATATCTATATGAACATTTTTGTAAAATACCTTATTCAGTAGTATATATGTCGTTTTATTCATCTGTACACTCTAGGCTAACACATATCCTAAGGCTACGAAAGTATTAAAATAGTATCAGATTTTAAAAAGGGCCGGCGAAGGTAGAATGCCTAATACATAGATTTGCACACATGCATATATAACTATTTGCCCATTAGTTGAGAAATTCAGTTAACAAGTGTTACAATCATTTTAAAATATTATATATCGTTTAAATACTATCTAGAAAAACTTATTTGTTACGAATCGCGTAAACGGAACATGCACAAACGATCGATCAGACAAGCAAGAAGATACACGGATTAGAATGACCACCCATAAGTTGGTTACATCCTTAGACGGCAACGATCGATTTCACTGTGTGGAGAAAAAAATACATATGGTGCAGAGAGCTCTAACCCTAATGGAAGTTATATACTACTCCCGCAAAGTTATTCTAATATTGATAAATGCATAAGTGGTGTCTAATCACCTCTAAGATGTCATATATGAAATAACAAAAGAAGTAAACCTAACAAATCTTCGAAGATACTCATCTAACAAATTAATGCACTAACCCTCTAAATAATTAGTTGTCTCCTTGCAAAACCTCTCAAATTATGTGCAATTTTTTTATCAAAACCACATCAAATGTTCTCTCACTAGAAGCATCTTGCTGATACAAATCTAACGCACTAGCTTGCACATAAACCTTCAACATGTGTTGGTCAAACCTCTTGTGATCTCATTAGAAGCATCTTATTGAGCTAAGCCTCTCAAATTATGAACGATTTAGTGCAAATAAACCTTGAGTCCATTTCAATTCCCAAATAAAAGAATATAAATACATATGTCGCTTGTCATAATGCTCATATTACATCATCCTAACTAAAGTGGTTTCAAGCCACCATCAATGTGATGGGAACACGACCTGCCAATATCGTCCTCTCTCGGATACCGGTTGTTGGGGATACGAACCTCCTTGGACGGATGCACAATCGATTACCATCACGGAAGCACGTGAAGAAAAGAACAACCGAATATAACAGTGGTCGGTCACCTCTCACGACCACCAGAGAAAAAAGATCATTATAAGAAGACGAGCACAACTCTCTGCGTTCCCTCGTTGTCTTATCACTCTCTCTTCACTCTCTCTTTTCTCCTTGGGTATTCACTCTTGTTGTGATGTAGAGGCAATGCCTCCAACCCCCTCTTTATATAGCCCAAATTAAATCTCATAGTACTATTCCCAATAGGACTTTAAATAGAATACAACTCAACTACTATTAGGATTAGGAGTCCAATCCCATTAGGATTCCTAATTCTAATTTGATCTTAATCCTAACAATCTCCCCTTTGAGTTGAATTCCATCATGATTTATTCATCGTCTTGAGTCTGTACTGGGCCATCCTCATCATCTGTGGAACCACTGGGTCTCGTTAGCATGATCTCACCAAGTTTGGGAGATGCACCCATCACTGGGCATCCTCGACGTGCCCCCTCTTGGGCACTCGCGCAACTCAACATTGTACCTCATGACGCGGAACCACAAATCTCTCGTGACTAGAGATTGTGCCGACATACTATGGTAAAACGAATTGCATTCGCTTCTCCTTTTTACACACTTCTACAGCAAAGATGCCAACAACATGTCACTCTCTCATCTTACTGCTCATCCTGGGAATAACTGGAGCTCCATCACCTGTCACGACCCTTCCCTCGAGCTTATACACCTTGTTTGGCATCCTCGTCCCACGCATCACTACGCATGCTCCCTTGATCACTCTAAGAACTCCCCCTTCATCGATGTCCTCGTGAGTCGATCGTTCCTAGTGAAATCAGATTCTTCTTAGCTGTAGGAATGTGCCTGACACATGTCAGAGTTCGTACTGCTCCATCAAACATGTGGAATTGCACTGCTCCAATACCCTTAACGTGGTGAACCTCTCCACCTCCCATGTTGATCGTGCCATCATTGCATGCCTGATATGTACTGAACTGCTCTCTAGATGAGTACACGTGATATGAGCATGCCGAGTCCAGAAGCCATCTTGAATATTTCTCATCTCCCTTGAGCACGCTGGTAAGTCTCCCTCACAGATTACGGTGGTAGCCTCTTGGTCGGATTCAGAATCAATAACCTTTTTATTTCTTTTCTCCTTCTCACGTTTTGGATAATCACAATATAACCATCTGATCGAACCTCATGACATGGATCGACCTCTGAATCATGTCTCCCTTGATCTTGAGCCTCTACCCTCGGTTGCCAGCACATGACCTTCATCATTCGTTGCCTCATCTGTCGACCTCCGTCGAGACTCATTCATAAGCATCGAAGTAACTGTCTCGTCCAATGTAATGGTCTCCTTCCCATAGAGTAACGTCGTCACAATATGATCTTAGGAAGATGGAAGGGAACTCAACAAGATCAATTTCTTATCGTCATCCTTGAAGAGAGATTCTCCTTTCGCATTCTTCTCCTCAAGTGTGAGCACGAATGTCAGAATCTTGTTGAATTCATCCAAGTGCACTTTGAGCTTTATCTCGTCGGACATTTTTAGACCATAGAGCTTCCTCTTTATCAATAGTTGATTCGTCAAAGATTTGAACTTGTATCGTCACTCGAGCTTCATCCAAACCTCTGCTGGATCCTCCAGGATGATGACTTTGCGAAGAGTGTTGTCTTCCAAGAAAGGTTGTATTGTACTGTTCGTGAGATCCCTCATCTCCTTCCACTCTTACTCTTTCATCTTCTCTGGTTTCTTTTCTTTATATTGGAGAGCTTTCACAAGTCCTTCTCGTGTGAGTATGTTCTTCACTCGTTGTTGCGATAAGATGAAGTCGTTCTTTCCATTGAAGGGTTCCACGGAGAATGATGCACCCTTCGATGAAAATTTCACCATCGCTTCCTATCATACCTCCTTGTATGATCTGAAAAATTAAAGCAGAATTCTCCCGATACAAACTATCCAACTCATCCGAAGTGCACAAAAACCCATATTTGGACTCTGGATCACCTCAATCGAACTCTGGATGCTCCAGATCTCAACGGTTCACCGTAACCGTTAGATCTTAACTGCCTCTGAAAAAAGCGTTCTTATTGTGTTGCATTGTCTCTTCGACGTCAAATCTCTCTATGATCCGCCATGTCGTATCCCTCGTTGTCGTCAAATCAATCTCTAATACCAATTAATGGGAACAGGACCCGTTGGTATCATCTTCTTAGTTGTTGGGTATACGAATCCCCTTGGACGGATGCACAATCGATTGCCACCACAGAAGCACGTGAAGAAAAGAACAACTAGATATAACGGTGGTCGGTCACCTCTCACGACCATCGGAGAAGAAAGATCACTATAAGAAGACGAGTACAACTCTATGTTCCCTCGTTGTTCTCTCTCTCTTCTCTCTCTCCTCTTGTGGTATTCTCTCTTGTTGTGGTGTAGAAGCAATGCCTCCATCCACATCTTTATATAGCCCAAATACAATCCCATAGTCCTACTCGCAATAGGACTTTAAATAGAATACAACTCAACTAAGGTTAGGAGTCCAATCCTATTATGATTCATAATCCTAATTTGCCGCTAATCCTAACACAATGATCACTAGATTAACAACAAAAGGTTGTATATTCTAATTTATCTTTTCTTTTCCACCGTTTTAGTAGAATGAAAATCTATTTTGTGTTCCTTCTAATTTTGAAGCATATCTTCTTCACTAGAGTGTATCGAAAGCATGGGAAAGGTCCCATGAAAACGATCACGTTTCATTGATTTATTTTATATCTAATATCATCCATATTAGGATAATATTGTTTATGGAATTCAAACCTTGAGCTTATTGATCAATACTATGTACTAAAGTGCTTCTAATATCAATAAAAAGTAGCCCATCTAATAACATTTTATATCCAAAAGATTGTCAAATAAGATAGATCTTACGCTTACATATAACAAGTATCATCTCCCTCGAGACCATTGGGGAAACTATAACCAAAACTCTTTCCATCTTGCATTCTCTTGGAAGCCCACCCTACAAATTACGTCACATAGTCAAATTACTACATTGTGCATTGGTCAATCATAAGAAAAATCAAAAGGTAACGCAACCATAAATAAATACGAGTATTTTGCGGTGGAAATCCAATTAAATAAAACCTACAATGAGCCTTCCCAACTCGGGATTTACAATTGATGTACCGAATTATTAATAAATGTTATATTCATTACTATCATAAGTCATCTGAATTATACTAAAATATGTGCTAAAATAACTATAAATAACTACTGTAAGTGTTAGTACACAACCAACTCAAATATACAAAAAAAAGCCTAACACAAATTATATGTTAATATTATTAAGTTATAACAAGAATTGAAATCACACACAAACATAACCCTAGTTGCATAATAAACCCTAGGTTTCTACCTAGGTCAAATATCCCAATATATTACATATATATATATATTAACTTCAATAAAAAAAATTAGAACACTCGTTTGTAAAATATATATAAAAATTAAAAAATGAACGAGACAGTTAAAAATACATAGGTATATATATGTGTGTTGTACTTATAACATAGTATATATACTTATAAATGATTGAATTTACCATAACAAAATATATTAAATTACTAAAAAGTATATTTAAGGTAACTTTGCATAGATGTAAAATAGTCAAATACCCATTGAAACCATCGCTTCTACAAGAAGTATTCTATGTGTATACACATATATGTATAAGTACACTTCAATCTTTTTTATTTAGAGTTCACTTGAACCCATTTGAATGCCCACCTTGAGAGGATTCATCTAACCATATCTCTCAATCGATCTCTGATTTTGATGTAATGAAACTCCCTCCATGGTGATCTGATGCTCCTCAATCAAATCTCAGATATAATTTGGGTTTTTATCTAATCAACAAAGCGTTCAAGCGAATTTTATGAATCCACAACGTGTCAATCTACCTCTCTCAATATATTATTGTTTATTCAATAAACTTAGGATTCTGTACTAGTAGCACCTCTTGATCATTTCACCTTCATAAACAGGATTTATTCATTTACTCTACCAACTATCTCTATCAAAATCTAACCGATGAGCTTTGTTGTAAGCTCGATTGGTGGACCTAAATAACTTCAAATCGAGTCAATAGACTCCTAGAATAACAGTGATCCTTCCTAGATTAATTACAAGAACAATTGATCAATCCTATTAATGACTCGATCTTCATCTTCATCATTGAAAATCTTTTTTCCGTATTATTTTCTCCTTATTTCTATCATAATGGAATCATGGGAGAGATTTGTTGACAACATCAAAGATGATGCAGATTGCAAGACTACTACTTTACAAAACACTATACTCCGACAATATTCAGTCTCCATATCCAAAATGAAAGCATACATGCAAAAGAGGTTGGCTATGAAGGTTGTTGATGGTGACCATATTGTTCAATATGCTAGGATGTGGGACTATGCATATATTCTTCAGCTAAAGATGCCATAAAGTAAAATATAATTAGATGATGTCGGTGGATCATCTTCCAAGAGCATTTTTCATAGAGTATTTGTTAGCTTTTGCTACCAATAGTTGAAGGATTTCTCAAAGGATGTAGACCATTCATTGAAGTGGACAGTTGCCATTTGAAAGGACCTTATGGTGGCAAGTTACTCAATTCTATTGGAAGAGATGAGAACAATCAGATATTTCCTCTTGTAGTTGTAGTTGTTGAATAAGGGACATCGGATATGGTTTCTTAGAATCTTAATAGAAACAATTGGCCCAATCGATGAAAAGGAATCTACTTTCATTTTAGATAGACATAAGGTATATCTCTATTTTTTGTTATTGTATTGTAGCCCTATCCGTTCCTGTAAGTCTGGTTAGAGCTCATAACAAAACCACTCATTTCACGGTTAATAACTTGTAGATTTCCTGAGAGAGCAGTGGAACTGATGGTAAAGAGCATGTAGTAATAAAATAAGGCTAAACACATAGGTAGATCTCTTGTTTCTTGTTAGACTAGGTTGAACGCCACATCATATGTAGATCTTTTGTTTTTTGAAATTAGTATATGCATCATATGCAACTCCTGATCATGTAAACACAATATCTAATGCACATTATCCGGAACTACACTTATATCAAAGAAACCTAGAATATGCATACGAGTACAAAGTAAGGGAAGAAAGGGTTACATGCTTCTATGGTGTATCCTTGATGAAAACCTCAGACCTGACCCTCGCGTGTAGGGCTTTCATAACCCAAATCAAAGAAAAGTTGCATAGGAGGGAGGGACTAGATGGGAAGATCAAGGGGGTGGGGGTTGGAATGGGCTCTGTTCAAGTGATGAAAAGAGGAAGGAGAGGAGAAGAGAGTGTGTTGGGAGGAGGAAGGGGCTTCATCAATGGGTTAAAAAGAGGAGAGGGAGGGGCATAGATGGGGGATGCGAGCAACTGCACAGAACAGGGATGGGTTCTGCTCGTGTGTTGGGAGGAAGAAGGGGATTGACATTGGAAGGGGAATAGTTTCTTGGGATTCGGCAAATTGGGAGGGTTTCAAGGATGGGCAGTTTGGTCCATTCATTTAGTTTGTCAATTGTTAGACATATTTGACGTTGACCAATCGGGAAGGGACCACATTGGTACCAATGAAGTACTTTGGGATCTAAATCATTACAATGAAAAGTTTAGAGACCACGTTGATATGGTGGGTAAAGTTTGGGGACTTCCTTGTAATTTACTCTAATTCCTTCCACGCATGCTCCCTCTCCTTACGCTTCTCGAATCTCTCAGTCTTACCTCATTGCTCCTTCCTCCATTACAGACTATAGCTGAAGCATCTCACTCACCATCCTCGTTGCCAGTTAGCCTGAGCTGAACTCCAATAGCTACTTGGCAGAGACCACCATTCTCGACTCTCGAGCTTTGTTTCCTCCTTTGCAAGACTTCATGGGAGACATCTCGTAACTCAACGCAACCATCCCACATATGAGAAACTATGGAAGCCTTGGTCATCGCCAAACCACCGAAGCGGAGCACACAGTTACATGTTGTTAAAGCGACGTTGATACCCCATCTCTCCTATGGTTGAGGACCTGATGTCGGGTATATCCTCGAATAACAACACCTAGAGCTCCTAGAGATCTCTCATTTGAAGCTCGGTGTTGCAGAGAAACCACTAATAGCTGACCAACAAGTAGCACATCTGGAGCTCCTCTCATTATCCAAGCCCTCAGGGGTAGGGATGCTAATTAAACTGAATCATTCAAATTCCATTAGATTCATTCGATAAAAATATGAAAAGTATGATTCGAAATCAATGAATTGAATTTGAATTTAATTTGTGGATTCGATTGTCCAATGGATCTAATATGAATTAACCTAAATTTGTTCGATAAAATTCGATTCGATTTGATATTTATATATATACATATATGTATATATGTATCCATATATTTATATCCATATACATAGTACATACATATATACATGCATATAATACATACATTTTTAGATACATACGTGTAGCAACCCCACTCTGGGTCGAATACGATCCTTTAGAAATATTCTTGTGTAAAGAATTTTAGCATAATTACATCAAAAGATTGACATGAATTTTTTCAAATTCTTCTGTAAGTAAATAGATGCAAAAAACAATATATGAATACATACTAAAAAAACTACAGCGTTTAATTTACATTAAAAGATTTAACATTTGCATTACGACGTTTAATTTACATTGAAAGATTTAGCATTTGCATTTTATCTCTAAGCATAACATGTGCAAGCATCTAAAGATACTCTGAAACCGGCTTACTACAATTATTAAATAGTCACTTTTGATCTTATAATAATATCTAGGCTCCATAGATATGATTTATCATATCTAGATTTTCACTACTATGATTTCAATACTCCCACAATACATCGACGTGACTTTTCAATGTGTAACATATATATGCAACACTAGGCACCCTTGGTAAGACTCAATCTTTTCTCTTTCCCTTTATAACTAAGTTCAAGTGGTTTGACCTTGAAATATGTTTTAAGTCAGAGATGTGTTTCCTTCATGCATCAGTTATACAAAACATCTAAGTTCTCATCTTACTTATTATTTTAGCCTAGTGATAGTAGCTTAGGTATGAATTACTTTGTATAAGTAATAATCAATCTTAACATGTGATTCAAAAATTTTGAGGCATTAAAAGGATTGCAAATAATTCTAAGCCCTGCCCAATTTAATTTGTATGTATATATGTGCATGTGTAAACATGTTAGTTAAAGACTGAATATTGAATATAAAAAAGATTAAAATAATATAAATAATAAAACCTACTAGGAAAGATCAAATATTTGAGATTGTTATTCTAATTCCTCACCCAAACATTTATTTTCATGTTCCCCACATTCCTTAAACTGTCTTTTACATTCCCCTTTACATTATCAACCAAAGATCATGAAAACCCATGGTAGATTATGGTGGCCTTTCTCCTAGTACGTGAAAATGAGGATTTTGCTACTTTGAGTTCCTTAACATTTATCATGGTTCGAAATTTATCTAGATATCTCTCCTCTGCTTTCTCTCGTTATGATTTTCCTTGCATGGTAATCCATGATGATTAGCATTATCAAGTTGGCATTTATCATCACATGAGTAATATACAAGTTCTTCTCACCATAATATACGTTGCTCTTTTGTACATCAAAAATTCTGTATATTTCATTTTATGGCTTAGTTTTTCGATATTGAATATCCTCACGTTTAATGAAGAGGCTTTATCTTGCTATGTTATTTTTTACTATTCTATTATTTCGACTAATAATATTAATTTGTATCAACTTTCTATATAAGTTTGATTTTTTCTTGTTTTAACATGCAATGATAATTATAATGTGTTCAGCTTTTTCATCAATGATATGTTAACTCTTTGATAGGCTCATATAATTATATCATATTTATAAATTTGATGGAGCACTAAGCACTAGGTACCAAGAGTCTAGTCTTGGAGGACATGTCGTGTCCGACAAATCAGATCCAGCAATCGTTGTATATGCCACTCTCATGACGCACGGTACCCACCCAAGCAATTTTTAACAATCAACCTAAGAATAATATAGCAATGAAAAAATATGTGAGACGATATTTATTATACACTATAAAATATATGTATAGTGTGCAAGTGTAGAGGTCAAATCGCTGAGCACAAATATTGAATAGTTGCCAATTATTAGTAATTATTTTTGTACTTTTTAGCTTTTTATGATTTTTATATGGATTTTAAAATTTAATTTTTTTCCATTTTTATGATTTCTAATTTGTATATTTTTTATGGATTTTAAATTTTAAATTTGTTTTAATTTTATAAATTTTAATATCTTTTTAAATTTTAGATTAAGATATATAATTATATATAATAGTGTATTTCTAATAGATATAAGTAATATAGATATAATAGATAATATAACTATATATACGTATAAATAAGTCAAAATATAATTAAAATATAGTGAATGAAATATTTTTGTTGTTTTTTATATTTTTCTTTATTTTTGATAATTTTAGAGACTTTTTCTAAAATTTTATGGATTTTTAAAAAATGTTAAAATGTACAAAAGAGTGAATATAATAAATATATGAGTTTATTTTGATTTTATATCCATCCAAAATTTTTCCAAAATTAATTTTAATATATATTATACATAATAAAGAAATATAAGAGATAGAAGTAAATATTTTTAGATTTTTCTTGAATTTTTACTGATTTTTATGAGATTTTTAGTGTTATGAGATTATTATGTTTTATGTTTTGTATTTTCTAAGGATTTTTTAAAATATGGTAGATAATATAGTAATATAGATACTATTTTTTGAAAAAGGTTTTATATTTTTTATGGGTTAATATTTAAACAGGAAATAAGAGTATATTTTTGGATTTGTAGAAAGTAGGAAAATAAGTTAAAATGCCAAAATAAAATTATGCAAAATCACGAGCATCTAATATAATTTTCCTACAGTTTTTAGCATATATGAAGCATTTAATAAAAATATATTACACAAAAATAAAATACACATCAAAATAGGGACATGGATGTAATTTTAATAAACTATACTTGCATTTAATAACCCGACAACGAAATCCATGGGCATATAAGCAAAATATCTGAAGCTTTTGTGCAAGGAAACCGAGTTCAAAGTAGATCAGCGGGTTCTCCTTGCTTTCAATCAACTGAAGGAGCTTATCACTCAGGCTCCAGTCTGTCGGATTGGTCTCTTCCCTTAAGTATCATGACTGATGCGTCGGACTTTGCAATCGGGGTTGTTCTAGGACAAAGAAAAGAAAGAGCTCCCTATGCCATTCACTACGTCAGCAAAACATTAGATGAGGCGCAAAGAAATTACACTGTGACAGAGAAAGAGTTGCTGGCTATGGTTTTCACCCTCGAGAAGTTCAGATCCTATTTGCTTGGATCAAAAGTCACTATTTTTACAGACCAATCTGTTATCCGGTACCTACAGCAGAAGAAGGATGCCAAGCCGAGACTGATCCGATGGATCCTTCTCCTCTAGGAATTTGACTTGGAAATTAAGGACAAGCCTGTAGTTCAGAATGTGGTAGCAGACCATCTCTCCAGAATTGAGCAGCACGAGCCTCCCCTGAACAGTGCACCCATCACAGAAACCTTTCCTGACGAGTGTATCTTAACAGTGGATTCTCTCCCTTGGTATGTTGATATAGTCAATTACCTCGCTTCATGGGTAATACCTTCAGATTGGATGAAAAATCAAAAGAATAAATTCTTGTCGACCATCCATTTCCATCAATGGGAAGATCCTCAGGGAAGGAGCGGATTGCATTTGGCGCAGGTGCATTCCTTAGGAGGAGCATTATAGTGTCCTCGAGCATTGTCACTCGCTCGAATCTAGTGGACATCACTCTGGAGATCGTACGGTAGCCAAAGTACTTCAGTATGGATTCTGGTGGCCCACGCTATTCAAGGATGCAGCAGAATTTGTCAAACGATGCACTGACTGTCAGAGATTGAAGGGTACACTCACTGCCAAAGATTCGATGCCCCTGAAAATCATTCAGATAGAAGATGTTTTCGATGCATGGGGCATTGACTTCATAGGACCTTTCCCTAATAGTCAAGGTTTTGAGCACGTCCTTCTTGCTGTCGATTACGTGAGTCGTTGGGTTGAAGCTATTCCTGCTCGAGCCGCTGACAGTCGGACAGTGTGTCGATTCTTGAAAGATAACATCATTGCGCGGTTTAGGATTCCAAAGATTCTCATATCAGATGGGGGTAGCCATTTCATTAACAAAGAGGTCAAGAAACTGACGAAGGAGTACGACATCGACCATCATGTCGCATCTCCTTACCATCCTCAGACCAATGGTATGGTCGAATTATCAAACAGAGAAATTAAGACGATCTTGCAGAAACTTGTACGGCCAGACAGAAAGAACTGATCTCAACTCTTGGACTCAGTTCTCTAGGCTTACAGAACCACCTACAAGTCTCCCTTGGGCATCGATGAATCTCCATTTCATCACCTTTATTCTATCATTTTGGCCTCAAAAACCCCAGCAAATGCATGTAAATAACATCAAATTGCACATTATAGCATTCATGATTCATTGTATCAATTCCACAGTAAATAAGGTTTTAATGCCAAAATTATAGAATAAAGAGGCGAAAAGAAAAAGGAATAAAATATTGTAAATATTTTATGACCCAAACCCCGAGACCAAGGCCAGCATGGTATTCGTCGACAAGGAATAAAGTAGGGGGAGATAAGGGCCAGTATACAATAAATACCTTATTTATTAATGCATTAATTTCTGCATTTTTGGCACCTATTTTGTACATAATTATTTATTCATCAAATAAAGAAACTTTGTACATGAAAGTTGTAGACAATAATGTAAATAAAAATACAAAATTGAGTTTGTGCAAAAAAAATACCCAGTGAACATTTTATACACAGAATAAAAAGCCAAAATCTCAACTTCACAGACCCATATCTTGCAAATAAAAACTCCAAATCACCCAAACTCACCTTTAATTGTATATAGCATTCCATAAACTATTTTATAAAATTGGTTTCATTATTTTTGGAGTTCATATGCAGAAGTTAGGATTTTGGCCCTTCTTGTATATAGGACTGATTAAAATATTCATTTTATTCAATATTTATTATTTATATAAATTCATAATTTTAGAATTTTGTAAATAATGTATATAATGCATACACATATTAAAAAGTAAAGAAAAACCAAAAATAAATTGTAGAATAAAATAAGTCTACAAAATACATAAACAAAATACCTATGCTATATACCTATATATAAATAAAAAAGGATTTTATTTCTTGGTTCTTTCATTCTTTATATTTTTATAATAATGTATACATTATAAATAACTTATTAAAAATGTAAATCTAAAATAAAAATCAAGAAAATACGATAAAAAATTAAGTATACAAAATACATAGATAAAATACCTATAAGTATACATACACCTATACCTATTTATTTAAAAATATAAATAAACTCATAAAAATCAAACAAAAATATCTTTATACTCACAAAAATAAATTATAAATTTATAAAATAAGCCAATAAAATAATAAAAGAAAATAAACAAATTAAAAATAAAATACATAAAAATACATGAAAATACATACAAATACACATTATTCAAATGAAACTATAATAAAACGCTTTGAAAAATTCAATAAAAATCGTAAATAAATACTAGACGAAGTAATACACATTTTTATTTTATAAGAAAAAATTAATAAAATCATTTAAAGTGTCAAATAATTCAATTTCTACTCAGATTCCCTGTTTTGTCTTCTAGCGGCTGGCGTGGACCAATCACGTGCCGGCCTTCATTGACCTCCGGTCAACTGCTCCCCCAGCCGCCCGATGTTACTTTGCGTGTCTCTTCGCCCTTCTTCTTCCATTTTTCCCGGGCATACCATCCATCAATCGAAGATGCTTCCTTCGCAAGAATTGTTCTCTAATCATCACTGAAGCCCGCCGATTCTTTGGATCAACCTAATAATCTTTAGATCATGTAATAATCGCCGGTCAATAAGGCTACCCGGCATTGTTTATAAACAAGTAGCTCCGCCTCCTTCCTCGGATTTGGCCACTTTTATTCCAACCTAAAGCCTAGATCTTTCTCCTGGATTATTCCTCGTAACAGGGGGAGTAGCCCAGCACCTTGACTCGGCCGGAGGAAGGAGATTTTTGTCGTGGCAGAGCTCTGGCGTCCGCCATGCTCCCTGGAGGCCCCCAGGTATAAGAGCTGCCATTTTATGCGTTTTTAGTTAGCTTTTAATGTTAGCGTTTCATTCCAGTAGTTAGATTAGTTGTTAGTTAATCACCGTAGCTTTAAAACCAAAATTCGAAGTTCGTCGGAGCTCGGCTCCGGCGACTTCTCCACCACTGTCCCGGCTGTTTCCAACCGCCCCGAGCATCCCATTTCAAACCTCGACGCCTTCTCCATCTATCGCGCATGTTTGTTCAACCCAGGACCCTAGGTCCTGGCGAATCGGGGCTCCTCCTCCGTCATTCGCCGGAGCCCCTCCGCCCACCTTCATTTAGCATCGTAGCTTCAAAACCCCGGGTCGAGGAGAAAGCTCGCTCGCCCGTGGTTCTTCCTGTGCAGGTACATCGAAGAATCGAGCCCAACTGGGCTCGCATTGAACTAGGAAGAGGTTCCCGGGGTCCCTTTCTTCTTCGACCTCGCTCTATCGACTTGGGCCCCCAGGAGCCATGAAAGCACCATCAGTCGACGCGGGTTGCTTCCAGCTACCTTCAGAACACCTCAGACGCACCGGAGAGGCCCGGAGGAGCCCGAGCTCCTCGATCAAAGCTCGCCAGGCGCGAGCTTCTTCCCAGTTCTTTCGGGGAGCTCTAGCGTCGTCGAATCGGGAGGGTCATCCCAGATTCAACAGGAGCCGTCCGATGGAGCATCGCATCAACCGTCAGATCAGCTTGGCTGGTCTAATCTCAACCTCCCATCGGCGAAGCGTCATCGGGCGAGGAGGTGACGACGCGTGGCAAGTGAAGAGAGCTGCGCCGTTGGATGCCATGCCTTGTTTAGGGGTAAATTTCACATCCAGCCCCTTCACTTTTTGTATTTATTATTTAATGCCAAAAATAAAAGTCTCAGTTATAAATAAAATGTATATTTTGCAGAAGGACCCCCCGATGTTTTAAGATTTGCACTTTAGTCCTTCCGCGCCTCACGTGCAACACCCACGTGAGGCGCGTGAAATTTTGCATGTAAACCCCGTCGGGTTCTTGTAATTATTAAATGGTCCTAAAAATAAAAGTTAAAGTGTATTTTTATTGTGTTTTTTGCATGTATACCCCTGTGAACTATTCTATTTGCAAAAATACCCCTGCTAGGCCATTTAATTTTTGAATGCTTTGTCTATTTATTTTGTGCTCCATATTAAATCGAAAAATCTTGCAAAAATAGACTTAAGCTCATGTTAGTGTACCTTTGCATGCCTTATTTTTAGTTTTCCATTTTGTTGCATTTTTGCATTTATTAAAAATAAAAAACATGCCTTTTATTTACTGTCTAGATTATAAAATCCCAAAAAAATATCAAAATGCCTTGAAAAATTCCAAAAAAAATCCCTATGGTGTACTTTGAGCTATTTTAGTGTCAGTCCAAAAATCCCTAAAAATCACAAAAGGAAAACCTTAAAATTTCAAAAATACCCAAAAACTTCAAAAAAATATTAAAAATCAAAGAAAAATAAAAAAATATAAACCCAGGCCCTATGTATGCTATATTCTATGATCTGTATTAGAAAAATAGAGTGGAAAATTTTTGAGGCTGTTAGCTATTTTTAATGTCTATTTTTGTGACAGCCAGAACCTATTCCACTATTTGCTATTATTTAGCTATTTACAAATACTAAAAATATTTTCAAAAAGGCCCAAAAATCACAAAAATAGTAAAAAATGATGAAAACCCCAAAAAGACTTTATTCCTTAATTTTTAACTATTTTTGAGTATTTTTGGAAATATTATAGTACCCCTTTATGTGTATATAAGTATTTCCTAAAAAAGAAAAAAATTATATATATATGTATATATATCTAGTTATTTATATGTATTCTTATATTTATTTATTATATATATAAGTACATATATAATTTATTGTACTTATATATACCTATATATATATTGTATGTATATACTAACCCTCTATGGGTATCCATACATCTTTATATTATATATAATACATATATATATTATCTAATTATATTATTATTATCTATATATATAAAAACAAAAAAAATAAAATAAAATAAAATATATTTAATTTATTAAAAACCCACTTCACACAAGGATGATAATTTTGCACATGTAGGCTCATGCATTTTGTTTTGCTCTCTGTGGTTCGACCTCTACATGCTTGTTCCCTATACATTTTATGGTAGAGTAAATAAAGATTAATTCACATTTCTTTTTGAACTTCATTGATGTATTCTTTTGTCGTGGGTTAATTGCTGGTTGACTGGATGATTTGTGAGCGGTCGCCTCAGCGACACATTTTACACATCAGTTATGGTGACCCTCGTAAATTGTTCGTTATCAGATGGCGCCGTTGCCGGGGAGCAATGAGCATAGCCTAATTGATTTTTGTCATTCTTGTATAAAATTCTTGATTAATCATTCATTTTTGTGAGCAGCTATTGTTTTTATTGCTATTAATCACCATGCTTCATTTATTCATTCACTGTGATTATTTTATCTGCTCTATTGTATTGGTTGAGTTATTCTAATGCAATCTTTTTGTGACTTTGATGCGAGGGACCGCCACGCGAGGATGGCTTCCTAGGAGGCCAAGGCAGCCGAGCTTGGAGGAGGATGGTCTTCTCTTCTCATGACCATCTGGAAAGTGCACCAAAGAAGCAAAGAGAGGGGCATTAGATAGGCTAGACAATTAGGATTATTTTTGTAATTTATGGTGAGAGAGAGATAATTTTTGCATGTAATTAAACAGGACTCTACTCTTCACAATGAGGTCTAGTGCTCGGGTGATTGTTCACCTGGGGGCCTCATCGCGGCTTTTCGAGTTTTCATCGCCTTCTTTTATTTTGTTTCCCGAAGTTTTGTGCTTTCCGCCTTTCTTTTACTTTGTTTTGTGTGCTTGGAGCCCCCAGATATAGGTTGCTTGACTCGGTAGCTAGGTCCAAACATTAATAAGAATGCATATTCCTATAGTCTACTTCGCTTGGATCTAGTCAAATTTAAACAAGTTGTTAATTTGTCTCTTAGCCCTCTGTGCCGTAGCGAACCCTGTAAAGCGCTTTCTCCTACCCTCAATTTGTTGAGCAGAGGAGGGGTGAGCCAAGACTGGACTCTCTTGGGCTAGAGATGAATGAGCAACTTATGTTTCTTCACGCTAATAGCAGCTTATGTTTAGGACGATTTTGTGCCTTGCACACCGACATGTAGATAGGTTTAAAAATTATGTTTTGCATACCACATGGAAAGAGCTGGGATGCACTGTAAGTCTTCTAACTCAGCATGCATCATTCGGTTCAATGGTGAGATTTCCATCATGGAACCACTTGCACGGCTTTTCCGCTATCTCCCTCTGATTTGGAGCACCTAGGACTTAAATGAAAATCTACAAAAACGTTAGGCACTGGTATGAAAACAAACTCAAAAAAAGTGAAAAACCAAAAATTAAAACAAGGGGACTGCTAAATAAACTTTGACCTTAAATAAAATCTGTAATGGACTATCATTGTACCGGGTTCATAAAGCCCTCATTGTTTTCAGGTACCTTGGAGGGGGACCAAAACCCTACTCCCTTGAGCGAGTGCGACCCCTAAGGATTAAAGCCCAAAACCCAGTCTGCAACTGCCTTGTGTATCGCCTGGATTTCCGAAGTATTGGCGCTTCTATCGTACGTAGGCGAGTAGGACTTGGTCACCAATGGTGACTCTCTGTTGTGAGAGCATCGACCCTGTCCGAAGTATTGAGCATAGGGCACGCCTTCACGGGGGTGTCTGTCTCATTGCCCTGCGTCCGAGTAGGTTCTTGCACGCTCACGGGTGATTCGTTGCGAGCGAGAACCGAAGTATTGGTTTCGCCTATCGGCTTCCTCTCTCTTTTCTTTGGCTGAGTAGGGATCCAGGAAGGGTTACAAGGACTCCAAAAAGTACAGACTACAGGTTACACAGGAGGAGGACAAGTACGGGATACTCTTCTGGCAGTACTCTCTCTCCTATAGGGTAGCGTACTAAGGACTTGTTATAAGATATGCCTGAAAAATAATAACTCTAAAAATGAAAAGATAATAAATAGACGAGCTTTTACGGCTTCACATGGCGTGAGTTGGTGAACCCGATTTTGTATTGTGTTTGTATGGATCTAGATTAAGGTTCAAAGATCAAAGTCCCGCGCCTTTGCGCACATTTTGTTGTATCTTCCTTTGACCACCCCGCTCAACCGAGCCTTTCTACTGTTTTACACTCCTTTTATTCCCCGTTGACCATTGTATCCTTCTTCCAACATCCGACATTCTCTTGTGCTTCGCGAAGTTGATCCATGGATGGTTTCGTCGGGACCATGTCGACACCTACATCGATTCCATGGACTCAACACCGCCAATAATTTCGAGGCGATTCCCGAGAACCCGATCCGGACTTTGCGGATCGATCTCCAGACACCTCGTTTTCTACCTTTCTCTTGGCCACCCAATAAACTAGGATCACTTTTGTCCCGCTATCGCCGTTGTGAATGAGAGTCGATTACAGTCTACATCATTTTTCCATTCACAACACGCTGGGGTTGACCTGAATTCCAGCTTCATCACGGCAGCTGAGTACAATTGCAAGTGATCTGATTCGGACTATCTCATTATGCAGATAGAAGACAGTGCGAGCCATGGAGACTTCTCCGGAATTCATTTCGTCCGATTCAGACCCGGACATGGCTCCAGGAGGAAAGGGCAAGGGTCAGCAGCCACCCCTACCAGAGGGACAGGTTCCAGACCAGAACCAAGTCAATGCACAACTAGTGGCATCTATCCAGGCTATCCAGCAGCAGCTGACTGAGCAAGCCCTCACACAGACCGCTTTCCAGGACATGTTGAATGATATGATGAACCGTGACGACAGAGGAGGAGGCAGAGGTAGAGGAGGCAGGGGAGGAGGAGGTGGAGGTGGAGGAGGTGGTGATGACCACAATGATGATCCAGAATTCCCACCACAGCCAAAACCGACACTCAAAGAAACATATAATCCGGGAGACAGCCAGATGACCGAGTGGATTTTCATTCCACCGGTACACGCTCACTTTGAGCTGAAACCCCAGTTTATAGCCCTTCTACCTGCATTCCATGGCAACACCAATGAAGAGCCGTACATTCACCTCCAGCAGTTCTCCCGCATTTGCCGAACCACTCACTATCCGAATGTCCCCCTGGACATTGTCAAAATGATGGCTTTCCCCTTCAGTCTACAGGACAAGGCCCTCTACTGGGTCAATCATTTGGGAAAGGTCGTGACGACCTGGGAGGAGTTGAAGTCTGCCTTCTTGCACAAATACTACCCTCTCGGTCGGCTCAACCAGATGCGAGCCCGTATCAGTAATTTCTCCCAAGGAGCACATGAGTCAGTTCACGAGGCTTGGGAGAGATTTACTGATCTGCAGGAGAAGTGTCCCCACCATGAGATCCCTAAGACCAGCTTGGTCCAGCATTTCTTTGGGGGGCTTAATATTGAAAGCCAAAGGCTCGTGGACGCAGCATGTAGGGGCTCCCATTTCAACAAGGATGAAGATGTTGTTTGGCAGATTTTTGAAGAAATGGCCGAAGGAGAGGCCGCCCTCTCTTCATCCAAGGCATACCAGAAGCAGCCCCAGATCCTCCAGAAACAAGTTCACATGGCTGCATCCAAGGAAGCAGAGAGAGATGAGAGCTCCAACCTCAGCATCATCAGGGGCCATCTCTCTAAGGTAGACATCATTGAGAAGCGATCACAAGACCTTGAGAAACTCGCTGTGATTGAGAAGAGGACCTAGAACCTGGATAAGCTCGATCAGATCAACAAGTACCTCGAGCTGTTGGTCGGTACGATCAACTCTGTCCAGTCGGCTACACCATCAGACGCTCCCGCTGAGAAGAAGGACGAGCCGCAACCGCAGCATCAGCCTCAGCCGAGCCAGCAGCCACCGGCAGTCCAGCACGTGTACTACGTACGGGCGCCCGACCAGGGCCCGCCGCAGCAGTAGATGGTCGTATACCAGCCAGAGTTCCTTTCTATTTCTGATCCAGTCTTCCCACCACCACCCCTGATCCAAGAAGTCAATGGGGTATGGACGAATGATGCACAACCGATCCGTCCTCAGGGACAACCCCAGGGTCAGCAATTTGCCAACCGGCAGTACCACCAACCTCAGGGTGGTCGTTTTGGTCAAACCTCTCAGCCTCACCAGCAACACCAACAGCCTCCCCAGTTTGCACACCAATGGAGGCAGAATTTTCCTTACCAGCAGCTGCAGTACCGCCACCCACAGTCGTATCACAAGTATGCGGCTGCTCAGCATCAACCATACCAGCAGTATCCTCCTCCGTCATACCAACAGCTTCAACTTCCTGCTCCACCGCATAAACCACGAGGGTCTCCAATAATAAATATGAGAAGTGTCGCTGAGGCGACCGCTCGCAGAATATGGGTTGATCAGCAACTAACCCACAACAAAAGAATACATCAATGAAGTTCAAAAAGAAATGTGAATTAATCTTTATTTACTCTACCATAAAATGGCGTAGGGCGCTTTATTTACTCTCCCTGGCAACGGCGTCATCTGATAACGAACAATTTGCGAGGGTCGCCATAACTGATGTGTAAAATGTGTCGCTGAGGCGACCGCTCACAAATCATCCAGTCAACCAGCAATTAACCCACGACAAAAGAATACATCAATGAAGCTCAAAAACAAATGTGAATTAATCTTTATTTACTCTATCATAAAATGTACAGTGACAAGCATGTAGAGGTCGAACCACAGAGAGCAATACAACATGCATGAGCCTATATGTGCAAAATAGTCCCTTGTGTGAAGTGGGTTTTAATTTTTTTATAGATAATAATAATATAATTAGATAGTGTATATATGTATATATTATATGTAAAATAAAGATATATGTATGCCCATAGAGGGTTAGTGTATGACTATAATTCATACAACATATATAGGTACATATAAGTACAATAAATTATAAATATACTTTATATATATATATATAATAATAATAAATAAATATAAGAATACATATAAATAACTAGATATATATATATACATATATATATATAATTTTTTTTCTTTTTAGGAAATACCTATATACACATAAAGGGGTATTATAATATTTACAAAAATAATCAAAAATAGTCAAAAATTAAGGACTAAAGTCTTTTTGGTTTTTTCATCATTTTTTACTGTTTTTGTGATTTTTGGGCATTTTTGGGCATTTTTGAGAATATTTTTAGCATTTTTAAATAGCTGAATAAAAGAAAACAGTGGAATGGGGTCTGGCTGTAATAAAAATACACATTAAAAATAGTTACAAGCCT
The DNA here is from genome assembly GCA_037367405.1 of Ottelia alismoides. Lineage (NCBI taxonomy): Eukaryota > Viridiplantae > Streptophyta > Magnoliopsida > Alismatales > Hydrocharitaceae > Ottelia > Ottelia alismoides. Next base: position 15,592 of record JAZKJV010006175.1, on the reverse strand, counting down.
CAAAAATTTTCCACACTATTTTTCTAATAAATATAATAAAATATAGCATAAATAGGGCTTGAGTTTATATTTTTATGATTTTTCTTTGATTTTTGATATTTTTTTGAAGTTTTTGGGCATTTTTGAATTTTTAAGGTTTTCCTTTTGAGATTTTTAGGGATTTTTGGACTGACACTAAAATAACTCAAAATACACCATAGGGAATTTTTTGGAATTTTTCAAGGCATTTTGATATTTTTTTTGGATTTTATAATCTAGACAGTAAATAAAAGGCATGTTTTTGATTTTTAATAAATGCAAAAATGCAACAAAATGGAAAACTAAAAATATGACGTGCAAGGGTACACTAACAGGAGCTTAAGTCTATTTTTGCAAGATTTTTCGATTTAATATGGAGCACGAAATAAATAGACAAAGCATTCAAAAATTAAATGGCCTAGCAGGGGTATTTTTGCAAATAGAATAGTTCACAGGGGTATACATGCAAAAATCACAATAAAAATAAACTTTAACTTTTATTTTCATGACCATTTAATAATTACAAGAACCCGGTGGGGTTTAAATGCAAAATTTCACGCGCCTCACGTGGGTGCTGCACGTGAGGCGCGGAAGGACTAAAGTGCAAATCTTAAAACATCGGGGGTCCTTCTGTAAAATATACATTTTATTTACAACTGAGACTTTTATTTTTGGCATTAAATAATAAATACAAAAAGTGAAGGGGCTAGATGTGAAATTTATCCCTAAACAAGGCGTGGCATCCAACGGCGCAGCGCTCTTCACTTGCCACGCGTCGCCACCTCCTCGCCCGATGACGCTTCGCCGATGGGAGGCTGAGATTAGATCAGCCAAGCTGATCTGACGGTTGATGCGATGCTCCATCGGACGGCTCCTGTTGAATCTGGGACGACCCTCCTGATCCGACGACGCTAGAGCTCCCCGGAAGAACTGGGAAGAAGCTCGCGCCTGGCGAGCTTTGATCGAGGAGCTCGGGCTCCTCTGGGGCTCTCCGGTGCGTCTGAGATGTTCTGAAGGTAGCTGGAAGCATCCCGCGTCGACTGATGGCGCTTTCATGGTTCCTGGGGGTCCGAGTCGATGGAGCGAGGTCGAAGAAGAAGAAGACCCCCAGGAACCTCTTCCCGGTTCAATGCAAGCCCAGCTGGGATCTATTTTTCGATATCCCTGCACAGGAAGAACTGCGAGCAAGAGAGCTTTCTCCTCGACCCGGGGTTTGGAAGCTGCTACGCAAAAATGAGGTGGGCGGAGGGGCTCCGGCGAACGGCAGAGGTGGAGCCCCGATTCGCCAAGATCGAAGGTCCTGGGTTGATCTAAGGTGGGCGTTCGGTGGAGAATGCGATGAGGAGCGAGATGAGAGGCGAAAGGCGGGCGGAGACAGTGGGGTTCACGGTGAAGAAGTCGCCGGAGCGCTACTCCGGCGAACTTCGAATTTTGGATTTCTAACTACGGTGATTAACTAACCACTAATCTAACTACTGGAATGAAACGCTAACATTAAAAGCTAACTAAAAACACCTAAAAGGGCAGCTCTTATACCTGGGGGCCTCCAGGGAGCAGGGCGGACGCCGGAGCTCCGCCACGACAAAAATCTCCTTCCTCCGGCCGAGTCAAGGTGCTGGGCTACTCCCCCTGTCACGAGGAACAATCCAGGAGCAAGATCTAGGCTTTAGGTTAAAATAAAAGTGGCCAAGAGAAAGGTAGAAAACGAGGAGTCTGGAGATCGATCCGCAAAGTCCGGATCGGGTTCTCGGGAATCGCCTCGAAATTATTGGCGGAGTTGAGTCCATGGAATCGATGTAGGTGTCGGCATGGTCCCGACGAAAGCGCCCTACGCCATTCACTATGCCGGCAGAACATTAGACGAAGCACAAAGAAATTATACAGTGACAGAGAAGGAATTGCTGGCTATGGTTTTCGCCTTAGAGAAGTTCAGATCCTATTTGTTAGGATCAAAAGTCACAGTTTTCATGGACCACTCTACTATCCGGTACCTACAGCAGAAGAAGGATGCCAAGCCAAGACTGATTCGTTGGATCCTTCTCCTCTAGGAATTCGATTTGGAAATCAATGACAAACTTGGAGTTCAGAATGTGGTAGCAGATCATCTCTCCAGAATAGAGCAGCATGAGCCTCCTACGAGCAATGCACCTATCATAGAAACCTTCCCTGACGAATCCATCTTAGCAGTGGATTCTCTTCCTTGGTATGCTGACATTGTCAATTACCTCGCCTCTGGGGTAATACCTTCAGATTGGACGAAAAACCAGAAGAACAAATTCATGTCGACCATCCTCTTCTACCAGTGGGAAGATCCTCTTTTATTCAGAGAAGGAGCAGATTGTATTTGGCGCAGGTGCATCCCTCAGACGGAGCAATCTAGTGTCCTCGAGCATTGTCATTCACTCGAATCTGGTGGACATCACTCTGGAGATCGTACGACAGCGAAAGTATTGCAGTGTGGCTTCTGGTGGCCCACACTATTCAAGGATGCAGCAGAGTTTGTTAAAAGATGTATTGACTGTCAGCGACTGAAAGGTACACTCACTACCAAAGATTCAATGCCTCTGAAAATCATTCAGATAGCAGACGTTTTCGATGCATGGGGTATTGACTTCATGGGACCTTTCCCTAACAGTCAAGGTTTTGAGCACATCCTTCTTGCCGTAGATTACGTGAGTCGTTGGGTTGAAGCTATTCCCGCCCGAGCCGCCGACAGCAAAACAGTTTGCCAGTTTCTGAAGAAGAACATCATTTCACGGTTTGGGATACCGAAGATTCTCATCTCAGACGGGGGTAGCCACTTCATCAACAAAGAGGTTAAGAAGTTAACGAAGGAGTACGTCATCGATCACCGTGTCGCGTCTCCTTATCATCCGCAGACCAATGGCATGGCAGAGTTGTCAAACAGAGAAATCAAGACCATATTGCAGAAACTTGTTAGGCCAAACAGAAAATACTGGTCTCAACTCTTGGACTCAGCTCTATGGGCTTACCGAACGGCCTACAAGTCTCCCTTGGGCATGTCGCCCTACCGTCTTGTATATGGGAAACCATGCCATCTGCCCGTGGAATTAATTCACAAATCTCTTTGGGCAATCAACAGTTGTAATTTGGACTCACGCAGAAGTGGTCAGAAGAGAAAAGACGATCTGAACAAGCTCTTGGAATTCCGAGACTGTGCATACGATAACACCTTGATGTACAAAGAAAAGGTGAAACGCTGGCATGATCGGCACATCAGACGAAAGAACTTCGACGTTGGACAGAAAGTGTGGCTATTTGATGCAAAGTTGCGGATATTCCCAGGCAAATTAAAGAGTAAGTGGACAGGGCCATTCCGAGTATGTGAAGTGCGTGACAACGGAAGCATCGCTATATCAGAATTGTCCCCTGATGCACAGCCCTTCGTCGTCAACGGCCAACTACTGAAGCCTTACCTTGAACCAGATGCATTCTTGGTCGTTGTTGGCTCTATTCAGTTAGTGCACCACGATGATAGCTTCACAGCACCTGCGGCATCGAAAGATTCAGACGATGTACTCCAACCACTGTTTCTCTGATTTTCTTCTTTTCTTCTTTTTTTCTTTTCCTTTTCTATTTTCTTTTTCTATCTTAAAAAGATGCCGCCCTTGTAGACAGTTTTCTGTACTTAGGACGTACTTTGTCCTAAGTATAGGGGGGATGTGCACCCCGAGTTTTTCATTTCATTCCGATCCTCTCCATTGTCTCCTCTTCTTGTCTATACTTAGGAATATCTTACCCTAAGTATAGGGGGAGACAATCTGAGTACGATCAGTATATTCCTACCCTTGACCCTCCCTGCCTTTTTGTACAGTCTTCTATACTTAGGATTATTTGATCCTAAGTATAGGGGGACGGTCAACTTCTCATTCATTCATTTCATTCTTATCTATTCTTTAGACTTGTCTATACTCAGTACGAGTTATGTCTCTATTTTTCTCTTCGATCTATGAGGACATAGCTCAAGCTTAGTATAGAGGGGTCGTATATACCATGTATATACTAAAAGCCATAACTCATACTGAAAAATAAAATATCACTTTAACATAAAATAAAATGTAAAAGGTAGCTTTATAATAATGAAAGATGATTGTGAGTTCCTCAGACTCCTTATAATTGTACTGATTATTAAGTCAGAAAAGTGTTTTTCGCAAAACATTCTTTTTAGAAAATCTTGTGAAAATTGTTTAAAAATAGGGTGTACAAGTATTCAATGTTTGAAAAAAATTAGATTTGTGTGTAAAATTTATTTTCTTTGAGTGAAAGCAAAATGTGTGAAAACTAGTGTGCAAATGATTGTGAAAATTTGATTGTCAAAATTGTTTTGGAAAAATCTATCTATGTTGTGTAAAACCTTTGTTAAAGGATTTTCAAATGCGTGAACATGTTTGCAAAATTATTTTGGACTAGAGTTTTCAAAAACCATTGTGAAAATGATTCTCGAATAAGTCTGAGGAGTCCGCACAAAAATCTCTCATGTGTAAATAAGGAATAAGCCTAAATAAAGTTTATAAAACCAAAACCATATTGTACATCAAATACAATTTTTCTTCTTTTGTATATACTGATTAAATAAATCAGATACCTATACAGTACGATTTGAAAAATAGTGTGACCAGTTTTGAAAAATTGATGTGAAATGATTTCAAATATGTGAAACTGTTTTGATTGAAAAACTTTTTCTTTGTGTGAAAGAAAGGATTTGAAAAACCTATGTGCAAATATTTTGAAAAATGCTTGTCAAAATTATTGTAAAAATTGTATATATATAGTGTGAAAAATCTTTGCAAAAATAGTTTTCAAATGTGTGTAAACGATTGCAAAAATTATCGTGTACTATAGTTTGCAAAATTATTTTCAAAAACTAATAAGAACACCGTTGCAGATACTTGTAAATCAGAAATAAGACACATACAATTCTTTCTGTACATATCTAAATAAACTACTTCAAACCTGTTAAGCTTTTAGAAATGCCTAAACTTTGTATATAAAGTGGGACGCCCGTGTAAATAAGTGTATATACTTTTTGTATGTTTTCAGTTCTTATTTCCTGTGCAAAAATTCCTTGTGTAAAAACATTCTTTGATTCTTTCAAATTCTTTATGAGAAAATTGCATCATTCATTGTGCATAGCATAAGCATACCATTCATATTCTTTTTGAGTGAAGCTTGATGATTGAATCAGTCTAATAAAGTCTCAAATTGGAGCTCGGTTAGACCTTACCGCACCTAATTGCACCGGAACCTTATGGGAACTAGGTTTAAGGTACTTCAAGTCTATGCAGACTTAATTCTTTGAGAAATCGGGGCTGGGTTCAAGTCACCTCAGCGGACTAACTAGAACTTTTCGAGACACACGTATGACTCTTGCCGACCGTGACCTAACTTGGACACTTGCACCTTTCACTCGGCTCAACTCAGTTGGAGTGGTGAGGGGGTTGGATTTGCCAGTCTGAGACGCACACGAGTGGAAACATTCGTCCTCGTCTAGGGAGGGAAGTGCACCCCAACCTGGTCCAATAGCCATGAGGTCTAAAGACAGGAGATTGTGGGTTGCGATAAAGCTTCAAAAGAGGGATAGTCTACTGGCTCAAGAGGAAAAACTCCTTATGTAAATGCTGCTGTGAATAGTATGTTGAAAAAAAATGATGTTCAGGTTTGTACAAAAATAAAATGCCTGCAAAGTATGTACATATGGTGTAAAGACAATAAGCAAGCTTGAGCTCCAAAGTCAAATATGTAAGCCTACAGCTGGATGACTTGACTACACTGGTCTTGCATCCCGGGATAGGTAGCTACACTGGCTACCATCCATTCTTCTCTTCACCCCCTCCTCTTGAGCTGGTTGCCACTTGAACTTAGAAGGGAATACCCTGCTCCTCAAGGAAAGAGCTGTTGGATTGGGGAATCATTGGGTTGTCATTCTAGAGAAGTCGGTTCTTTTATCATTTCAGTTGGGGAGAGCCACTATCACTTACACCGTACAAGTCAGCTTCATAGTTATAAGGGTTTGCGTATGATGTAGACTAGTTCTGACCCGGCTATTGAGGTGGGTTTAACCGAGTCCTGTGACTATCGAAGGTTGTTGTATGTTAAACTGGTTCCCGACTAGGTTCCACACACATTCACACCCAAGGTCTGATAGGAGCTCTAAGTTCAGATTTTGTAAAGATATGCATTGCACTGAAAGCATCCCTATTCACTCTATATTTCTTTCATTTTCCTTTTTCTTTTTTTTATTCTTTTTGTACTTATTGCATAAGTGTTTGCTAGGGACTAGCAAAGGCAAGTATAGAGGGGTGATGAATCTCCATTTCATCACCTTTATTCTATCATTTTGGCCTCAAAAACCCCAACAAATGCATGTAAATAACATCAAATTGCACATTATAGCATTCATGATTCATTGTATTAATTCCACAGTAAATAAGGTTTTAATGCCAAAATTATAGAATAAAGAGGCGAAAAGAAAAAGGAATAAAATATTGTAAATATTTTATGACCCAAACCCCGAGACCAAGGCCATCATGGTATTGGTCGACAAGGAATAAAGTAGGGGGAGATAAGGGCCAGTATACAATAAATACCTTATTTATTAATGCATTTATTTCTGCATTTTTGGCACCTATTTTGTACATAATTATTTATTCATCAAATAAAGAAACTTTGTACATGAAAGTTGTAGACAATAATGTAAATAAAAATACAAAATTGAGTTTGTGCAAAAATAATACCCAGTGAACATTTTATACACAGAGTAAAAAGCAAAAATCTCAACTTCACAGACCCATATCTTGCAAATAAAAACTCCAAATCACCCAAACTCACCTTTAATTGTATATAGCATTCCATGAACTATTTTATAAAATTGGTTTCATTATTTTGGGAGTCCATATGCAGAAGTTAGGTTTTTGGCCCTTCTTGTATATAGGACTGATTAAAATATTCATTTTATTCAATATTTATTATTTATATAAATTCATATTTTTAGAATTTTGTAAATAATGTATATAATGCATACACATATTAAAAAGTAAAGAAAACCAAAAATAAATTGTAGAATAAAATAAGTTTACAAAATACATAGACAAAATACCTATGCTATATACCTATATATAAATAAAAAAGGATTTTATTTCTTGGTTCTTTCATTTTTATATTTTTATAATAATGTATACATTATAAATAACTTATTAAAAATGTAAATCTAAAATAAAAATCAAGAAAATACAATAAAAAAATTAAGTATACAAAATACATAGATAAAATACCTATAAGTATACCTACATACACCTATACCTATTTATTTAAAAATATAAATAAACTCATAAAAATCAAACAAAAATATCTTTATACTCACAAAAATAAATTATAAATTTATAAAATAAGCCAATAAAATAATAAAAGAAAATAAACAAATTAAAAATAAAATACATAAAAATACATGTAAATACATACAAATACACATTATTCAAATGAAACTATAATAAAACGCTTTGAAAAATTCAATAAAAATCGTAAACAAATACTAGACGAAATAATACACATTTTTTATTTTATAAGAAAAAATTAATAAAATCATTTAAAGTGTCAAATAATTCAATTTCTACTCAGATTCCCTGTTTTGTCTTCTAGCGGCTGGCGTGGACCAATCGCATGCCGGCCTTCGTTGACCTCCGGTCAACTGCTCCCCCAGCCACCCGATGTGACTTTGCGCGTCTCTTCGCCCGTCTTCTCCCATTTTCCCGGGAATACCATCCATCAATCGAAGATGCTTCCTTCGCAAGAATTGTTCTCTAATCATCACTGAAGCCCGCCGATTCTTTGGATCAACCTAATAATCTTTAGATCATGTAATAATCGCCAGTCAATAAGGCTACCTGCCATTGTTTATAAATAAGTAGCTCCGCCTCCTTCCTCGGATTTGGCCACTTTTATTCCAACCTAAAGCCTAGATCTTGCTCCTGGATTGTTCCTCGTGACAGGGGGAGTAGCCCAGCACCTTGACTCGGCCGGAGGAAGGAGATTTTTGTCGTGGCAGAGCTCCGGCATCCGCCCTGCTCCCTGGAGGACCCCAGGTATAAGAGCTGCCATTTTATGCGTTTTTAGTTAGCTTTTAATGTTAGCGTTTCATTCTAATAGTTAGATTAGTTGTTAGTTAATCACCGTAGCTTTAAAACCAAAATTCGAAGTTCGCCGGAGCTCGGCTCCGGTGACTTCTCCACCACTGTCCCGACTGTTTCCAACCGCCCCGAGCATCCCATTTCAAACCTCGACGCCTTCTCCATCTATCGCGCATGTTTGTTCAACCCAGGACCCTAGGTCCTGGCGAATCGGGGCTCCTCCTCCGCCGTTCGCCGGAGCCCCTCCGCCCACCTTCATTTAGCATCGTAGCTTCAAAACCCCGGGTCGAGGAGAAAGCTCGCTCGCCCGCGGTTCTTCCTGTGCAGGTACATCGAAGAATCGAGCCCAACTGGGCTCGCATTGAACCAGGAAGAGGTTCCTGGGGGTCCCTTTCTTCTTCGACCTCGCTCTATCGACTTGGGCCCCCATGAGCCATGAAAGCACCATCAGTCGACGCAGGATGCTTCCAGCTACCTTCAGAACACCTCAGACGCACCGGAGAGCCCCGGAGGAGCCCGAGCTCCTCGATCAAAGCTCGCCAGGCGCGAGCTTCTTCCCAGTTCTTCCGGGGAGCTCTAGCACCGTCGGATCAGGAGGGTCGTCCCGGATTCAACAGGAGCCGTCCGATGGAGCATCGCATCAACCGTCAGATCAGCTTGGCTGGTCTAATCTCAGCCTCCCATCGGTGAAGCATCATCGGGCGAGGAGGTGACGACGCGTGGCAAGTGAAGAGAGCTGCGCCGTTGGATGCCACGCCTTGTTTAGGGGTAAATTTCACATCCAGCCCCTTCACTTTTTGTATTTATTATTTAATGCCAAAAATAAAAGTCTCAGTTGTAAATAAAATGTATATTTTGCAGAAGGACCCCCGATGTTTTAAGATTTGCACTTTAGTCCTTCCGCGCCTCACGTGCAGCACCCACGTGAGGCGCATGAAATTTTGCATTTAAACCCCGTCGGGTTCTTGTAATTATTAAATGGTCCTGAAAATAAAAGTTAAAGTGTATTTTTATTGTGATTTTTGCATGTATACCCATGTGAACTATTCTATTTGCAAAAATACCCCTGCCAGGCCATTTAATTTTTGAATGCTTTGTCTATTTATTTTGTGCTCCATATTAAATCGAAAAATCTTGCAAAAATAGACTTAAGCTCCTGTTAGTGTACCCTTGCACGCCATATTTTTAGTTTTCCAATTTGTTTCATTTTTGCATTTATTAAAAATAAAAAACATGCCTTTTATTTACTGTCTAGATTATAAAATCCCAAAAAATATCAAAATGCCTTGAAAAATTCCAAAAAAAATCCCTATGATGTACTTTGAGCTATTTTAGTGTCAATCCAAAAATCCCTAAAAATCACAAAAGGAAAACCTTAAAAATTCAAAAATACCCAAAAACTTCAAAAAAATATTAAAAATCAAAGAAAAAAAAAACATAAACCCAGGCCCTATGTATGCTATATTCTATGATCTGTATTAGAAAAATAGAGTGGAAAAATTTTGAGGCTGTTAGCTATTTTTAATGTCTATTTTTGTGACAGCCAGAACCTATTCCACTGTTTGTTATTATTTAGCTATTTACAAATACTAAAAATATTTTCAAAAAGGCCCAAAAATCACAAAAACAGTAAAAAATGATGAAAACCCCAAAAAGACTTTATTCCTTAATTTTTGACTATTTTTGAGTATTTTTGGAAATATTATAGTACCCCTTTATGTGTATATAAGTATTTCCTAAAAAAAGAAAAATATATATATATATATGTATATATATATCTAGTTATTTATATGTATTCTTATATTTATTTATTATTATTATATATATATATAAAGTACATATATAATTTATTGTACTTATATATACCTATATATATTGTATGTATATACTAACCCTCTATGGGTATCCATACATCTTTATATTATATATAATACATATATATATTATCTAATTATATTATTATTATTATCTATATATATAAACAAAAAAATATAAAAAAAATAAAATATAATATAATATAATTAATTAATTAATTAAAAACCCACTTCACACAAGGATGACAATTTTGCACATGTAGGCTCATGCATTTTGTTTTGCTCTCTGTGGTTCGACCTCTACATGCTTGTTCCCTATACATTTTATGGTAGAGTAAATAAAGATTAATTCACATTTCTTTTTGAACTTCATTGATGTATTCTTTTGTTGTGGGTTAGTTGCTGATCAACCCATATTCTGCGAGCGGTCGCCTCAGCGACTCTTCTCATATTTTTTATTGGAGACCCTTGTGGTTTATGCGGTCATCAAGCATGTCACCCTATCGTCTTGTATATGGGAAGCCGTGCCATTTGCCCGTCGTAATTCACAAGTCTTTATGGGCAACTAACATGTGCAATTTGGACTCACGAAAAAGTGGTCAGAAAAGAAGGGATGATCTGAATAGACTCTTGGAGTTCCGAAACTATGCATATGATAACACATTGATGTACAAAAAGAAGGTGAAACGCTGGCATGACCGGTACATCATACGAAAGACCTTTGATGTTGGACAGAAAGTGTGGTTATTTGATGCAAAGTTGCGGATCTTCCCAGGCAAATTAAAGAGTAAGTGGACAAGGCCATTCCGAGTTTGTGAAGTGTGTGACAATGGAAGTATTGCCATATCAGAATTGTCTCCTGACGCACAACCATTCGCCGTCAACGGTCAACTCTTGAAACCTTACCTTGAGCCTGATACGTTCTTGGTCGTTATCGACTCCATTCATCTCGCGCACCATGAAGATATATCCACAACAGTGACAACATCAGAAGATTCAGACGTTGCACCTCAAAAACCGTTTATCTGATTTTCTTCTTTTTCTCTTTTGTCTTCATTTTTGTATCAAGAAGTGTTGCCCCTTCTGTCAGTCTTCTATACTTAGGATGCACTTTGTCCTAAGTATAGGGGGTATACACCTCGAGTGTTCTATTCTTTGCGATCCTCTCCATTGTCTCCTCTTCTTGTCTATACTTAGGGATATTTTACCCTAAGTATAGGGGGAGACAATCTGAGTACGATCTGTTTATTCCCACCCTTGACCCTCCCTGCTTTGTGTACAGTCTGCTATACTTAGGATTACTTGATCCTATGTATAGGGGGACAGTCAACTTCGCGTTCATTCATTCTTTCCTACATTTATTTATTTATTTAGACTTGTCTATACTCAATACGAGTTATGTCTTCTCTTTTCTCTTCGATCTATGAGGACATAGCTCAAGCTAAGTATAGGGGAGTCGTATATACCATGTATATACTATAAGCCATAACTCATACTGTAAATAAAAGACTAACTCAAGTTAAAAGGTATGTAAAAAGTATGTCTATAATAATAAAAGATGATTGTGAGCTCCTCAAACTCTTTTTGTCTATACTGATTAATAAATCAGGAAAAGCGCTTTGTGTACAATGTTTTCTTTGTAAAATCTTTTGAAAATTGCTTGAAAAATAGTGTGTACAAGTATTCAAACTTTGTAAATAGTTTTAATTGCAAAATTTATTTTCTTTGAGTGAAATAAAAATGTGTGAAAAAAAATAATAGTTTGCAAATGATTGGAAAATTTGGTTGTCAAATGGTTTTGAAAAAATCTACCTATAATGTTTTGAAAAACCTTTGCAAAAATCATTTTCAAATGTGTGTACATGTTTATAAAATTATTTTGGTCTATAGTCTTCAAAATCTTTTGAAAATGATTCTCGAATAAGTCTGAGGAGTCTGCACAAAATTCTCTCATACAAAAATAAGCAATAATTCCAAATAAAACTTACAAGAGCCTAAACCATGTTGTATATAAAATTTAGTTCTTTTATATATACTTATTAATAAATCATGTTAAATACCTTTACAGTATGATTTGAAAAATAGTGTGAACTGTTTGAAAACTTGCTGTGAAATGTTTTCAACCTGTGTAAAGTTGCTTTGTTTGAAAAAAATTTCTTCCTTGTGTGAAATAAAGGATTTGAAAACCTATGTGCAAATGTTTGGAAAAATGTTTGTAAAAACTATTGTGGAAAATGTATATATATAGTGTGACAAATCTTTGCAAAATAGTTTTCAAATGTGTGTAAATGCTTGCAAAAATTATTGTGTACTATAGTTTGCAAAATTAGTTTCAAATAAATCTGAGGGATAAAAGTATCATTACAAATAAAATACATAAAATTCTTTCTTTGTATAAAGATAACCCAAATAAATTACTTTATTAAAACCTGAAAATCTTTAAAAGGCCTTAAATCTTATAAAATAAAGCAGCACGCCCGTGTAAATAAGTGTGTATACTTTTTGTATGTGTCAAGCTTTTTATTTGTAAAAATTCTTTGTGTGAAAAGATTCTTTGATTTTTGAAAATTCTTTGTGAAAAATTGCATCATTCATTGTGCATAGCATGAGCATGCCATTCATACTCTTTTTGAGTGAGCTTGATGATTGAACTAGTCCACTAAAGTCTAAAATTGGAGCTTGGTTAGACCTTACTGCACCTAACTGCACTAGAACCTTATGGGAACTAGGTTTAAGGTACTTCAGGTCTAGTCAGACTTAATTCTTTGAGAAAGCAGTGTTGGGTTCAAGTCAACTCAACTGACTAACTAGAACTTTTCGAGACACACGCATGACTCTTGTCGGCCGTGACCTAACTTGGACGCCTGCACCTTTCACTTGGCTCAACTCATTTGGAGTGGTGAGGGGGTTGGATTTGCCAGTCTGAGATGCACACGGGTGGAAACATTCGTCCTCATATAGGGAGGGAAGTGCACCCCAACTTGGTCCAGTAGTCATGAGGTCTAACGACAGGAGAGTGTGGGTTGCGATAATGCTTCAAAAGAGGGATAGTCTACTAGCTCAAGAGGAAAAACTCCTTATGTAAATGCTGTTGTGAATAGTAGTTCAAAAAAATGGTCAGGCCTGTACAAAAATAAAATACCTGCAAAGTATGTACATATGTTGTAAAGCCAAAGCAAGCTTGAGTTCCAAAGTCAGATGACTCGACTACACTGGTCTTGCATCCTAGGATAGGTAGCTATACTGACTACCATCCATTCTTCTCTTCACCCCCTCCTCTTGAGCTTGTTGCCACTTGAACTTAAAAGGGAATACCCCGCTCCTCGAGGAAAGAGCTGTTGGATTAGGGAATCATTGGGTTGTCATTCAGGAGAAGCTAGTCTCTTTGTCATTTCAGTTGGGGAGAGCCACTACCACTTACATTGTACAAGTCAGCTTCATAGTCATAAGGGTTCGCGTATGATGTAGGCTAGTTCTGACCAGGCTATTGAGGTGGGTTGAACCGAGTTTTGTGACTCTCAAAGGTTGTTGTGTTTTAAAGCTGGTTCCCGACTAGATTCTACACACATCCACACCCAAGGTCTAGAAGAAGCTCCAAATTCTGATTTTGTAAGGACATATATTGCACTGAAGGCAACCCTATTCACTCTATCTTTTTCCGTTCTCCTTTTATTTTCTTCTTATTCTTTGTTCTTTCTTACTTATTGCATAAGTATTTGCTAGGGACTAGCAAAGGCAAGTATAGGGGGTGATGAATCTCCATTTCATCACCTTTACTCTATCATTTTGGCCTTAAAAACCTCAGCAAATGCATGTAAATAGCATCAATATGTACAAAATAGCATCCATTATTTATTGTATTCAGTGTACATAAAATAAAGCTTTTAATGCCAAAATTATAGAATAAAGAGAAGAAAAGAAAAAGGAAAAATATTGAAAATATTTTATGACCCAAACCCCGAGACCAAGGCCAGAATGGAATTGGTCGACAAGGAATAAAGTAGGGGGAGATAAGGGCCAATCACACAATAAATTCCTCATTTATTTATTCATTCATATATGCATTTTTGACACCTATTTTATATTTAATTATTTATTCATCAAATAGAAATATTTTGTACATGAAAGTTGTAGATAATAATGTGAATAAAAATACAAAATTGAGTTTGTACAAAAATAATACACAGCGTACATTTTATACACAGAATAAAAAGCTAGAATCTCAACTTCACAGACCCATATCTTCCAAATAAAACTCAAAATACACGAAAATCACCTTTAATTGTATATAGCTTCTCAAGAACTATTTAATAAAATTGGTTTCATAATTTTTGGAGTTCATCTGTGAAAGTTAGGTTTTTAGCCCCTCATTGTACATAGTACTGATTAAAATATTCATTATATTCATTTTATTATTTTTATAAATTTCTATTTTTAGAATTTTGTAAATAATATAAAAAATGCATATACATATTGAAATTAGCATAAAACCAAAAAGAAATTGAAAAATAAAATAAGTCTATAAAATACATAGACTAAAAATGCCTATGTTCCCTATGTATATAAATAAAAGGAAATCTCATTCTTTTATTCCTTCTTCATCTAGATTTTTGTTAAATTGTAAATATCATCCATACTCTATTAAAATATAAATCAAAAATAAAAACAAATAAAAGTCATTAAATAAATAAAATTACATAAAATACAGGTAAAATACCTATGAGTATACCTACATACTATATACACTTAATTATTTAGATATACAAATAAACTCATAAAAATCAAATAAAAATACATTTATATTCCCAAAAATAATCTATAAATATAAAAGATATAAAATATTAAAATAATAAAATATAATACACAAAATAAAAATAAATTATATAAAATACATATAAATATACTTATAAATACATCACTAAAATAAACCCATAATAAAATTCATCAAAAAAATAAATAAAAATCATAAATAAATACTACATTAATTAATAAATATTTTTTATTTTATAAGTATAAATTAATAAAATCGTTTATTAGGTTTAAATAAAGGGTCAAGTCGATGCTAATGTGGACCAATCAGGTCCCGGCCTTTGTTGACTGCCCGGTCAACTCCTCTGCCCCCTAGTTGCCTGGTGTCAAACGTCACTTCGGCCCATCTTCTCTGACTTTCCCCTTCTATTCCTTTGACTTTCGAGCGAAGATTCCTTCATGAAAAAGCTCGGTCTATGCTCCAATCTTCACGCCAGCATCGTAGATCCATCATCTGACCCATTGATTCTTTGTGGCACCCTGGTCAATAAGGGTGCGTCACCATGGATATAAATAAAACCCTCGATCTCCTCCTCCATTTTGGTCTCCCTTCGGTCGCCTTCCACCCTTGTTTCCAGTCTCTTGAGGATCCTTGTGACAGGGGGGGTTCTCCTGGACGCTTCAGCCGGTCGGAGGAGTTGAGGGAAGCACCCACGGCTGTCGCTCGCCGGAGATCTTGCTCCCTGGTCGACCACCAGGTATAAGAGATGCCTTTATCTTGTTTTGTAGCTTTGTTTTTGTTCTTAGTCTTTAATCCAGTAGTTAGATTAATCATTAGGCCCATTAGGTGCCCGATTAAGGCCCAGA
>JAZKJV010006174.1:0-67612 GCA_037367405.1 Ottelia alismoides | reverse complement strand
TTTTAGGATTTAAATAGCCTAAAAAAGGAGTGAATATCTATAGTAGAGGAAACCTAAGCTCTTAAAGAATGAACAAAATAAGTGTGCATGAGAAAAAATGTGAATCTTCTTAGATACTGAATCTGTAAGCTGTATCTACATGAAGAGTGGTCTGAAGTATCTGTATTGTATTCGCTCTGCATGAAGTTGATAATTTCAACTTGGACTAACTGCTCTTTGGAATCGAGACAGTGCTTCAACATTTGTCCATTAACTAGAGAGGAATGTGCACCATCTGTGAGATCAACTATCTCTACACTTTCGTTGTTGTGCACTTCCTTAACTATGAAGGAACCCATCCATTTAGATTTGAGCTTACCATGAAAAACCTTCAACTTGGCATTAACCAACCATACCTTTTGTCCCAGGACAAAGTTCTTGCACCTAATGTACATATCATGCCACTTCTTATCCTTATCCTTATAGATCAGACCGTTGTCGTACTCCCGGTTTCTGATTTCCACGAGCTTGTTCAAGTTCAAGTCATGACGAAGCTTCCCTAGGTAACAACTCCAATTCACTTACTTTATTGCCATTTTGATTTATGAATTAATTCCACAGGCAAATGACATGACTTGCCATAGATCATCTGGAAAGGTGAAGTACCGAGTGGAGTCTTGTAGATTGCTAAATATTTTTAATGAAACTTAGATTGAAGCTTAGTTATGATGAAATGAACCTACTGGAATATTTTTAGATTGAAGCTTAGTTATTACGAAAAGCACCTACTGTAATATTTTTAGAATTTTCTGATGATATTTGAATTTGTTACGAATTTGCTACTGGAATAGAGTGAATCTGAGCAGTTAATTTTAAATAAATCCATAATAAAAATTCACACCAAACCAAAATTATCTCAATAGATATTTTAATGTGCAATTCAGAATACTTGAGTTTGCAGAAAAATATTACATTTGGTTTAAAATAAAAATCAATTCTGAATTTCACTCAACAATTTATTTCAGGAATATGAGACCTCCATTTTCATTGATATTTGTATATAAGTTAAAACACAATTGAATGCACAATCTACAGATTTAAGGATATTTTCAGAGCATGCAGTGACTCTATATGATTTTCAGAACATAAATAGATAAAATATCCATGAATTTTAATATCTAAATTTTAGTATATCAGGGCCAAGTCACAAATTAAAAATTATAACCCATATCTATTCTAGTAAAGAATGAAATGAACATCAAGATATTTTATATTTAATAAAATTATTAAACATGACAGTCCAAAATCAAGTATGAACACAAGGTGCAACTTGCAAATACTGGAATATGCTTCAATAAAAAAAATGTTGTTCCAAATAGAAGTTCTTTAATTGCCAAATTAACAGGGGTCGGGCGCAAATGTTCTGGAGGTGCATGTGCATTGTTTTTTTTGGGAAAAGGGGTATCCTCCTCTTCCTCCTTCGATCGAACCCAAAGGAGAAAGCCCCCCTTCTTTTCTCTTGCGACTGATTGTGGAGTGCAGCGAGACACAACCGTATGCAGCGACAATGCGGGGGGGGGGGGGGGGTTGCTGCTGCTGTACTGCAGTGGAGGAGAGGAGGTGTTCGGCTGCTGGAAGGAGGATGGCAGCAAGGGGGGGCAGAGGTGCTGGAGTGCGGCCATCGTTGTGTTGCGGCGAAGGAGCGGAGGCACACATCTGCTTGCACTGTTGTAAAAGTCGACCGACTATAGTCGGTCCGACTAGTCGAGTCGGAGGGGTAGCCGACTCGACTAGGCATAGTCGGCCATTAGTCAGTTAACCCGACTAATCGGGCCACCTACTCGGCCGACTTTTACGTAGAGGTTTTTTTTATCTTTTTTATTTTTTGTCTTTTTTAAAAATCAAACCTATTCTAATATGCTTAATGTTATATTTAAAGTCAATTACTCCTTTTGTTTCATTATAATAGTATAGAAAATATTCAAATCTATGCAAATATATAAGAATATATGTATAAAAATAATTTATATTGCAAATATATAAGAATATATGTATAAAAATGATTTATATTTTAAAAATAAATAAAAAATTCAAAACCGACTAATGGCCGACTAAATCCGATTAGTCGTCCGACTACCGATTAATCTTTAGTCAGTGACCCCACCGATCGAGTACCGACTACCGATTTCTACAACCTTGTCAGCTAGAGTGTGGGAGGAGGAGCAGTGACAGTGAGAGAGCTCTACGGAGTGGGGCGTGTAGAGGTAGACGGGGAGAGGGCTCTATGGAGCTCTCTGCTATTGTGAGGAAGATGTAGGCTGCTGCTCATGGCGGTGGCAGTGCACGACAGGGATGACAGAGAGACGTGGGGTTCAGCGACACACACAACCACACACGGGCTAAGGAGGAGTGCGGTGGCGGTCGTGGAGGCGAGGCGGCCGATGGTGCGACGTACACAAATGTGAGGTGGTGATGAAGTTGTGGTGGCGGAGTTGCGGAAAGATCATGGTAGATGTGTTGAACGGAGGAGAGGAGCAGAGAAAGAAGAAGGGAAAGAATAGGAAGTAGAAGAGGAAGATGAAAGAAGGATAAGGAGGAGATTACCTGAGATGGGTTCGTCTGAAGGCGGAGAAGCTCGACGGAGCGCTGTTGTCATCACCTCGAGCGTGCAGTGAGTCACGCGAAGCTCGAGGATCCGCTCTAAGGTGACCGCAGTTCTCAACTCTTTGGCACTCAACTCTCACAAGAGATGGAAGGTGAGGATTAACAAATAAGATGAATGGGAAGTTAGGAAGGAAGTGGGGTGGAATGGAAGTTGGAGAAGTAGTGGAAGAGGTAGGGAAGAATGTTAGATGGTGGAAAAAAATAAAAATAAAATAAAAAATAAAAAGTAAACTACTAAAGTAAAATAAAGAGAAAATAAAAAATGGAAAATTTACAAAGTATCAATATGGAAAATATAGATCTAGATGAGATCTACATTTTACATGTAGACCTTGAAATCGGAACCAAACAATATGTACAAGAAAAGAAGAATTTTTTATTGCATTGTAAATAATTAAAATATAAATTTATATTTTTTTCTATTTTTTATATTTTAATTAAAAGATATTTCTAAAATAAAAATAAATACTAGAAATAAAGTAAAACACAAACACTTTTTTGAGATTTTTAATAAATAAGAAAAAGCAAAAGAAAAAGAAGGAAAGATTAATATCTACACTATAAATAAAGACAGTTTGCATTATTTTCAATGAAAAAATAGTTTATTTTAATTTTTAGAATCTGTACTTTATTATGATATGTAATAAAGAAATTAATAGAAGAAGAAAGAAATCAAAATGGGTTAATTTGTACATAAAATGTCAGTGTCAAGTTTGTACATATCTACAACTAGGTCCCAAAACTGAAATTTTGCAAACAAGCTCCAATTTTTAATGAAAATACTTTCACTGGATAGATAATTTTATTAAGAGGTCTTTAAAATAGAGTTTGGTGAATTTGGAATTTATACGGAGAGGGAATTTAGTCGAGAAATTGAACTTGCTAATTTTTCGATTCAAGAACTATATGTATTTATTGAAGGTGGGAATTCTTTTGTAATTATACATATATATATATATTTGCGTATGTGTGTACAATTTGGAAGAAGAATTAAGTCAAAAGGAGTTACTATAAAATTATTAAAATGCAAGGAAATTTGAGCTTTTTACGGGTGAATATATACACATTTTTAGTTCTTTATTTTTTTGTGATTTTTATTCTGAATTATTTGATGGACTTATTTACAAGATAAATATACATTAATAGTCTATTTTTATTGATAGTTGGATATTGTTAATTTATTTAATTTAGGGGCATTTATTTGATGTTTTGTTCAAAAAGTCAAGCTAAGATTAATATGTTAAGATGATGAATCACATATTCATCACTTAACTAAATTTCTCCTGGATAAGTCCATGGTCAAACATAGGGACACTACCGTCTATGCTATCTAATTAGGCCCTAAAATGTGTGATTAGGTTACTCTAAAGGTGCATTTGGTACGCGGGTTAGAGCGGGTTAAACGGTAGATGGTAAGTCATTTTTGTGTTTTGGTGTTTGGATAAAGAGTTAAATTGGGGTGGATTTGTTGTGATGTGATTGTGTTGATGTTTGAAAAAGTGAGTAGTTATTGTGATGTCATTGTATTGATGTTTGGAAAATTGAGTAGAAGTTGAGTAGTTTATAATTTTTATATGATATGATAGTTATTTTTTGATGGAGTGGATAAAAGAGAATTGATTTATTTAATGTATTAAAAAAGAGAAAAAGTGGGTCCCATGTTAGAGAGGAAGAATGGGCTAAGGGGGGTAAACCCCCCAAAGGGGGTTTAACCCCTTAGTCGAACGACCCCTAAGGGTTATCTAGGTCGAGGGAGCAAAAACACAACAAAATGGATGAATGAATTTTTATGGCTTTTTCAGCGCAATAAATATATTTGCTACGAAATAAAAACATATGCGAATCACAACACAAACACATAGACATACAATCAAAATTTAGCTCCTGGATTAATGATTTAACAATTAAGTCCAAAGTTACTCCAAATATTCTTATTTAACCTCTAAATTGATATCTTAATTCATTGCACCATTTAATGGAACCAAATTTCATTTCAAGTTCATCTTAGCACCTTATATCATAATGCAAAATCTAGAATTAATATTCAACATAGATCATGCAAGGTTCTTAATTTAATAACAATAAAATGAAGCACATCAAGGGCTTAATGTCACGTTAAATTAACTCAACATGTGAATTAGGTCTCAATCAATAAAATTTAAAGGGCATTAGACTTCTCAGAGTCAAAATCAACAAGCTACATTAGAGATCTAGTTACATACATGAAGAGCATGAAACGATCGTTCAAACAAGATCAATTTCATGAATTTGGTATTAAGGTACTCAAGATATTAATTAATTAAGACAATGTCATATTTGTGATAAAAACATAATAAAGTATAATAAAAAGGTCCAAAATAATGTCTAAAATGCAAATAAAGAAGCCATTGGAGATAAACATGCAACTACACAATGCACGGGGGCATATATCACTACAACAAAAATGTTATTTAGCAACAAATCAGTTTATGACAATTAGATGATTTGTCACTAATAACTGACTTTATCAACAAAATAAATTTATCGTCACTATAACAAATGTTTTAGTTGACGGATTATGTTAGTAACACAATTATGTGTCACAATTGATTTTTTATTTAGCAACATGTGTCTTTCATGGCATGAATCATTTAAAAATCACATAAATTTTTTTTCCAACATAAATGATTGGTGCCATTCCTGAAATTAAGTTCACTAATTTTTGATCTCATATTTTGGGTAGAAGTTGAATTGTAGTTATTTTTTCTTAATCACTAATTTAATCTTTTGGTTTTAAAAATCCAATCTTTCAATGTCTTGTAACATATATATATATATATAATAACTAATTATGAGACAATTATGGAGATCTCAGATGCATATATTTGACAAGTTCATTCTATATTGCATATTGCTCTTAATGTTGATAATGAAAGAAATGTTATTTTTCGTTAAGATGTTGTGGTATATTTTAGATTTTAGTGATTCTTGAAGTATCTCTTTATTGCATATCCTAATGTTCTTCATTAGATTAATCGAATTTTTTGATATTTATAATCAATTGAAGTGATCTATACTGTGTTGTATATGAACATAGATCGTGGATTTTTTTGATATCGACATATTATGTTTTAATAGTAAATATCCATTAAAAAACTAAAATTTTGCTACCAATAAAAACAATGGCATTAGAAAGCATTGTATATAGTTTGTGTGACAATAAAAATACCGTAATGAAATGATTTATGGTATGGTATCCTAGCATTTTAGAATATCATTTACAATAATATTTCTCTCCAAAATTAAATAAGCAATCCATTCACAATAACATTACTTCTTTTGTCATAATTGCAAATAAAAAACTTAAGGCACGTACCCAAAAAAAGCCTCATTAACTACTTTCCCTTCTCTCCCGCGCACCCCCTTTTTCCCCTCCCCGCGCGCAACCCTTTTCCTCTTCCCTCCCGCGCCCCCGTTTTCCCCTTGACCTCGCGCCCCTCTCTGTTTTCCAGAGATAGAAACTGTTCCCTCCCATTACCCATTAGTTAGACTATACAGTTGAGGAGAGATCTTTCCAAATCCTCTCTTCTTTTTTTTTGTGGTTTGCATATCCTCTTCCGCACGAGGAATTCCCATGAGGTTAGACTACATGTTTAATATGTGATGATTTAGAAAGATTTTTTATTTTAAAGATATTTATTTTCATTAGGAGAGTCTGATCTTGTTGGATTGTTCCGAAGCTCACCAATTCTATTGTGCTTACAAGGTATTCGATGTTTTGTCTTAATGGAAATCATATTTTTTTAGTATCCTTGACATGCCAACTATTTAAATTTTTATGCGATTTCATATGCCTAGAACTTTATTATTTATCCATAGCCTAATATAAACTTTCAAACCTGGTAATATGATGCAGCGTTAATCCTAATAATTTGTTTTAAGCGTATCATGATGATATTGTAGATATAGGATGTTCCATTATTTGTTGGTGCTCCCATTACGTGTTGTTGTGTTAATGGTGTTGTCGAGTAGTTGAGAGGCCATCCTCCCTTTTGATTCATGAATTGATTAGATATTGTAAACTATAAATATTTATTAGTGATACAGAGTTAATTTTTTCATATCTCTATTTAACTTGAAGAATATTATTAGAGATATATTTGGATTAGTCTTTTAATAACTGATTATTTTAGTATACAAATCAACCATACTGTATCCATTGATACATGGAAGTAGTCTGTTATATATATGTCCATGGTTATATATCCCTACTTGTATTATAAATACTAATCTATCCATGTCCATGGTTCATATCAAGAAAATATGTCACGTTTTAGCTTTATCCAAAAAATTTGCTTGCACTTCAATGTGAATGGTTAGAATTTGTAATTTCAGAATACATAAGCATGTGTTGCCCTGTCAGGATTCAACTAGACTTTAAGCTTATGGCACACTTTATCCTTAGGCTCAAGATATGTTATGAGAAAAGGTAGAGACAAATGTTAGACCATGTAATTACGAGAATAAGTGGGTTATGAAGTGCAAGATGTCCGTTTCACTTACTCTTAAATTTGTGCATGCAAGTTGTTGGATACGATTTTTGGCTACGTAAATAAAAAGATGATGACACATTCAATGTAAAGTTTAATTATACATAAACTATTTGAATTAAAAGTCCACTACTTTACTGTGACAAGAAACAATTATGCTAGTGTAATTGACTACGACAGAAAAGATTTATACTACTGAAAATAAAAGAAAAGGGGTCACCCAGGTGCTGCTATCGGGTCTCCATGTTCACTGCCTAAATATATACTGGTCGCCTGCTTGTCGAGGGATGTCACAACGGTAGTCGAGTGGTTGATCAACATACCTCCCCCAATACGGGTCTATGCTCGCGCAAGGGCATCGACGGGTCTGCAAGTGGTGTCTCATTGCCGGCTGGGCTGGCATGTCCTTCTCGAGGTTTGTAAGAGGCTTCTCGGCTGAGAAGAAGTAGAAGAGGGGAACCGATGGCAGTAGGTGATGGCAGAGAAAAGGATGGAGATGGAGCGGTGGCTTGAATGAGGGTGGTAGTGTGTTGGTCATCTGGACAGTCTCCACGAATGTGTTTGTTTCACTGTCGAGCGTCAACTCTCCCCGTCAAAGGAGCATGAGGACCCGCGTGTCCTTCGTCAGAGTCCCTCACGAAGGGACTTATCGCAGTATCAAGATGATCTTCGGCGAGGTAGGCTCTGCACCTCATGTCGTGGTGTTGTCACCACCACGAGTAGGGAGGATGGCCATTTGAACGGAGTGGGCAGAGGCGGCCTGACGGTCCCTTTCGAGCTCATGTTGCTTGCACAAAGAGGTGCACACTCAAAACACTAAATAGGTGAAATCAAGGCAAGTGTATTGATATATATATATATATATATATAGATTAAATCAAAGAGTGAGTAGTTAATGTTGCATGGTTTAGCGTGGACAAGATGCTAGAATCTTGGGTGCAGAGAACATATGCATGGGATGTTCTTGTCATGTCTCCTCGCTTCTAGTTGATTGTAATTGAACTCCTTCCATTCCAGCAAATTTCTTATGTGACGGAGTGGGCGAGAACTATGGGTTCGAGTTTAATATTATGGTCTTTCAATGTCTGAAGGAGGCAGAAGAAGGAGATGAAGATCGGCTCCCAGATGATGATGTCCCTTTGTCTTATGCTCAGGTTTGTAGTGAACGGTTGAAGAGTTAAAGAGAGTTGTGTTAGATTCGGTTGGGTTAAGATTAAACAGAGAGGACAGAGAACAAGGATCAGAGAGGAGACATGGTGTAAACAAGATCTGCATGGTGTAGAGGGGTAAAGGGTATGTGTGACATTGTCATGCAAATGATTTGTTTGGTGGAGGAAATAGCAAGAATACCCCGGCATGTCTCATATATGATGTATATGTCCTCAACCCATGCACTCATACAACGAATATCTTGGCATTAGTGGTGGGGGTTAAAATGTGGTTCTTTTATGCTATAAGTCCTTGCTTCTTTTATAGTTGGTTGGTCCTTAAATTCATCTTGACGAAATATATTGTCATTACCTTGTGTTGTACTTTTATGATTTTGCCCTCCTAATTTTACCCATATTTTATGTATCTTTCAACTATAGTTATGTGTTTTATAAAATATTTTGTCCATTAATTTACATTGAATAAAGAAGAAAAGTCGTATAGATCTACAACTGATGGATATCAGACATGCTCTTCATCCCATCGTTATTGGCAATAAGACCATCCTACCTGCAGCAAGTTTTACATTGAATAAAGAATAAAAGACCATGTTGTGCAAGTTTTTGAATTCAGTAGAGTTTCCAGATGGGTATGCATCTAATATATCTCGATGCATACAAGTAAGTGAGTGTAA
The DNA here is from genome assembly GCA_037367405.1 of Ottelia alismoides. Taxonomy (NCBI): domain Eukaryota; kingdom Viridiplantae; phylum Streptophyta; class Magnoliopsida; order Alismatales; family Hydrocharitaceae; genus Ottelia; species Ottelia alismoides. Next base: position 58,597 of record JAZKJV010006174.1, on the reverse strand, counting down.
CATATCTGGATTAAAGAGCCATGATTGCCACGTATTGATGCAACAATTACTTTTCTTAGTCGTAGGAGTTGTTTTTCCCAATAAGATGGTAAAATCTACATTGATTGATCTCTGTAATTTTTTCCTATGTCTTTGCTCAAAGGAGATTGATCCAATGAACATTGAGCAACTAGAGCAAAAGATAGTTCTAATACTTTGTCAAGTGGAAAAAATCTTTCCACCATCCTTTTTTGATATTATGGTGCAGTTGCTCGTACATTTGGCTACAGAAGTTAGATTAGTTGATCCAGTTCAATATCGATGGATGTACCCGATTGCAAGGTATGAGTTACTATTATAGGGAAAATAAAATAATTCATTATCATATTATTTACATTAAATACTGATTATATGTGAATACATTTAGGTACTTGCTTACTTTGAAAAGATACGTAAGGAACAAGAGTCATCCAGAGGGCTCAATTGCAGAGGGATACCTAGCAGATGAATGCCTCACATTTTGCTCTAGATATCTTCGTGGAGTTGAGATTCCGTCAAACCAACCACCGCGGAATAATAGAGATGAATTTTCTACAATGGAGGAAAGTTGGTCAATGTTCTCACAGAAAGGTCGTGCATTAGGAAAGAAAACATCGAAGGTATTATATGCTAGTTTATTACAACGAGCACATCGATATATCTTGGCAAATTGTGATGCAGTGAGTTCTTACAAAGTGTAAGATATCTAAAGATCAATTTAATTATATTTTTATAAATTATAAAATTATTGATATCGATATATAGCATCAATTTTCTAGTTTGGTTTAGGAAAAATGCAGGCCACCTTTCTAAATCCTACTTATCTTTTCTATTCGATAGGCTCTAATGTATTTTAAATTCTATCTAGGTTGAAGAGAAAGGAAAAAAGGAATAAATTTCGGAATATCTTAAAGTACTTGCACGTGGTCCTCATGACATTGGAGTTCATTTTTGTGGGTACATAATAAATGGATATAGATTCCACACTAAAGAGAAAGAAAGGAGTAGAAAGACACAAAATAGTGAGGTTATTGTGGATGCCGATACAAATTGCTCATCAAATTATTCTACAAATAATTTATCAATTGGAATTACATCCTTTACTTACAGATATCATTGAGATCAATTATTTTGAGCAATTGAAAATTGTTTTATTTCAATGTGAATGGGTCGATGTTTATTCCAAAGGAAATTTAGAGGTTGATGAGTATGAGATAATACGTGTCAAGATGGCATGTTTGGGGCATAAAAATGACCCATTTATTTTGGCATCTCAAGCTAGACAAGTGTTTTATATACAAGATCTCAAGCAAATTGAATAGAACTTTGTAGCTAGAATAAAACCTAGAGATATATTTGATTTAGAAGAAAATAATAGTAATGATGTTTCTGAGGATATATTGGATAATGATGCAACTGATGAGACATATCCATTTACCTCGTATAATAATGATAATGATGTGGTTGATTTTGATTGGATAAGAACGGATATAGACGACATAACATACATGAAAGACTTTTTTTGATCAACAACGTCGAAGCATAGATGCTCATAAGCAAAACTTGGATGCGACTGAAGAAAGCGAAGAACACCCTTAAGTATCAAAGGCTTTCAGGTTAAGTTGTTGTAACTTTTTATGCTATTTAATACGAAGTTCCTATAAAGTTTATAAAATCAATCCTCTGACCATCTCACTATTTTCCCTTCTTTTTAATTCTTTTATTTAATATTTGCTGGATGTCAAGAGCTACTAGATCTTTTATAACTAGCTTCAATGAAGAAGATGGACCCCGACTTCAATCAACAACACGAGTACTTCCTCCAGTAGGATATCAATCTAACATAATATCAGGTGCATTGAACATTTCTGAAATAAAGGTAAATCGAGTTCAAAAGGGCGCATCTTGTAAGCTTGGTATAACAAACAAGATCAACAGTAAACATGTCTCAGAAGTTGATTTATTAAAGAATAAACAAGTTGTGGATGATGGCATTACCAAGGATTACTCTCAGACTCATGATAGCAGAAGAGTTCACTTAAAAGACCACAATCTTTAGGGGCTCGCCAGGAGGAAGTTATACCATCAAGATGTGCATCTTTATCACTTAATGTGATAAACAATCCTGAATTTAGACTTGGAGAGAGATGTAATATTCTTATATCATTGTATCATTTAAATTGCTTTATTTAGTTGTAGTTACTTTATTTTTTTATGCTTATTGCTGAAGTAAAGATTTGTTTTATTATCCTGAGGATTTAAACAATCTTAATATTGTTACTGATACTCCTTCTACATGCCTTGATCAAGAAAATTCATTATTTAAAGGTATGAATTTCATTATTTATTGAAAATTATTTCTATTAGTTTTATGCACATCAAAGTGTGTATTTGACATGTATTATATTCTTTTTAGTTGCTTCTTCTAATTATACTAGTAACACACTATAATTTCAGACAATATTAGTAAGCCTAAGGGACGATGGGGTCACACTATAGCCTCAAATTATGAATGTTAAGATGGAAAAATGATTTTTATAGAGAAAAATGAACTCAATCAGCTCATTGGAGATTCTCAAAATGATTTGACTACATTTTTGGGGACCATTGCAAGAAATGGCATGCTAGCACCCTTAAACTACAAAGATTGGAGGTTGATGCCCGAGGAGTACAAGATAAAGATGTTAGAATTTGTGAAGGTACTTATTTTCATTTAATATATAAAGTTGATTTATATACTTACTACTTACTTTTTTATAGAGTAAATTTGATTTTGAGGAAGAGATTGGGAAAGTAATTATGGATCTTATTGCAAAAAGTTGGAGATGTTTCAAATCTAATTTGAAACAAGCTTATTACAAACCGCATTTACCTCTTGTAGAACGAAGTGCACATTGAGATCCGCGAGTTATAGAAGATCAATGGAAGTTTCTGATTGACTATTGGGATATAGAATCATCCAAGGTAATAAAGTATTTACATAGGTGGTCCTTAACTTTTATCCTTATATTATTCAATATTTTTACTTTATTATTCATATTTATACGATTGCAGAAACGTTGTGCCCTTAATATGAAAAATAGGAAAAAGCGCAATTTGAAAAAGAAATTGAAAAGATGGGCAGTTGTGAAGATCTGAACAATGTAGCTGAGGTATACAAAAAAGTTGTAGGAAAGGACATAAAAGATGTGGCTATATTACGTCGAAAATATTCGAGCCAAACAAATGTTGAAGAGCAATTACAAAAGCAAAAATTGTTCATGGATCTACAACTCAAAAACAACAACTTGGAATTACAGCGTAAAGAGATCCAAATGCTAAAGGAAAGTCAAATGAATCTACAACATTTGTTCCAATCATTTGGTACTTCTCAGGTGAACAGCTTAATGTCTATGGAAACTCGACAGGTAATACATAAACAATAAGTATATTATCCATTAGCTTTAATATATATTTAAATCTTAACATTACCTTGATGTTCTTAGGAGACTTGTGCGCGGGACTTAAATCAAAGATTGGCCAATCAACATTTGTAGAAGGAGAGGTATGATAGTTTTCTACATTACCAATTTTTTTGAAATAAAATTTTAAGAACTTAAATCAATACTTGTTGAATGGAGCCATGAATGTGGATAACTTAGCATTGCATATATGCTATGATGTTGCATAATCTAAAACTCAAAATCAAATGAAGGAAATTATTTGGCTTAGGTAATTTAATTTTCATTATCATTGGGTAATAATTTTTCACTAATGTTGATATTTCAAATTTTGTATTAAACTTAACTTTTTCCATTAATGATATATGTGATTTTTTTAATTATGTTTTTTGAATTGAGAAAAGATTTAATTGACTTTACATCTTGTAGGATGTGTTTCTTCTGAGTTTTAGTGAAATAAAAGTAGCTCTTGGACAAATACAAATTACAAATCCAACAGAAAAAGTTGGAGACAATGTACTTGGCTCTAATTTTTTTGGGAATTTATATAGAAGTTGCTTTAAAAGATGATGAAGCTTTGATTCGACCATGTAGACAACATGAGAAGATAGGAGATGCAATTGGTACAATCATTCCATGGCCAAAGAAGTTAACCATTCTAAGGTAATTTAAAATTTAAACATCAATGATATATTTATATCTCTAAAAGTAATAAAAATTCAATTAAATTTACAAGTCTTATCACATTAACTTTCTTAAAATTTTGGAAATTTTCAGGAAATGCTGAGGGGTAGAAGAAAGACATGGAATTCTGCTTGAAGAGAGTCTATATTTCCTCCATCGAACTTTCCACGCATCCTTAAAGCTCTTCATAGGATTTAGAATTAGCTTTTTCATATATGATTAGATAATATTCCTTTATTTTAAGTATGAACGTTGATATGGTTTCCAATATTTTGTTTAAATTGGAAACTATTTTTCAAACGATGGGAGTATGTTAAACAGTTGTTATGTTTAATCTTGATGGTGTCTTTTTTTAATTGCAAAAAATATTATTAACTTTTTTTATTATGATTCCAAAAAAACAACGCTAACATTATATGATGGTAGACAAGTATTGCTTGATAAGTATATATAGTCGTGCATATGTGGTTAGAAATACGATCGAATAAGAGTTTGTTTAGGTAAATTATAATAAAAAAGATATGCTTTAGGTGATAATGAAGATTTATATTTTAAAGTTGTTAAAATATTGCTATTATGGAGATAAATGGAGCTATGAGTAATAAATTATTATTGAATATATTTATACCTTTTATAATAATAAATTAACAAATCTATGTCGCTAAAAATTAATAGTGACGATTGAAAAGATTGTGTACGAAAATTGTCTAATCGTCCCAAAATTATTTTAGTGATGTACTATTTTATTTAGTAATGAATAATATTTGTAGCTAAATGTTAAATATTAGAGACATCATTGTGATATTTATATATGACCTTGTAAGTATTTATAAAGCGATGAATTAGCAACAAACGTATTTGATGCTATTGATAATAATATAGTAACAGATTCCAACTGTCACAAAACTTTTAGTGACATTGACCTTAGAGGCAAATAAGAGACAATTTTTTATATTGTCACTAAACTGTTATAGCGACGGAAAAAAGACTTTTAGTGACAAATACCATATGCCTCTAAAATATACTTTTGTTGTAGTGTATAGATTGTAAAAAGTTGGCATGTCTAATCTTGTAAAATAACCAAGCGGTACACACTAGGGCACATGCATGACCTAAGTCCCACAAATATCCTTGAACACGTAAGTCCGTGCACATGGGGGCTAAGTCCGGTAGGTGGGGCAGGCTCGAGCTACACATCATGTCGCCATGGCTCGCACATAGGCTCAAGTGCTCGAACTTCTAGTATGAAGAGATGCTTTGGGGCCAAAGATGGGAAATGATCATGGCTGTTAGATCACATCTTGATGATCTAATCGAACGATATCTATACTGTCTAGTGGTCATCCCTCTGCTATGTACCGTGATCTCTGGTAGAGCTCCGGTGAGGGAGCTTTAGCTCTGTCTGACTCTACTGCTCATGTTGGGTGTTGATGTAGCTTCCTTAAGAGAGTAAAAATAAGATGGAGGGACTGTCAACGTGCATTACCTCCTAGCGTGTCGAGTCAAAGACTACTCATCGAAGGAGGTAAAGCATGAGTTGGGTCCGACGAAGGTCAGGACAATGAGATCCATGTAGTCTTAGTACCATACACCCATGCACAAGGAATCTATGGAGATGCAAATGAGGGCGAAATGGGTGCTTCGTCGGAGGTAATGAACTTTAGCCCTAGTGGGTCACTGCTCTGTGCAAGGGCTGTGAAGAATCGATTGTATATATAGTGATGGAGAAGCGGAGAAAGAAGGGATATGAGTGCACAAAGGTGGTCGGAGAATGGTGAAGTTGTGGGGGCACTCAGGCGACGATGAGGATGCATGAACATGCTGATATAAATAGGAGAAACAAAAATAAAACAACAAAAGGAAGAAACGAAGCTTCCCTGGAGGAAGAAGGTGGTCACAAAGGAGGAATAGGAGGACTGGACCAAGCCAAGGGAGTGGAGAAAAGAGTAATCTAATCATCGCTTAAGCAAACAAGCGAGGTTTGGAAGCTCTAACAACTCATGAATGAGCTGCAACTTTGTTGAAAGCCATGGACAACGCCGATGATAATTGCTCTGTCGTCGCTCTCAATCAGACACTCAAGCTATCACCTAGGTGTAGATAAGGCGAGGAGCTCTCGTGCATGAAGGATTATGGGGCCACATAGTGGAAGAGAAGGGATATTTGAAGGAGGAGGGGAGCGGTTCTAGGTGAGTAAGAGTCAAGGCTCAACCGCTGCCCTACGACCGACGGTTGGAGATGAGAGTGGGATAGGTGTCACACGTGAACTAGGGTAGTTAGGGCTAGACCTAGGAGAGGTTGGCTAACTGGGAAGGTGACATGAATAGTGGGGGAAAAGGTGTGAAGGTGGGTGGTTGGCGAGTTTGTACACTATTGGGGCTGGCGGCTAGAAGTTGACGATGCATTTCAACCATTGAATCTTGGAATCCAACGGTTGGGAAGAGGGGCATTGAGGAACATGTTTGATGAGATTTGATGATCTCATTAGATGGTGGAGGTGCAAGCGGGGATGTGCAGCCCAGATGACATCCATCAGGAGCGATCAAATGATGGAAGGTGAGGCGGGTGACGAAAGGAGGCCGGGGGACATGGGCCAGCTCTAGAGGCGTCAAGTGGTCCAATGAGAAAAAAGAAAAATATGAAAATCAAAGATAAATACAAATAAAATATATACAAGCCTCAAATGTAATAATATTCAACATGAAATTTGTAAACTTTTTTAGATCTACAACTTTTATGTCGAACCAAAAATGAAAACGTAACATATTTACAAGATATAATTTTTGCAAGTATTTTTAAGTAATTAAAAATACTTGTTTTCATTTCTTTTGCTATTTTTTGTATTTTTATTTATAAATAATTGCAAAACAAAATGTATAATATCAAACTAATTTGTATGGTATTTTTAATATTATGAAAACTCAAGAAATAAATATACAAAATAGGGTTATTTATGTACACTAATTAGGTTTAAATATATACAAGGTATCAAGTGTTAATGTTAGTGAAGTGGTTAAGAATATTATTAAATATTCTAAGAGGGATAATATTCACATAATACGATGATAAATCATTGATTTATCACTACACCATTATGCTCCTCCATACATCATGCATCAGTGGTGGAGAGATCCCCCATCGAGGCCAGTCCCTGCTCTCTTATATAAACCGTTCTTAATGCCGATCTTCACCTTCAAAGTTGTTACCCTCTACCTTGATCTTACCTATTCATTTCATCGTCACTACTATTGATGAGACATCATCACTAATGTTCCCTAACAAGCTATTAAGAATGTCTAGCAAGGGGGATGTGGCAACAATAGTGGTGGGTGTTGGAGGAGGGAGGACATGGGGGAGGAATGATGAGGAAAGGGTCAAATGAGGTGGTGGTGATGGCAGTAATTGGTGTTGAGGGGAAAGGTGTCCGAGGGAAGATGAGTAAGGGGGAGGACTTGGGTTGAATTTAAAAAATCAATTTAAATTAGATTTAGTATAGTTATATTGACTCATGGTGGTTGAATTAGTGCAGTAGTGTGTTTGGTTGACGGGTTATGTCAAGGTAACTGAGGGAGAGTAATCCGTTTTTGTGTTTTGGTGTTTAGATAGAGGGTTTTGTGTTGAGTGAGTTTATTGTGACGTGGTTGCATTGGAGTTTGGAAAAGTGACTAGTTATTGTGACATGATTGTATTGAAATTTGGAAAAGTGAGCAGAAGTTGAATGATTTATAATTTTTAGATGATATGATGGTATAATATATTATTTTTAATGGAATAGATGAAAGAGAAATGATTTATTTAATATATTAAAAAATAGAGGAAGAGTGGTCTCCACAAGTGAGAGAAGCGGTGGATTTTGGAAGGTAAATCCCCCAAAGGGGAGGTTTACCCTCAATCCAAACATGGCCTAACGGCAGGGGTATACATGTAAGACCGACTCACTCTTCTGGGGTTTACATGCAATTCGGGATTATGGAGGATCCGACGCATAATTAGGAAAATATAAAGGGTTATGCCTGTAAAAATCTCTTATAAAAATAAGTTGAAATAACTCTACCATGGTGCATGCTTGTCTTGAGAGCAATATTTGAATTATTCAATATAAATATCTTTATTAGAACCACCTATTGGGTTTGAAATTAGAATATGAGACAAATATACAGGAATTTGTCCTCCATGTCCCGTGGAATCTTTTTCAAATACAGCACAACCCATGTGCTCTTTATGATTGCACCACGATCCTTACAAGTTATGCAACTCATGTAATTACTAACTTTTACACCAAAACCTTTATTGGAATTGTAATTACAAATCTTCAAAGATTATAGGGTGTTGAACACGATTTTGAGTCTTGGTGTGAAAACACATAATTCATCTTCTTTTTCGTTATTTTTTTTAAATGGCTAAGGTGGAGTTCATTTAATAAAGTAATTATTACTTTGATGTGTGTTGAAATCCTAACGCCTTCGTCAAGAGCAAATATTGATGGGTGGAGGGCGTTTGGAATTACACTACCCATCACCTACGTCATCTATGCCAAAGAGTCATGAAAGTAATAATTATGCATGTTCTTTTAGAATAGCATTAACTATAATAACTATCCACATTTACATACCTTAAGCAACAACCATTATTATAATTAGGTCGTTAGCCATCTCCATTTCATAATTATGTAAACCCCCACCGACAACAATAGGATCACAACAAGCTTACACGATAAGCCATCTCCATTCCACTCAGTAGGATCACAACAAACGAGTTTTTGTTCGACCCACCTCTGGTAATACATCTTCTTTGCTTTGATAATCATCAAAACCCATTACTTGAATTTTTTAAGCCAGCTCATTTCTTCAAAATTCATGGTAAGATATATCCTAGAGAACTTCTTTTTGTATGGTTGATGCCTTCTAATTCGGCATTTTAATTGTTTTAGATGCCATCAAAAGTTTATGCTTCAGAATAATAATCCATGTCAGAATTTTCAGGAAGAACAATGATGAAGATAGCTGCCATCTTTCTTTGCATTTGTATCATGTCCGCTGTCGGAAGTTCACGTGATGCCGATCGAATCACTCGGTTGCCAGGACAGCCTCCGGTGACGTTCCAACATTATGCTGGCTACGTCGATTTGCATGACAAGAATGAAACCAGTCTCTTTTACTGGTTCATTGAAGCTGAGGAAGATCCCATTGACAAGCCCCTAGTTCTATGGCTTAACGGGGGTAGGAAATTAATTGGATTATTCCCTGCTTAGTGATTGATTTATCCTCTGCTTACTACTACTACTAGAATGCATGGTGATGCTTTTAGGTCCTGGAGCATCGTCAATTGGAGTTGGACAAGCGGTAGAAATCGGCCCTTTTCAGATACGAGTCCCTGATTCCATATTGCACCTCAACAACGATTCCTGGAATAGAGGTAAGGCTTTTTTTAGATCCATATTCTATTCTTTGCTTTATTTCTTGTTGATTCCTTTGAGATGTTGTAATTGCAGTTGTGAACCTGCTTTTCTTGGAGAGCCCTACTGGCGTCGGCTTTTCGTATTCCAACGTATCTGATGTTCACGATAACGATCTTGCTGGTTGTCTTTTGATTAGACTTTGTTTCTTAATTAATCAGACACCTATAGCATACTTGATTACAGTTATCGTGTAAGTTAACCTTAACGGTTGTATCTTTTCTTCTCCATAGCAAGAAACTCGTACGAGTTCCTTCTCAATTGGTTCGGAAGATTTTCTGAGTACAAGTCAAGCGAGTTTTACATTGCTGGGGAGAGCTATGCCGGTAATTATTCTTTCCCTGTTTTGTATCTAGATTATTATAAAAATAATTATTGGTTCCCTATTTTGTACAGATTAGAAAAATTTTATATCCGTCTTCACGTTGTGAAATCTAGATAAGAGGGGGTCGCATCTATTCTAATTATGTCGTTCAATATTAAATGACAAAAATTAGGTACAACTATTATATAAACTCTGCACTATTTATTTCTTTTCTACCTTTCAACGTAGCATACTTGTTTAATTTGATTAGAAATTTAAATTCTTACTTTGTGATCCTAAAAGTATGGAATAGAGAAAGGAAATTATAAATGGAGCATTTCGGTCTCAGTGTATGCCCCCCTTGGGGTCAACTTTCTTCCGTTTGAACTCTTGAACCCATTCCATATCTGGAAGGCTAAAGTTGTGCCTAATTGTGAAAATCTAAACGATTAGAAGGGGACTAACATTATGTTTAGATAGTTTCACGAGATTAACTAGAATTTGTGTCTTTGATATGTAACAGGATTTTACATCCCCGAGCTCGCCCAAGTCATAGTGAGTCACAATAAGAGGAATTGCGACAGTTTCATCAATCTGAGGGGCATTCTGGTATCTAACCATCAACATTCTCATCCAACAAATGATATGTTAAATTGATTTGTTATTGACTTGATTGTCGCTTGTCCAACAGTTGGGAAATCCTCTACTCAATGTCTATACTGATGGAATGGGGTGGATAGATAATGCTTGGACTCGTGGCCTAATTTATGAGAAGAGTCCAGAGGAGTACAATTCTATACTCGGAGCTATTAATATTAATAATTTAAATGCAAAGGCTTGCAACAGGGCGTACTTACACTGCATGCCACCCTCCAATTGCAAGGCCAACTTTGTAAGTATAAAATATCCTATAGAAGAAGATTTGTAGAGGTATCATTTCTTCTATTGTCATGAATTCTTCTCATATTTGTCTCAAGGAACTTGAATATACAACGTGTCATCCTTGCTTTAAAGATTTTGCCGACATCTACTTTGGACGAGAAGATGTCCAACATGCGCTACATGCTGATAGAGGCAACAAAGTTCAGCCTTGGTCCGTCTACAGGTTCTCACAAGTCATTATATTTTGTCATGATAATAGCGAATATACGTTTTTTTTGGTCAATATGCTAATGTAACTAGAGATTTTTTTATGATAGGGAGGACTTCAACAAGAAATGGAATCACAAGACCCAAAGTGTTCTCCATGTCATCACCGAGCTTTCTCACCATAAAATCCGAATATGGATTTACAGGCAAGCAAATCCGTCTAAATTTTGCTATAATTATTTCTTGCATTTTGGTAGTTGACTCACGTTAGTTGTCTATATTCTTCTCTATGTGCAGTGGTGATATGGATGCAAATATCCCCGTTTTGTCAACCAGGTATTCACTGGGTGTATTGGTAAATGAGGGCATGAAAAACCTGACAAGCTGGATGCCTTGGTATCATGAAGACCAGGTAAACTTTTTTATGAGTTTCTTTAACTGTGTTATTTCAATAGGAACAACAATGCTGATGCATTCATTTTCGTCCATTCAAAGTTTAGGTTGGAGGTTGGACGATCGTGTACGATCAACTGACTTTCTTGACGGTACGTGGAGCCGGACATCTTGTACCGTCAACTACGCCGAGGCAAGCGATGAAGATACTGATTGCCTTCTTGAAGAGTGAGTGGATGGCCCAAGTCAAGTGATTGTAACACTACTAAAAACACAAATTTAGCATAACAAGCTAGAGGTTATTTACGTACACAACTGATCTTTATATCTTGTAGTTACTTGGAGTACAATCTATATCATGCAAACGGGTAATCTGAACTAATTGGGATGCATGCTCATGAACATACAAGTCTCATTTGTTTTGCCATTTGGATTGGCCTTATTTCAGAGCTTTGTAACTATATTGTCCGTGCTTGTGCATTAAAATGCTCCAATGATCAAGATGGAAACAAAAGAGAGGGAGAGAATAAGTGATGTAACAGATTGTAGAGAGGAACTTTTATCTTAATGACATTTGATTTCAAAGGTTAATATTAAAACTAAGAGATGGTGAAATATCAGTTTAATTCACTCAAATTGAATACGTACTTTCAAAAGCAGAAAAGAGGAGTAGTATAAAAGTAAACATAAAACATATACCCACCACACGCACGGAAGACCAATATGGGAGATGATGAGGGGGGCTCCTCTTGTGGTGACCGACACAGGGCCTTGCTACTGTCCTCCTCGATGGCGGCGGGACTGGCATGAGGGTAGGGCAAATGGAGAGGGGAGGGCACGGACGGCAATGTGTTGGGAAGTGGAGCCCTCTCATTGGAATGCGAGTTTCCTTGAGGGGGATTGAGATGATCACATTCTATCGAGGGTCGTGGACATTGGTGCAAGTAAAATCTCTCTCTCTCTCTCTCTCTATATATATATATATAGAGAGAGAGAAAATTTGAATTAAGGTGGCATCTCACCATAATCATGCTACGACATTGCATCGATCTACGGCTATAACGAAAATCACCAATTTAAACCCAAAACCACCATCCAAATAACCTCCAACTTTCTATTTTTAGAAACGAAATTGAATATTCTATTTAATGTCATTATCTCATTGGTCATTAATTAATCGAATTTATATTCTAAATATAGCACCCATCACAATCGAGCTTCTCAATTACTCGAATTTTCCAAAATCGAACTCGACGGGGGTTTGCTCCCCCTCTAGTTCTTCGTCCTCTCTCGACGTAGAGGCGGCGCATGTGTGTGTACATGATAATGGTGTATTGAGGGCGATGCATGACGACGGCGACGATGCATGATGCAACATAAAGCGGTTGCACAACGAGGACGATGCGTGTTCTTAATAGTTTTTTCTTATTCCTTTTTATTCATCTATTAATCAAGTACCACATTATTTTAGATTACTTTTTATTTGAATTTGGATTTTACTTTCTGTTTTGATTCCATCTCAATCCAATTGTCAAAGTTTCTCCTTTGTTTTGTTTTGAATCACTGTTCCAGATTCACTAATAGTTATGATTGGGTGTTTTTTCGAACATCAACTATTACGATTTTGTAATTTATAACATTGGATTGTAAAATATAGTAATTTTTTGTAAAGTGATAACAATTATTTCAAAATACGAGCCTTTATTCAATCATATTTTCTGAAATATTTAATGCATTTTTGTTTTTTTGAGTTCAATCATATTTTTTGAAATATTCAATCGTTTGTAAGTTTGGGTTCCCACATTCTTTTGAGATCAACACAAATTTCATTTTTTTTCTTTTAAGTTTTGTTTATAGATTGAATTCTGTAGAATGGAAATGAAAATATCACCTAAAAGAAAGAATTTTTTGATTAAGATTGTAAATATTTATTTACAGATTAAATATGTCTCATATTTCCAGTAGCAATAAATGATTTTTAATTATAGAATATTGTGCATCTTGTTATATTTTTGCCAAGAAGGTGATGCATTTTCCAAAATTAAATTAGATGAAATCTCGTTGATTGTGGATTAAATACTAAAGGGATGAAGTTTACAGATTCAATTGGATGGATTAAATATCAAATATGATGGTATATTTTACCTTTTGATCTGCTAATTTACATAATTGATTGTATAATTTATATTTTGTTTTATTGATATACAGTTCTCCATGTATTTTTTACGCGTTATCCTTTTTTAGGAATAAATGATAAACTACTTATTGACTTTTTATTTTTAAATGAGAGTATGGATTTTACAAAATCTACATAAACTTTACAATAGATGACAAATTTCAATGGACCTATGATTTTGGGAATCACGTTGATGGGCATATAAAAAATTATACATTAATAATTATCAATCTATTTTACAAAAATTGCATGTATTTTACAAAAGAGACCACAAAGTTTACAAAATAATATCGTGTTTTACAAATGTTACTTCCACATAATATTATTAAAAAAGACTACAAATTTTTCAAAATAAATCAAACGTGATTTACAAAAGAGACTACAAATTTTACCAAAAATGTTGCAATTTAAAAATATTGCTTCCACAGAATGTTGGATGAAATGATATTTAGCATATACTATGACATGTATTTTCTAATTTGTGAATTAAAAAATACTCTTCATATTTAAACCCACAAAAAATAATGTGCATATGACGTGTAGAATATAATGCGTTTGCAATTTACCGCAACCGATATATTTGGAAATATAGTTGTAACAAAAATCCCATCATTTTAGTAACATTTTACATGTGTACATCAATTAATAAGGTCATTATCAAAACATCCTATATTTTAGGAAAAACAACTATACAGAATACACCATTTTTTGTCGAATTTGAACTTTTTTCTGTACGATTTTTGTAATTTACAGCATATGAATGTAAAATATATCATCTTTCATAAATTCAGAATAGTTTTTTTTTCAAAATGCAAGCATTTATTCCATCATATTTTCCAGAAAGTACAATATGCACTTCTCAGGTTTTACTAAATATAGAATGTTCGATGACGTATATTTGACTAAACCAACACTAATTTAATCTGCACCAATTTAGCAATGTTAGTTGACATGAAAACCACCTAGTGGTTTCAATCTCACCCGTACACTCATCATCCAATGGCCTAAAATGGCACCTTTCCATAATCAAGGAAAGGTACCACCTCAATTCAAGTGCATCCTATATATATATATAATCTTTCAAATAGGACATGGTCCTTCCATCCATATGGAAGGCCAACGATCTCACACATCCATATTTAATACAACGATTGTCATTAAAGGTCTATTATTATTATTATTTAGTTAACCAAAAATCTATTTTGGTCATTATTCATTATCTAAATATAGTATGTAATAACCTAAAATATCTCCTCATTAATCTCTCTCCTAATGTTTCCATTCATTTCAAAATCTCACACACAAAATTAGGGAGGAGGAGGACGTCGGGCATTGTGTTCCATTCATTTCAAAATCTCACGCACAAAAATAGGGAGGAGGAGGACGTCGGGCATTGTGCATCTCCATCTCCGTCGTCGCTCTTCTCGAATGATCGGCAAAAAAATAGGGAGGAGGACGACGAGGACGTCGACATGATCGGCAAGAGGTTCGTCTTCCTCAAGGTGAGATCCAGATGCTCCTTTCATCTTCATCTTCACCATCATGACGGGAGGATCCATCTGCATTGGATTTATATATGTGATATATATATATATATATATATATATATATATATATATGGCACACCCACATGGTTGAGGTTAATCATGCTAGATTTATTTCCTTCAGGGAGATTCTCAGTCCTTCTATTGATCTTAATTCAAGGGTCATGAACATTGGTGCAAATAACCTCAATATATCATGGTACCCCCACGCACGTGCACTCGTACACACGCACAACCGCACACATACAGACACACCCACATGGTTATGGTTAATCGTGCTAGATTGATTAAAATGATCCACTTTTGGATATTATGTTATTTTGTTCCCCTTATCGGGGAGATTTTAAGAACATTAAACTTAAGATATATTTATTGTTTGTAATTTTTATATTGCATGGACTGCTAAATCATTTGCGCTTGAACTTAATAATTTACTTTTGTTCAAGAGCTATTCCTGCACTATTTTTGGCCACACACACCCAAGAAGAAATATTTCTTGATATATTAATAAATAAATAAGACATTAATGAATATAACTTGCAATATTTTTAGGCCAGATGTGTTTCCTAAAAACACAGCTTGCTACCTTAATAATTAATAAATAATTAAAATCCAGACCAAGAAATATCCGTTGTTCGTAGGAACTGGAAATTTATAAAAAATGATATTGTGAATATTGGGCCGTGAACTATGAAAAAATAAAACACAAAAAAGAAAAAAAAATCACTTTTGCAAATGTTTGATATTAATTAAAAAAAATCTTTTGACATTCATAACAAAATAATGAACAAGTATACTACAAAAAGGACAAAACCATTTACAAATATTGCTTTTGATTATACAAAATCTACTTTTAGGTGCATAACAAAATAAAAAACATTTTGGAACCAACATCTTGGTTTTCTTGCCAAACTAAGTAATATTAACTTATAAGAAAAGTTCATATATGTCGAGAGACAGAGGAGTCCTATCTCTATGCTACATCTGAGATACTGACTATCGAGCCGACCCTTGGTTCTGAGACTCCCCGCACCCTGACATCATCTGTTCTTCCCCCACCACCACCGTGACAGCTTCTATAGAGGACTCATAAACATAAGCTATCATTGAGTTAAATCCTATCTTTTCTGATTTTCTTGATCATTTTGATGATCTGATTCCCATGCCTACACTACCAGAACCAACCGACTCCTTCTGCCACTTCTAGGACCTAGACCTCGCAAGACAACCAACATCATACCTCTCCATACCAAGAAAGAGGTTGCTTCCTCTAGTTGGTTAGTTAATGAGAAGAAGTTGAGCACCGACTCAAGGAGGTGTTCCCCCGAACCCCTCAAGGCGAATCATTCTCTTCTTCCTCTCTCTGCTTCAGGTTCTAGCAAACTGACTAAAAGGATCTCCACAAACATAGAATCTTCTGAGGATTCCTCGTCTAGTTCCGATGAGGTGATTGGTAACCCACAATTTCACCTCTTTAATAGTCGTATTTTGTCATAGCACAGGAGGTGAAAATGGATCATGTCAGATGCTACATCATTTCAATATTGTGGAGTATTTTAAAACTTGGTAGGTGTACCAAGGTCGAACACATGGATACGATCTATCTTCTAGGTTAATCAGATTTTAGTACTCATATCAAGTGATTGAATCTTCTATCTATGTCAATACATAGACACAGTGCATAAAATAATGTGTAACACAAAAAATGATGCCATATGTGATGCAATATACGATGCAAGGATGAGATGCATTTAAATGTGGTGTAATGTGTAACAAAATGCAACAATATGCAATCATATATACATGCACAAATATGCCCCAGATTGATCAATGAATCGAGCAATACAGATAGATTTATGTTCATGAGCAATTGATGCATCAACATTAATCAATGTAAGATCAAATTACATTAAAAATCATTGAGAATTGACACTATATATCTTAAATTTATCGTACCATTTTATGTGTCAAAGCACGAAATAATGGATGCCATTAGATAGAGCATCAACTAAGTAGAACAATGAAAATGAAATCATTCAAAATAAAGTTCAAATGATCAACTTACAGGCAAAGAGGTCCAGTGGCATAAATGCAAGAAAAACATGAGAAATAAAAGCAAAAACATATCAAAAAGGTCATGAAAAGGACATAATTACAATTATAAATAACTACTAGGCCCTCCCTTTAATTTTTCCAAGCGTGCGGGGGCATATTCGTAATTCTTGAAAACCAGCAAGGTCCCCTAGTGATGAATCTACGTTTCATCATCTTTATTCTATCATTTTGGCCTTAAAAACCCTAGTAAATACGTGTAAATAGGCTTAATTCATGCATTTTAGCATTCATGCATATGCGTGTAAAAAGTGTATAAAATACTGTTTTTAATGCCAAAATTATAGAATAAAGAAAAGAAAAGAAAGAAAAAAAATAAAATATTGTAAATATTTTATGACCCAAAACCCCGAGACCTAGGCATCTCGATGACTAGGTTGACAAGGAATAAAGTAGGGGGAGATAAGGGCCAAAATACCAATAAAAACACCTTTTATTTTATCCATTCTTTATTCATTTTAGGATCTATTTTTGTATCCACTTTTTATACCTCAAATAAAGAAACTTTGTACATGAAAGTTGTAGATAAATTTATATAGAAAAATACAAAATTAATTTCATTCAAAAATAATGTACAGATAAAAAGTTATGGTCTGAATAAAAATCCAGAATCCCAACTTCCCAGACCCGTATCTCACAGATAAAAACTACAAATGCATCAAATTCACCTTTAATTGTATATAGAATAAAATAAATCATTTAATGGCGGTGGTTTCGCATTTGGCGGAGCTACGGTTTGAAAGTTGAGTTTTGGACCCACATTGTATGAGTGTACAGACTAAAATATTCAATTTATTATTTATTCATTATTTTTGTATTTTTATATTTTTATAATTTTGTAAATATTCTTTATAATAATTATGTACATTAAAATCAGAATAAAAATGCAAAGAAAACTCAAAATAAAAATACTTATAAATACAATACATTGGTATACTACCTATACTTATACATATATAAACTATACTTATATTTTATTAAATACATAAAATACATCAGAAAAATAAAATAAAAATATATTTGTGTATAAAAGTATTTCATAAATTTATAAAATACTAGATATAAATAAATAAACTCAAAACATCAAATAAAAATAAAATACTAAAATACACAGGTAATATACCTAGATAGGGTGTAAAAAGTAACTTGTAAAAATAAACCTTATAAAAATAATTAAAAATCATGATAAAATAATTTATTAAATAATAAACATTTTTTATTTTATAACCTTAAATTAATTAATTCATTTAATATTTTTTATTCAATTTACAAGATTTTTATTAAATTCTTGTCTTTTTGCGGATGACGTGGCCCAATCAGGCCACGCCATCCGTTGACCGGGGGTCAACTCCTTGACCCCAGGTCTATGACCTCTGGATCTGTATAGGCACCCATCTTCTCGGATTTATCGAGACCACCCCTTTCATCTTTTGGGGTCGAGTCCTTCTGCAAACTTGCTCCTCTTCCATCCCTCTTACACGCCCTGGGTTCTTCACGGGCTGCGGACCATCGAACACACCGCCTCGCCTTGTTTCTGGTGCCCACTCGACCAGCCTTTGAAAATGCTTCCATCTGCCTCCATAGCCTTTTGAACCTTCTTTTGGCCACACCCTTCTCCTCTGACTCGTGCCCTGGACTAGAAAGGGTGACAGGCTCGCCTCCGGCCGTGTGGCGAGGCATTAGGCGAGGTCGAGGGCGGTCTCTACCCACCTCCAACGTAGCCGCCATCGAGGTCCATTATCTCGTTGGTTCACCAACCAACTCGAGGTGTTTTTGCTCCATTTCCTGTTAATTAAAATTTTTACTTTCGTTTTTTATATTTCTTTGTCCATTCACCCAGTGTTTTGGCTCATTTCGTACATCTACACTCGCCGCAGCCTCGCTCCGGCAAACCTTCCACCCGACCCCCTTTATCCATATCCACCATCGTAAAGAAACCCCAGGTTCCCTTATTTTTGACTGTGCTAACTATATTGCAGGTCCTGGTGGCCAACGACCCCAGCAGGGGTCGAATTTTGTCCCTACCGCACCACTTGGAGCGTGGTGCTGCTCCGCGCTCGCCGGACGCCACCACTGCTCCGTCGAACCAACTGAAGCCACCTTTCGCCGGGGAGCAGTGGTAAGGACCTTCCTGAGGTGTCCGAGAAGTCGCAGGCGCGAGGGAGCTCGAGCGCTGGCCGATCAAAACGCGCAACGCTCGAGTTCTTCGTCGTTCTTGCTGGCCTCTCCGCGCCCGTCAGATCAAGGTCCCGCTCCAGAACCAATATCAGCCGTTATATCAGTCGCGAGTCCAGGCCATTCGATAGTCATCCGCAATTTAATCCTGGCCGTGGATTTTGAAGGGGTATTGGCTGTCCCTGTATCGACACGTGGCTTAAGTAAAGCCCAAGCCGCCGTTGGATGCGCCACTGTGTGAGGGTATTTTGCAAGATTTTCTCGCGCGTTTTAGTATTTAAAGTTTAGCATATAAACTTTCCATTGCTGCGTCATGTTTTTGTAATATTTATAGATCAGCCCCTTAAACTTATTAGAATTACAGAACAGTCCTCCCTAGGCGCACGTGCTCACGCACGTGCCCCCTGGGGATTTTGCGGGGATAACCTCGTATCTCTTGTTTTTAATATTTAGTCTAGCAAATACTTTGCTCAGTTATATAATTTGTGATCATTTTGCGCAGAGGCCCTCACCCTTTCCTTATATTACTAAAATGCCCCTACATGTGTGAAGTTTCCTTATATTTCTCGTAATTTTTGCATACATCTATTAAACTCGAAAAAATCCCCAAAAATCGTCATAGGTCTCTGTTGCATAGTAGTTTAACATCATATTTTTATTTTTTGTATTTATTGCATTTTATTATGTATTACAAATCAAAAACATCCATTTTGTGCACTGTCTAGCTTATAAAATCCTTAAAAATTATAAAAACACTCCAGAAAAATACCAAAAAAATATATTTTGTGTATTTTAGTGTCATTTAGCTGCAGACCAAAAATCATTAAAAAATACAAAAGAAAACTCCTAAAAATATAAAAACTCTAAAAACCTTCATAAAAATTTATAAAATTCATAAAAATCCAAAAATTGTGTTTTCTTTTCCTAAATTTTCTTTGCTTTGTTGCCTTTAATTTAAAATTAATTTGGGAAATTTTTGATACTGTTTGCTATTTTTCATTCCCATTTTAATTTCGACCAGTAATTAATTCACTGTTTTCTTTTATTTTGACTTTTAAAAATACCAAATATATTCTGAAAACTCCCCAAAAATCACAAAAATAGTAGAAAAGTATAAAAATACCAAAAACATTTCGTTTCCTAATTTTTGAGTTTTTTCTCTTATTTTTATAAATAGTTTATTATCTCTTTTCTTATATAGTTTGTATATTCTATTATTGAAAAAGACAATATAAAAAAATATAAAATATAAAAAGAAATTATAAAATCAGAAAATTAAAAATCAAAATACAAAAATATAAAATCAAAAATTAAATAAAAAAATATAAAATTAAAAACCCACAAAAAATAGCATAAGTAGATAACTTGATCACAATTACACTTTTGAGCAATTTTGCCCCGATCTATCCTTTCTTCTCCCTGTGTTCGACCTCTACACATACTTGCACTATACACATCTTTGTTGTAGAGTTATAATAAATTTTAACTCCACACACTTTCACTGCTTTACTTGATTGTCGTGGGTTAATTGTTGTTTGAATTAGGATTTCTCGCGGGTCGCCTCAGCGACATTGTGATCCCGTCTTGTGTGGATTACTTTAGACCTGTGAAAAATCTTGTTCAACAAATGGCGCCGTTGCCGGGGAGCAACATCGCTTAGTTCGGGTTTGTGCGTGATTGTGACTATTTGTCTATTTCGCGGTTTTTATTTTTGCTTATTTTTGCTCTTTTATTTTGATATATCATTTGAATTATCTGACCACCCTCTTGTTTGACTTTGTGCGAGGTACGCGGATCGAGGGAGGCACTCCTTTCTAGGAGCGCTCGTACAACCACGTGAGGCGGCTTTAGCTTCGCACCAAGGCGGACTTGGAGGGAATTTTGAAGACGATTTCTGAGCTTTTATTTTATTGCATTTATTTTTTGTAATTCAAGTGAGAGAGACCACTTTTATTATAATAATACATGTACCCCTGGACATTTGAACTCTCGAGCCTAATTTCCAAGTGATTGTTCACTTGGGGCCTCATCGCGGCTTTCTCGCGTTTTCATCGCATTTTTTTACTTTGTTTTCTGATTTTTCGAATTTTATTTCTTTTGTGTCATTGGGCCCGTAGTTTTAGGATTGCTTGCGATAGATTAAGGCCAAACACCTAATATCTTTGCATGTGCCTATAGTATCATTTGGACTCAGTCAAATCATTAAACAGTTGATTCACTGTCTTTGATCCGCCGCGCCGCGAGCTCTCCCCGCCAAGCGCTTCTCCTGAACTCGATTTGTCGAGAGGAGGAGGGGTGAGCTTAGACCGGACTTTTGGATTGAGGATCGGTGATCGACTTGTGGTGCTTCCCGCTAATAGCAATTTCTGAACTTAGGGCGATTTCATCGGCTTTGCATTTGCATATAGATAGGTTTAAATTCTGCTGAGCATCCTTGCATGTAGAGTGCTGGAGGCAAGGTGAGCATTTACGCTTTAGCATTCATCATTGTTTGCCGCTTGCATTGCTTTTCCGACTCTCCCTCTGATTTTGATCACCTAGGTGCTTAAAGGAATTGACTCCTCGTTAGGCGCATGCATTTTTCACTAAAAACCAAAAAAAGGTGATAACCAATAAAATTGGGACTGCTAATATTACTTGACCCTAAAAAAAGATCAAAAAGAAAAAAATATTCTCTTGGGGCGAGTAATTCCCTCATTGTCTTCGTTTTACATTGCTCGCGCACACACTAAGGTTAGTGCCCAAATCCCATATTCAGCCCCCTAAGTGTTTGTGCAATTTTTGACTTCTCACCAAACTCTAAAACAGACAAGATAAAAAGACCGCTATTTGCGGTCTTTACTGAGTTGAGTAGGTGAATTGAGGGTTTGACTTGTTTTCATTTTTATTTGTGGTTGTTTTGTGTGTGTCCTAGATCGCTTTCGCGCAGTTGCACCCTCCTTCTTCCCTCTCTTGACTTGACCTTCGTGCTCTCCCGACTATCATTTTTCCTTTTGCTTCGAGATGGCCGATTGGAGTATATTTTGTCCGGACTTTGCGGACCCCTCGTTCACTCCAGCCGGTCCATCTCACTTTTTCCAGGAGGACTTTGCTCCTGATTTTTGTACATATCCGACCAACCCACTATTTCAGGATCCAGACTTTGACCTTCACCAGTTATTTCCACCACCATCGCCTACACATTTCGACACGCCTGATCCTGAGATTTTGGAGTCACCTTTCATGATATCAACACTTAAGACCTTGGATCAGATGATGGAGCATATGAATTCGAGGATTACCGACCTTACTAGTTTAAATAAGAACCAAAACGCCGCTCCAGTCTCTGAGGATATGGAATCATTTGAGGATTATCATGAGAGCTTGCAATCACCCAAAATACAAAAAATGAGAAAAATTTAAAAACACAAAAAGATTTCGGGAGACACACGATCGAGTCAGACTATGAGGAGAGGTGCCACTTGCCAGAACCTTTGACCACACAACCTTTCACACTCGGTCCCACCTTTTACCCCGAGGATGCCGCTGTACAGACTGCTCTTGGCATGCCTCGTGTATATGCTGATTCCGACTTCCTCCCTTGTATGGAGGAGGTCCAAAAATTCAAAAAAATATTGACTGAACCCGAAGTGGTGGCCACCATTCATGAGATCATTCGTGCCCCACTTCAGCAGGCCATGACCAATATATCTGCTCCTCTTCCCAAGAAGAGAAAGCGGAGGAACAGATCTGAGCGTCATATCTTGACCATGGCCACTGCCCACGTGAAAAGCGAGAAAACGAGAGCCGCTAAAGAGCGGTCTGACAAGTCAGACTCACTGTCGCTGATGCGACTGCTCAAACTTCCTCAGTCTTCAATAATTAACCCACACAATCAATAAAGCAATCAAGAGCAAGGATTAAAATTTATTATACCCTACTAACAATGTATAATGGCAAGCAAGTAGGGGTCGAACATAGGAAACAACGGTGCAGAGTGTAGATAAAAATCCAAACCTAGGTCTAATAAGCAACTTAGCCAATCTAGAATTCTTTTTGTGGGTTTTTAATTTTTAAAATTTTATTTATTTATTTTTTTATTTTTAATTTTGTATTTTGATTTTTAATTTTCTGATTTTTATAATTTTATATTTTATATATTATTTTTTTTAATTTCCTTTTTAATATTGGAAAATAAGAACAAAGGAATAAAAGACAAGGTCAACTATTTATAAAAATGCACAACAATAACCAAAAATTCAGAAACTAAATGTTTTTAATATTTTTAGGATTTTTTACTGTCTTTGTGATTTTTGGGGATTTTTTTAGGTGTTTTTGGTATTTTTAAATACTGAAATAATAGTAAATAGTGGAAAATAGGCTGGCTGTAAACAAAATGAAGTTTAAAAATAGCAAACAACAATCAAAATTTTTCACACTATTTTTCAAATAAAGAGAGCAAAATAAAGGGCAAACAGGAACTGAGTTTGTATTTTTTAGAGTTTTCTTTGATTTTATATATTTTTTTTGAAGTTTTAGAGTCTCTTTAAAATTTTAAGGTTTTCTTTTGAGATTTTTAGTGAATTTTGGTTTGAAACTAAAATATAGTGAAATAGACACTATGGATTTTTTTTGGAATTTTTCGAGAAGTTTTAATATTTTTTTGGCATTTTCTAAGCTAGACAGTGCATAAAAAGCAAGTTTGTGATTTTTAATAAATATAAAAATAAAATAAAATGCAGAACTAAAATGTTGGCGTGGAAGAACACATGCACAGGAGCTTAAGTTCAAAATTTGAGAATTTTTGGAGTCAAAATGGTGCCTTAATTAATTATATCAAGCGAGCAAAGATCAAAGGCCTGGCAGGGGCTTTTCTGCAAATAGATAAAGATATAAGGGCACTCCTGCAATTTTTCGCACAAAAATACTACTGACTTAAATACTTTTAGACCACACACCAAAACCCTAAAGCCGCAAGGGCTTCTAGTGCAAAATCGCCAAGCCCCTCGTGCAAGGCACGTGCCTGGCGGGGACGAATTTATGGTTTTACAAAAATGAGGGGGGCAGTCTGCAGATGTTACAGCAATTTTAGACAGCAGAGGGAAAGTTCGTAAATTACTTAGCAATGCTACGAAGTCGGGGTGTTTGGCGCAAAACTCCCCACTTATCCACGTGGCATACGTGGATGCGCGGGGATGTGGGGAGATGGACGGCTGAGCTCCCCTCAAGCGTGGACGGCCAAGATCGAAGAGGAGGGGGCAAGATCGACGGCACCTGTAGCGCGTCCCCTCCCCTTCGTTCCTGATCTGCACAGGTGCACGCACAGCGGCGGCGCGCGGTTGGCCGCGTCCCCCCCCTCCGGCGAGCTTCGAGATACCCCTCAGATGGTGACGCGTCAGCGCTGGGTACCTGCAAAAAAAAGAGTGAAGAAGTTGGGGGCAAAGTGCCCCAACCTCGTGGAGTCTCTCACAAAGGAACGGAGCTGCGGCAACGCGTAGACGGCCGGCGAAACTCGATGCCGGCCGCGGTTAATCAGGGAGAAATGATGGCTACAGGACCAAGATTTCGACAAGGGAAATGCAACTATGGCTCTCTAACATTAAAACAACAAGGGAAAGAAAGGAAAAAAAAGGGAAAGAAGAGAACCTCACCGTGCGTGCACACGAGCTCTCCGGCGAGAACTCCGGCGAGGGAACCTGCCTCGATTCGACACCGATCTGTCCCGTTGAAGCGCCCTCCGTGCTCCTGCTGTCACCAAGAATCACGCTAGGGGTCCAAGTTAGGGATTGGGAGGTGGAAGAGTGGTTGAAAATCCAAGGAAAGTCGGAGGTTTGTTTTTGAATGTGGTCGAGAGGGTGCAAAGGATGAGGCGTATCTTGCGAATCAACGACCCGAAGGTCGAAAAAACACTTGGGCGTGTATGCCCAATCGACGAGGAAGAAAAGTCGTTTAGAGACTATCATGAGACCATGCAAAGAGACGCCTCGAAAAATTCGCGAAAACGCGACAAAACCCACTTCTGACATACTCCAGGATGGGGTCAGAGAGTTGACCCGAGGTCAACTCTCCAGCCCACCTGGTTGGTCCACGTGGACCAACCAGGAAAAAGCTGGAAAAAATAGATTAGAAAATCATTTAAAAATCGAAAACGCTTTATTTAATTTTTAGTCATAAAATAAAAAATGTTTAATTTTTTTATGGCGTATTTTATGATGATTTTTATTTATTTTTATGAAGTATATTTTTACAAGTTGCTTTTATACCCCTGTATAGGTATATTATCTATATCTTTTAGTATTTTATTTTTATTAGGTATTTTTAATGTTATTATTTTTATTTATGATTTTATAAAATTATAAAATACTTTTATATACATAAATATATTTCTATTTTATTTTTCTGATATGTTTTGTATATTTAATAAAATACAAGTATGTTTTGTATAGGTATATATGTAGGTAATGTATCTATGTATTTATTTTTAAGTATTTTATTTTTGTTTTTATTTATGTTTTTGTTCTTATTTTAATGTACATAATTATTATAAGTAATATTTACAACATTGTAAAGATATAAAAATGAATAAATAATTAATAAAGAATAAATTGAATATTTTATTCGGTACACTGTACAATGAGGGTCCAAAAGTCAACTTTCAAACCGTAGCTCCGCCAAATGCGAAACCACCACCATTAATTAGCTTATTTTCTTCTATATACAATTAAAGGTGAGTACGCTGCATTTGGAGTTTTTATTTGTGAGATACAGGTCTAGGAAGTTGGGCTTCTGGATTTTTATTCAGACTAGTGCTTTTTACCTGTGTATTATTTTTCAGTGAAATTAATTTTGTATTTTTCTTTATTACACTATATACAACTTTCATGTACAAAGTTTCTTTATTTGATGTATAAAAAGTGGAACCAAAAATAGGTCTTAAAATGAATAAAGAATGAATTAATAATTATAGGTATTTGGCCCTTATCTCCCCCTACTTTATTCCTTGTCGACCTATTCATCAAGATGCCTAGGTCTCGGGGTTTCGGGTCATAAAATATTTACAATATTTTATTCTTTTTCTTTTCTTTTATTTATTCTATAATTTTGGCTTTAATTACAGTATTTTATACACTAATATGATGCATATGCATAGATGCTAAGATGGTATTTTTAAGGGTATTTACAGGCATTTGCTAGGGTTTTAGGTGCCAAAATGATAGAATAAAGATGATGAAATGTGGATTCATCACCCCCCTATACTTTACCTTTGCTAGTCCCTAGCAAACACTTATGCAATAAGTGCAAAAAGAAACAGAAAGAAAAGAAAAAGAAGAAATATGGATTTTATTTGATTATCAAACTTGTCTTTACAAAATCAAAGTTTGGAGCTTAAGTCGGACCTTTGGAATTTAAGTGCGGGCGGAACCTTAGTGAGAACCGAATTTGAAATCCAACAGTCCTTGAGAATCCCAAAACTCTGTCCAAGTCTCTTCAATAGCCAGGTCAGAAATACTTCAACTCATACGCAAACTCTCACGACTATGAATCTGACTTGTACAGTGTAAGTGATGGTGGCTCTCCCCAGCTAGAATGGCAAAGAAACTGACTTCTCCAGTACGACAACCTAATGATTCCCCAATCCAATAACTCCATCCTCGAGGAGCGGGGTATTCCCTTCTAAGTTCAAGTGGCAACCAGCTCAAGAAGAGGGGGTGAAGAGAAGAATGGACGGTAGCCAGTGTAGCTACCTATCCCGGGATGCAAGACCAGTGTAGTCAAGTCATCCTGTTGCAGGCTCACATGTTTGACTTTGGAACTCAAGCTTACTTATTGACTTTGTACATACTTGCAGGCTTTTTATTTTTGTACATGCCTGAACTTTTTTTTTTGTTTTTTTTTTGTTTTTTTGAATACTACATATAACATCATTTACATAAGGAGTTTTTCCTCTTGAGCCAGTAGACTATCCCTCTTTTGAAGCTTTATCGCAACCCACAACCTCCTGTCTTTAGACTTCCTAATTACTGGACGGGTTGGGGTGCACTTCCCTCCCTAGAGGACGACAAATGTTTCCACTTGTGTGCGTCTCATACCGGCAAATCCAATCCCCTCACTACTCCAACTGAGTTGAGCCATGTGAAAGGTGCAGGTGTCCAAGTGAGGTCATTATCAACAAGAATCGTGCATGTGCTCCGAAATACTCTACTTAGGCAGTCAAGAATCCATTGAACCAAGTCTCGTGATCCTCAAAGAATTAAGTCAACTAGACCTGAAGTACCTCAAACCCAATTCCTATAAGGTTCCTGTTATTAAGTAGATTTTAAGGTCCAATCAAGCTCCAATCTCCGGATTTTACATAGACTTGTTCAACTATCAGACTCAATCCGAAAAATGCGAATGCTATGCACATGCAATGCAGAAAATATTTTTGTGATGCAATTTTCAAGATTTTGAACTTTTTATGGATTTTTGAAAATATGATGCATGCATTTTTTTGCCTTTTTCAAAAAGATTTTTTCAAATGTTTTTGGATTTTAATTTTGCAAATGTTTTTGGGATTTTTGAAAACAAAAAGGTTTTGGCTTAAAACTAGGTGAAAAATATGTACACGGGAGTGCTTCTTATACTTATAAGAAGTGGTTTTTAAGAATTTACAAGGGTAGGTGATCGATTTTATACATATATACATATAGTGGATTTTGGTGAGATGTATGTATTCCTCAAACTTATTTGGCACAGATTTTTCAAACAATTTTTGAAAACTATAGTCCAAAATAATTTTTACAAACATTTTTGCAAACATGTACACACATTTGAAAATCATTTTGCAAAGGTTTTTCAAACAGTATATATAGGTTTTTCAAATATTTTTGCAACCATTTTTCAAACCATTTGCAAATCATTTTTCAAACATTTTATTTCACACAAAGAAAATAAATTTTGCAAACCACACATTTTAACACAGGTTGAAAACATGTAACAAAATATTTTCAAAATAGTTTTCAATAAATGTTCACAAAGATTTTCAAAACATTTTGCAAAAAACATTTTCACCTGATTTATTAATTAGTAAATACAAAAAGAATTTGAGGAATAAAACATCTTTTTATTAAGGTTTTTAATGAATTTTAAAGAATTATTAGCCATATTATTAGGAAAATACGGAAGTACGAGTTATGGCTAAATTATATACACAGTATATACGACCCCCCTATACTTAGCTTGAGCTATGTCCTCATAGATCGGAGAGGAAAGAGAAGACATAACTCGTACTAAGTATAGGCAAGTCTAAAGAACGAATGAACCAATGAATGAGAAGTTGACCGTCCCCCCTATACTTAGGATCAAATAATCCTAAGTATAGCAGACTGTATACAAGGCAGGGAGGGTCAAGGGTGGGAATGAACAGATCGTACTCGGGTTGTCTCCCCCTATACTTAGGGTAAGATATCCCTAAGTATAGACAAGAAGAGGAGACAATGGAGAGGATCGAGATAAATGAAGAAACTCGGGGTGCGCACCCCCCTATACTTAGGACAAAGTACGTCCTAAGTATAGAAGACTGTCTACAAGGGGGGCACCTTTTCGATAGACGAAGAAGATAGAAGAGGAAAAGAAGAAAAGAAGAAAAGAAGAAAAGAGATGAAATTGGATATGAACAACTCGGGATGTGCATCCCCCCTACACTTAGGATAGAGTGCATCCTAAGTGTAGCAGTGATGAAAGGGATGTCATCAATTCGGTAGAATAAGAGAAAAGAAATTGAAAAGAAGAAAAGAAGAAAAGACAAAAAGGGAACTCATTCAAAAATGTTTTGATGCGCTGTGCCTTCCTCTGCCTCTTTCGAGATATTCAGCTCATCCTCATAAATTACTTGAATTGAGTCAACGACGGCCATGAATGTGTCATGTTCAAGGTATGGCTTCAGAAGCTGTCCATTGACTACAAAAGGCTGTGCGTCAGCTGACAGATTGGATATCAATACACTTCCGTTGTCACGCACCTGCCTAACCAAAAACGGCCCAGTCCATTTGCTCTTCAATTTGCCTGGAAAGATCTTTAATTTCGCATCGAACAACCATACCTTCTGACCTGGATAAAAGGACTTGTGGCGGATGTGCTTGTCATGCCATGTTTTGACCTTCTCCTTGTACATCAGGCTGTTGTCATATGCATAATCTCTGAATTTCAGTAATCTGTTCAGATCTAATTTTCTGTTCTTTCCTGCTTGCTTGGAGTCCAAATTACAGATATTAATAGCCCATAAAGATTTGTGAATAAGTTCCACGGGTAAATGACATGGCTTTCCATACACCAGGCGGTAGGGAGACATTCCCAAGGGTGACTTGTACGTTGTTCTATAAGCCCAAAGAACGGAATCAAGCAGCTGAGACCAGTTCTTGCGATCCGGACGCACAAGTTTCTGTAGAATCGTCTTGATCTCCCTGTTGGAACATTCAGCTAAGCCATTAGACTGCGGGTGGTAGGGTGAAGCAACACGATGCTCGATGCAGAATTCTCGAGTCAGCTTCTTTACCTCTCTATTTATGAAATGACTACCCCCGTCAGATATGAGAATTTTGGGAATCCCGAACCGTGCTATGATGTGATCTCGTAAGAATTGACAGACAGTCCTACTATCGGCGGCTCGGGCGGGGATGACCTCCACCCATCGACTGACATAATCGACAGCAAGCAGAATATACTCATAACCCTGACTGTTAGGAAACGGGCCCATAAAATCGATGCCCCATGCGTCAAAGACGTCTGAGATCTGAATGTATTTCAGAGGCATCGTATCTCTCATTCCTATGGTTCCACCCATTTTCTGACAATCAGTGCAACATTTGACATACTCATCTGCATCTTTGAATAATGAAGGCCACCAGAGGCCACTTTGAAGAACCTTTGCTGCCGTTCGTTTGCCTGAATGGTGTCCTCCAGAATCTTGATCATGACATAGAGCGAGGACACTTGGAACTTCCTCCTGAGGAATACACCTTCGCCAGATGCAATCTGCTCCCTCACGAAATAGATACAGATCTTCCCACTGGTAAAAATGGATTTTAGACAAAAATCTGTCTATTTTCAACTTAGGCCAGTCCTGTGGGATTTTCTTGGCAACTAGATAATTCACAATGTCCGCATACCAAGGAAGTGAGGCGACAGACAGAATCGATTCATCTGGAAAGGTCTTTGTGATAGGCTGCAAGTTCAGCTCAGGAGACTCTGGTTCAGGAAGTCTTGACAGATGATCGGCCACTACATTCTTTACCCCAGGTTTATCTCTGATTTCCAAGTCAAACTCCTGGAGGAGAAGGATCCACCGGATGAGACGTGGTTTGGCGTCCTTCTTCTGCTGTAAATACCGAATGGCCGAGTGATCAGTGTAAATGATAACTTTGGACCCGAGAAGGTAAGATCTGAACTTTTCTAAAGTAAAGACTACCGCTAGCAGCTCCTTTTCAGTGACAGTGTAGTTTCTCTGGGCTTCATCGAGCGTTCGACTAGCGTAGTGAATCGCAAATGGTACATTGTCTTTCCTTTGTCCCAGTACAGCTCCGATGGCATAATCCGACGCGTCGGTCATAATCTCGAAAGGCTGAGTCCAAATCGGTGGCTGTAGGACAGGGGCCTGCGTGATGAGCTCTTTCAGCTGATTAAAGGCAAGGAGCACACGGTCGTCTACAATGAACTCATTGTCCTTGCCGAGCAACTCAGTCAACGGTCTGGCCAGCTTGCTGAAATCTTTAATAAATCATCGGTAAAAACCGACATGGCCCAAGAATGACCGGACTTGCTTGATATTTGTAGGTGGCTCCAGCTTAGAAATTACATCCACCTTGGCTGGGTCAACCTCCATGCCACGTTTAGAAACAACGTGACCCAGCACGATTCCTTCGGTCACCATGAAATTGCTCTTCTCCCAGGACAACACAAGATTCACTTCGCAGCACCTCCGTAGGACTCGGTCTAAGTAGTCCAGACATTGATCAAATGAATCCCCGTAGACCGAAAAACCATCCATGAAGACCTCGAGAAAGCTGCCCACCATATCGGCAAAAACTGCAAGCATACACCTTTGAAATGTGGCTGGGGCATTGCAAAGCCCGAACGGCATCCGTCTGAAGGCATATGTGCCAAAAGGACAAGTGAACGTGGTCTTCTCTTGGTCTTCAGGAGCAATAGCAACTTGATTATACCCAGAGTAACCGTCCAAGAAACAGAAATATTCCTTCGCGGCCAATCTCTCCAAGATCTGGTCGATGAAGGGTAGCGGAAAATGATCCTTCTTGGTGGCAAGATTGAGTCTTCTGTAGTCTACGCACACTCGCCAAGAAGTCGGTACTATGGTTGCGATCTCCTCTCCTTTGTCCTTTTTCACAATGGTGATCCCTGATTTCTTGGGCACAACGTGCAGAGGGCTCACCCATTTGCTGTCGGAGATGGGATAGATGAATCCCGCTTCACACCATTTCTGGATTTCTTTCATAACCACCTCTCGCAGGTTCGGGTTTAATCTTCTTTGCAGTTCGCGAGAGGGTCTACAATCTTCTTCCAGAAAGATACGATGCGAACAGAGTGACGGATTGATCCCATGTAGATCGGACGTTCGCCAGCCGATTGCTTTGCGGTTGCGTTCAAGAACCTCCATCAGACGAGATTCTTGATCTTCGGTCAGATGTGCATTAATGATGACCGGGTACATATTTGGTTCTCCCGCAAGGAAGGCATACTTCATATTGGAGGGCAAGGGCTTTAGCTCTGCCGGGGTCTGAGCTGCTTCAGTGGTGACCTCAGCTATTAGTACAGGTGGTGATTCTTTCAGCTGCGCAATGTCCACCATAGTCTGCTCTGTTGCTTCTCTCAGATCTTGACAGAATTCTTCAATGATGTCATCTTCATCAGAAAATGCTTCAAAACTCGGCTCTTGGTTCTGAAGGCACATTACCCCCACAGTAGTATCTTGTAGCGCATCAGTGAGTTCATCATCTTGCTCAATACAAGGAAATTCGACTGTAGTCTCCACTTCCTCCTCGGGACGGAGGAGTCCATGGATCTCATTATCATCCAGGAATAGGTTGGTATCTTGAATTTCTGCTAAAAAATCACAGTCTTCATCGTGCTTGATCACCCTTGCACACGATGCAGATGTCGGTTTAGCGGGCGTTCCCTCAGACAGGGTCTCAACTCGGATAATTTCCTTGCCAGCTCCAAAAGTGATTTCTCCCGTCCCTTAATTCACCACTGCGTTTGATGTCCGCAGAAATGGTCTTCCGAGTATGATCGGGGTAAGGAGCAACGGAGCGGGGACGTCCATATCTAAGACCACAAAGTCGGCCGGGAATGACTTTCCCTGAACCGTGACGATCACGTCCTCCAACAGGCCCCTAGGCCGCTTGACTGACTTGTCTGCAAACTGCAGAATCATCTTTGTAGGCTTGAGCGGTCCTAACTTGAACTCCGTGAGTAGTGAGGCTGGCATCAGATTGACAGATGACCCACTGTCGAGAAGTGTTCGCTCGAATTCCTGCTCGAACATCTGACAACGTACAAGAGGTGCTCCCATATCTAGCTTTTTATCCGGGAGGTTGCTGATGGCATTGACGTTGGCCATAGTGAGAATGTGTTTTCAGACTTGCCACCTTTGCTTCTGGAATTATGGGGAGTTGGCCTACGCTTGGTTGTACATGCCTCTTTAAGACCTTTCTTCACTGCTGGCATGTATTCAAGAGCCTTCATCAACGACATGTTCAAGACCAAATTCTGAATGATTTCTATGATAGCAGGATCAGACAAAGCACTTTTCAAAATTTTCATTTTTTTGTGTTTTTTCATTGCTTCAGGAAAAGGAATATTTACAAACTCTTCACCAATATCATTCAAAATAGTGTCCATATTGTTGTTTACAGGTAGATGACAAAAAGGAATGGATTCATCTATAATTTGCGGACCAAAAATGACAGGCTCGGCTTCAGGTGCTGGCGTTGGACTCGCTGCAGGTGTTGTGCTCCCCCTGTCAGGAGCTGGCTGTGGTGTGGGTGCAGCGTCTCCAATGCTGGCTGCTTTCCACCGAGGTTGCTGCTATCTTTTTGTGTTTTTCTGTTTTCTTCATTTTTTTGTGGTTTTCTGTTTGCTGGTGCTGCTCCCAAAATGCTGGCTGGCCCTGGTGTTGGCTGGACTGACGATTCCCCGTCAGATGCAATGTGCTTTCCCTTTGCCGTCGCCGATGGCCGAAGTGTCCTACCGCTCCTGAGAGTAACAGTGTTAGATAAAAAACAATTAATTTCACCTGATTCGGGTTGGGCACTGCCGGCTACCTGCTCCTTGCGTCGGAAATTGTTAGGGTTAGCTTCGACCTGGGCCGGTATGACGGTTTTTGCTGCCGTCAGGTCGTCGATCTTCTGGTTCATCTCAGCCATGTTCTTCATTAATTGCTCCAAACAAGCCAGGGCTGGATTGACCGGTACGATCTCAGAGGATTCCCCCTGCTGGGGTCTAGAATGCTGGTATGGCGGCTGAGATTGCGACTGGTATCCTTGAGAAAATTGCTGAGGAGGGGGGTTTGAGGAGTACTGTGAGTTGTGCTGATTGAATTGGGCCGCCGGCTGTTGGTGGTATCCCTGTCCTCGATATCTGGACTACTGAGGACCATGTTGGTAATTCTGCCTCCACGTGTTCTCTTGTGAGGGAGACTGATACTGATAAGACTGCTGGAAGGGTCTCCCACCCTGCTGTTGCTGATGGAAGGGCCTGTTGCCCATGTTCTGACCCTGAGAGTGTCCCTGAGGACGGGTCAGTTGTGCTTCGTTGTTCCAGATGCCATTGATCTCCTAGATCAGCGGCGGGGGTGGAGAGAACTGCTCGGGGTACGCTGACTGGGTCTCTGGTTGATATACAACCATCTGTGTCTGGGGCTGCGGGGGCTGCTCCGGGGCCTGCACATAGTACACGTGCTGGACAGGTTGGGGCTGCGGTAAAGTTGGCTGGGGGTTTTGCTGCATTGTAGGCTCCTTCTTCTCAGCGTTCGGCTCTGCAGAGGTAGACACAGCGTTGCACATGTTTGCATTCAATGCTCAAACGAGCTGCTCCAGCTGCTGGGA
Source organism: Ottelia alismoides (assembly GCA_037367405.1). Taxonomy (NCBI): domain Eukaryota; kingdom Viridiplantae; phylum Streptophyta; class Magnoliopsida; order Alismatales; family Hydrocharitaceae; genus Ottelia; species Ottelia alismoides. The sequence goes on along the minus strand of JAZKJV010006174.1, from coordinate 24,127 downwards.
GATCTGGTCGAGCTTCTCCAGACCTTGGGTCCTCTTTTCTATGACTGCCATCTTTTCGAGGTCCTGCGACCTCTTCTCAATGATGTCCACTTTGGACAAGTGTCTCCCAATGATACTCAGGTTAGAGCTCTCATCCTTGTCCTCAGTGTGAGAAGCCATGTTAACTGGCTTGCTGATGGCGGTTGGTGTCTTCATGTAAACTCTAGACGAGGATTGGGCTGCTTCTCCCTCAGCCATTTCTTTGAAGACGTTCCATACTACATCCTCGTCCTTGTTAAAATGTGAACCGCCACAAGCTGCATCCACGAGCTTTTGGCTCTCAAATGATATCCCCCTGAAGAAATCTTGTACGAGACTGGTTTTTGGTATTTCATGGTGGGGGCACTTTTCTTGGAGATCTTTGAATCGTTCCCACGCTTCATGGATAATCTCGTGGGGCTGCTGGCAAAAACTGGAGATCCGGGCACGCATCTGATTTAATCTCCCCAGGGGATAAAATTTATGGAGAAAGGCAGATTTCAACTCCTCCCAGGTGGTGACGACCTTCCCGAGATGGTCGACCCAGTAAAGGGCCTTGTCTTGAAGGCTGAAAGTGAACGCGGTCATCTTGATCACATCCAGGGGAACTCCGGGGTAGTGAGCAGTGGAACAGATGCGGTTAAACTTCTTGAGAAAAATATATGGCTCTTTAGTGGTGTTCCCATGAAAAGTGGGAAGCAATGACAGAAACTGCGGCTTCAGCTCGAAGTGGGCATGCATACGTGGAATTTGGATCCACTCAGTGATGCGCCCTGCTCCTGGGTTGTATGTCTGCTTGAGTGTGGGCTTGGGCTGCGGTGGCTCTTCGTCTGCTGCTTCAAAGTCAGGTCCCACTGAAAACTCATCATTAACTTCCTGGAAATTGGGATCATCCTCCTGTCGGCCGTCTCTCGCATCGGCCCTCCTCCTTAGATCGTTCAGCATGTCCTGGAAGGCTGTCTGGGCCAGTGCCTGATTAGTCAACTGCTGCTGAATGGCTTGAATGGAAGCCAGCAGTTGACTGTTAACCTCACCCTGCGTGGTATATTGTCCTTCCCCTGTATTGGCTTCAGGCTCTTGCTGGGGCTGTGGTCCTTTCCCTCTTCCTCCTGCCATCTCAGACTGTACTTGAATCTCTGACTCTTGATTGGGTTGAGGATCTGCATGACGGAGTAAACCCTGATCAGTATCTTCCTTAGCACCAACTGTTGAGATGAATCTGGGATTAAGGTCAATCCCAGAATGTTGTGAACGGAGCATATGATATTGACTGAAATCGACCTCCATCCACAAGGGGTTATTCCGGGGACAAGAGTAGTCCCGGTTTATTGGAGGGGGAAGAGCTAGTTCGGGTTGCGAGTCCATCCCGAATAACGGGTTAATTGGAGAAAGGCAAGTATTGAAAGAGGCGAGAATAGGGGAATCCAAAGAGACATCCGCAAGATCCGAATTAACTCTTCGGAGATCACCCCTTTTTATTGAAGATGTCGATGGCACGGAATCGATGTGGGTGTCGGCAAGGTCCCGACTAAACCATCCGTGTAACGACATCTTGAGAAGATTAAGAGGAAGGGATGTTGGATGAAGAGCACGAGGGTAACAAGAAATAAAGAGGATTGTAAAACAGTAGAAGGCTCACAATGAGCAAGGGTCAAATAGAAGGGGAGAAAAATTTGCGCAAAGGCGCGATATTTTTGATCCTTGACCTAAATGTAGTTAGCAACCAAACACAAGACAAGGGAGTTCACCAACTCGACGCGTGAAGCCGTGAAAGTTCGGCTTTTATCTTTGTAATTTTTATCTCGATTTCAGGAATTTATCTTTGAACGAGTCCTTAGAGCGCTACGCCTATAGGAGCGAGAGTACTGCCGGAAAAGTATTCCCGTACTTGTCCTCCTCCTTTGTAACCTGTAACTTGCGCTTTTAAGGTCCTTGTAACCCTTCCTGGATCCCTACTCAGCCAAAGAAATAGAGGGAGGAAGCCGACAGGCGAAACTGATACTTCGGATCTCGCTCGCAACGGAATCACCCGTGAGCGTGCAAGATCCTACTCGGACGCAGCCGGTGAGACAGACACCCCCGTGAAGGCGTGGCCTATGCTCGGTACTTCGGACAAGGTCGATGCTCACACAATAGTGAGTCACCAATGGCGACCAAGCCCTACTCGACTACGTACGATAGTAGCGCCAATACTTCGGAAATCCAGGCGATACACAAGGCAGCCACAAGTTGGGTTTTTGGCTCTAATCCTTACGAAGCGCTCACCTCACTTGGAAGGAGACCTTCCCATGCAACCTGAAAACAAGTGAGGGTGTTACTCTCCCCAATCAATGAGTCCAATTACCAATTTTATTTAGGTCAAAGTTTTCTTAGTAGTCCCTTTTTTTAATTAATTTTTTTTGTGTTATCGCTTCTTTTGAGTAGATTCAAACAAGCGCCTAACGATTTTGTATTTTCTTTATCCTACTTTGTCCAAAATCAGAGGGAGAAAAGAGTCGGGAAAAGCCAATGCAAGTAGGCACCAAGATGGAAATCTCACCTTTGTGCCTATATGATGAATGCAAAGTGAGAAGACTTACAGTGAATCCCAGCTCTCTCCATGCGGGATGCAAAGCAGAAATTTATAAACCTAATCTATATGTCGGTATGCAAGCGGAAATCGTCCTATGATAGGCAACTGCTAGCGTGAAGAACCACGAGTTAACCGTCAACTCCCAATCCTAATGTCCGGTCTAGGCTCACTCCTCCTCTGCTCAACACATTTGAGTTAGGAGAAAGCGCTTGTGTGGAGTGAGCTCACGGCACGCGGATCGAGAGCCAAGGATCAACTACTTAATTAATCTAAGTCCAAATACGAACTATAGGAACATGTAAGAGTTATTAGGGTGTTTGGACCTAGGCTAATCGAATCAAGCATGACCTAATCTAAGAGCTCAATCCACAAAAGAAATAAAAAGAAAATAAAACCGGAAAATGACAGTCGATCAAAACTCTAAAAAGCCGCGGTGAGCCCCCGGGTGAACAAACACCCGGAAATTGGGCCCGAAGTGTTCAAATGTCCAAGTCCTGTATTATTACAAATTAATCAAATACTCTCTCTCACAAAAATAAAAGCAACTCTCTCTCTCTCTCTCTAATTCTCCTGCTCTCTCCTGCCGGCTAGGGTAGAATAGCCAGCTCCTCCTCCCAAGGCTGCTCAGGATCCCCTAGGCGATCCTCCTCGGTCGGCGGTCCCTCGCAAGAAAACAAAAGAGACGTCAAACAGTTCAAAACAAATGATAAACAAGAGGCAAGTAAGCAAAAATGGCTAAGTAACTAAAAAAACCAAAAGGTACTCTACAAGCCGATGCTCCCCGGCAATGGTGCCATTTGAAAAGCGAGAAAATGAGAGCCGCTAAAGAGCGGTCTGACAAGTCAGACTCACTATCGCTGATGCGACTGCTCAAACTTCCTCAGTCTTCAACAATTAACCCACACAATCAATAAAGCAATCAAGAGCAAGGATTAAAATTTATTATACCCTACTAACAATGTATAATGGCAAGCAAGTAGGGGTCGAACACAGGAAACAACGGTGCAGAGTGTAGATAAAAATCCAAACCTAGGTCTAATAAGCAACTTAGCCAATCTCGAATTCTTTTTGTGGGTTTTTAATTTTTAAAATTTTTTTTAATTATTTTTTTTTATTTTTAATTTTGTATTTTGATTTTTAATTTTCTGATTTTTATAATTTTATATTTTATATATTATTTTTTAAATTTCCTTTTCAATATTTGAAAATAAGAACAAAGGAATAAAAGACAAGGTCAACTATTTATAAAAATGCACAAAAATAACAAAAAATTCAGAAACTAAATGTTTTTAATATTTTTAGGATTTTTTACTGTCTTTGTGATTTTTGGGGATTTTTCTAGGTGTTTTTGGTATTTTTAAATACTGAAATAATAGAAAACAGTGGAAAATAGGCTGGCTGTAAACAAAATGAAGTTTAAAAATAGCAAACAGCAATCAAAATTTTTCACACTATTTTTCAAATAAAGAGAGCAAAATAAAGGGCAAACAGGAACAGAGTTTGTATTTTTTAGAGTTTTCTTTGATTTTATATTTTTTTTAAAGTTTTAGAGTCTTTTTAAATTTTTAAGGTTTTTCTTTTGAGATTTTTAGTGAATTTTGGTTTGAAACTAAAATATAGTAAAATAGACACTATGGAATTTTTTTGGAATTTTTCGAGAAGTTTTAATATTTTTTTGGCATTTTCTAAGCTAGACAGTGCATAAAAAGCAAGTTTGTGATTTTTAATAAATATAAAAATAAAATAAAATCCAGAACTAAAATGTTGGCGTGGAAGAACACATGCACAGGAGCTTAAGTTCAAAATTTGAGAATTTTTGGAGTCAAAATGGTGCCTTAATTAATTATATCAAGCGAGCAAAGATCAAAGGCCTGGCAGGGGCTTTTCTGCAAATAGATAAAGATATAAGGGCACTCCTGCAATTTTTCGCACAAAAATACTAATGACTTAAATACTTTTAGACCACACACCAAAACCCTAAAGCCGCAGGGGCTTCTAGTGCAAAATCGCCAAGCCCCTCGTGCAAGGCACGTGCCTGACGGGGACGAATTTATGGTTTTACAAAAATGAGGGGGGCAGTCTGCAGATGTTACAGCAATTTTAGACAGCAGAGGGAAAGTTCGTCAATTACTTAGCAATCCTACGAAGTCGGGGGTGCTTGGCGCAAAACTCCCCACTTATCCACGTGGCATACGTGGATGCGCGGGGATGTGGGGAGATGGACGGCTGAGCTCCCCTCAAGCGTGGACGGCCAAGATCGAAGAGGAGGGGGCAAGATCGACGGCACCTGTAGTGCGTCCCCTCCCCTTCGTTCCTGATCTGCACAGGTGCACGCACAGCGGCGGCGCGCGGTTGGCCGCATCCCCCCCCCTCCGTCGAGCTTCGAGATACCCCTCAGATGGTGACGCGTCGGCGCTGGGTACCTGCAAAAAAAGAGTGAAGAAGTTGGGGGCAAAGTGCCCCAACCTCGTGGAGTCTCTCACAAAGGAAGGGAGCTGCGGCAACGCATAGACGGCCGGCAAAACTCGATGCCGGCCGCGGTTAATCAGGGAGAAATGATGGCTACAGGACCAAGATTTCGACAAGGGAAATGCAACTATGGCTCTCTAACATTAAAACAACAAGGGAAAGAAAGGAAAAAAAAGGGAAAGAAGAGAACCTCACCGTGCGTGCACACGAGCTCTCCGGCGAGAACTCCGGCGAGGGAACCTGCCTCGATTCGACACCGATCTGTCCCGTTGAAGCGCCCTCCGTGCTCCTGCTGTCACCAAGAATCACGCTAGGGGTCCAAGTTAGGGATTGGGAGGTGGAAGAGTGGTTGAAAATCCAAGGAAAGTCGGAGGTTTGGTTTTGAATGTGGTCGAGAGGGTGCAAAGGACGAGGCGTATCTCGCGAATCAACGACCCGAAGGTCGAAAAAACACTTGGGCGTATATGCCCAATCGACGAGGAAGAAAAGTCGTTTAGAGACTATCACGAGATCATGCAAAGAGACGCCTCGAAAAATTCGCGAAAACGCGACAAAACCCACTTCTGACATACTCCAGGCTGGGGTCAGAGAGTTGACCCGAGGTCAACTCTCCAGCCCACCTGGTTGGTCCACGTGGACCAACCAGGAAAAAGCTGAAAAAAATAGATTAAAAAATCATTTAAAAATCGAAAATGCTTTATTTAATATTTTGTCATAAAATAAAAAATGTTTAATTTTTTATGGCGTATTTTATGATGATTTTTATTTATTTTTATGAAGTATATTTTTACAAGTTGCTTTTATACCCCTGTATAGGTATATTATCTATATCTTTTAGTATTTTATTTTTATTAGGTATTTTTAATGTTATTATTTTTATTTATGATTTTATAAAATTATAAAATACTTTTATATACATAAATATATTTCTATTTTATTTTTCAGATATGTTTTGTATATTTAATAAAATACAAGTATGTTTTGTATAGGTATATATGTAGGTAATGTATCTATGTATTTATTTTTAAGTATTTTATTTTTGTTTTTATTTAGGTTTTTGTTCTTATTTTAATGTACATAATTATTATAAGTAATATTTACAACATTGTAAAGATATAAAAATAAATAAATAATTAATAAAGAATAAATTGAATATTTTATTCGGTACACTGTACAATGAGGGTCCAAAAGTCAACTTTCAAACCGTAGCTCCGCCAAATGCGAAACCACCACCATTAATTAGCTTATTTTCTTTTATATACAATTAAAGGTGAGTACGCTGCATTTGGAGTTTTTATTTGTGAGATACGGGTCTGGGAAGTTGGGCTTCTGGATTTTTATTCAGACTAGAACTTTTTACCTGTGTATTATTTTTCAGTGAAATTAATTTTGTATTTTTCTTTATTACACTATATACAACTTTCATGTACAAAGTTTCTTTATTTGATGTATAAAAAGTGGAATCAAAAATAGGTCTTAAAATGAATAAAGAATGAATTAATAATTATAGGTATTTGGCCCTTATCTCCCCCTACTTTATTCCTTGTCGACCTATTCATCAAGATGCCTAGGTCTCGGGGTTTCGGGTCATAAAATATTTACAATATTTTATTCTTTTTCTTTTCTTTTATTTATTCTATAATTTTGGCTTTAATTGCAGTATTTTATACACTAATATGATGCATATGCATAGATGCTAAGATGGTATTTTAAGGGTATTTACAGGCATTTGCTAGGGTTTTAGGTGCCAAAATGATAGAATAAAGATGATGAAATGTGGATTCATCACCACGCCATCACACACCGTCCCATTCCTAAGAAGAGGAACACTGCCACACCTTTCATTAGCTGCACCATCTCTGACCACATTTGTGATCACACTCTCCTCGACGGCAGTGCGACAATTAGCATCATACCCTTCTCGCTGGTACAGTCTCTTCACTTAGGGCCTCTCAAGAAATCCAGGATGATCGTTCAATTTGCTGATGGATCAACAAAAAGAGGCTGAAGGGTATCCTTGAAAATGCCGTCATTTCGATTCAGGGCATGAGCTATCATGTTGATTTTGTTGTTTTGCCCATGGAGACCTCCACTGGGGAGCACTCTCCAATCATCCTGTGACGACCATTCCTCGCCTCTGCGAGGGTCGTTATTGATTACGGATCAGGAGAGATTCGCTTCCGTCCTGCTGACGAGAGCGAAGTGTTGATCACCGCACCTACTGACGACCAGAGACCTGCACCTGATGTGACCACACCTATCTTGGCTGACCTCGAGGACCATGACCTTGATGATACTATCAGAGAATTTTGCTGCTTATTGGATTCCACTGAGACCCGAGAATTCCTCCCAGTTGAGGAAGACTTGGAAAGCATGGACCTCGGAGTTCCTTCTTCTGGGACTTGGCGATGTGTTGATGACATCCGCGGGTTGAGCGGAGGGCAGATGTAGAGACCAGACAGGACGGACATGTTTTGACTACTTCCACTGATGGGTCCGCTCCTGTTCACTTAGATTCGGATAAGACTAAGGCCGAATTTGATTTGATTGCTTTTATTCGGGAATTCAGTCCTTTTGATGAAAAAGATGATCCGGTTGAGATTGTAGAGGACGAACAGAGTTCGACTACTTCCACTGATGAGTTCGCTCTTTTAAATTTTGACCCGGATGACACCTCGCAGGACGACTCCGAGTACACTACTTCCGATGATGACGAGTTTGTCCCATTTCACTTTGACACTAGCGAGACTCCCAAGGCCGGACCTAGTCATACTTCTTCCACTACTCAGTCTGTGCCTTCACACCCTAGGGCCGCTGAGGATATTCACTCTGTCGACCCTGATCGGCTTCCGTCCACTGTGGACCCCGATGTCGACTTGCATCACACCAGATCTATTCCTCAGCGGTCCCGCAAGAAGGTTCGCTTTCGACCTTCTTGATCATGTGTACATCCACCTCGGCTGTATATCCTCTTCTGTTTCATCTTCATCCTTCTCCTGTTTTGCTCGTCCACCCATTCTCGTGTTTGCCTTACTTAGGACGTACTTTGTCCTAAGTATAGGGGGGTGGACGAGCCGAATGTTCTTTCATCGTTCCGTGTCATCACTCCTGTCGTTGCCTATATTTAGGGCTTCTTTTACCCTAAGTATAGGGGGAGTGGTGTATACATTCTCACGATCTTCTCTTCCATCTTCTGATCTATTTTCTCTTTTCTTCTTTTCTTCTTTTCATTTTCTATCTTCTTTTTGTATCAGAAAGGTGCTGCCCCTTGTAGACAGTCTTCTATACTTAGGATGCACTTTGTCCTAAGTATAGGGGGGTGTGCACCCTGAGTTTTTCATTCTTTTCGATCCTCTCCATTGTCTCCTCTTCTTGTCTATACTTAGGGATATCTTACCCTAAGTATAGGGGAGACAATCTGAGTACGATATGTTCATTCCCACCCTTGACCCTCCATGCTTTGTGTACAGCCTGCTATACTTATGATTATTTGATCCCAAGTATAGGGGGGACGGTCAACTTCTCATTTGTTCATTCGTTTCTTCGTTCATTTATTCTTTAGATTTTCCTATACTCAGTACGAGTTATGTCTTCTCTTTTCTCTCTGATCTATGAGGACATAACTCAAGCTAAGTATATGGGGTCGTATATACTACGTATATACTTTAGCCATAACTCGTACTTTTGTAATTTCCTAATAAATATGGTTAATAATTCTTTAAAATTCTTTAAAAATCCTTAATAAAAAGATGTGATTATTCCTCAAATTATTTTTGTATATACTGATTGATAAATCATGTGAAAATGTTTTTTGCAAAATGTTTGAAAAATAGTTTGAAAACCTTTGTTAACATCTATTGAAAACTATTTTGAAAATGTTTTGTTACATGTTTTCAACCTGTGTAAAAATGTGTGGTTTGCAAAATCTATTTTCTTTGTGTGAAATAAAAATGTTTGAAAAATGATGTGTAAATGGTTTGAAAAATGGTTGCAAAAATATTTGAAAAATCTATCTATACTGTTTGAAAAACCTTTGCAAAATGATTTTCAAATGTGTGTACATGTTTGTAAAATTGTTTGTAAAAACTATTTTGGACTATAATTTTCAAAATTGTGTGTAAAATTATTTTCAAATAAGTTTGAGGAATACATACCTCGAACCAAAATACACTATATAGTTATGTATAAAATTGATCACTTACCCTTGTAAATTCTTAAAATTCACTTCTTGTAAATATAAGAAGCACTCCCGTGTACATATTTTTAACCTAGTTTTCAGCCAAAACTTTTTGTTTTCAAAAAGCCCATAAACATTTGCAAAAATTGAAAATCCAAAAAAATTTGAAAAATCTTTTTGAAAATACAAAAAATTGCATATGCATCATCATCATCTTTTCAAAAATCCATAAAAAGTTCAAAATTTTGAAAAATTGCATCACAAACAATATTTTTTTCTGCATTGCATTGCATAGCATTCGCATTTTTCGGATTGAGTTTGATAGCTGAACGAGTCTAAGTAAAATCCGAAGATTGGAGCTTGATTGGACCTTAAAACTACCTAACTAACAGGAACCTGATAGGAACTGGGTTTGAGGTACTTCAGGTCTAGTTGACTTAATTCTTTGAGGATCACGAGACTTGGTTCAATGGATTCTTGACTGCCTAAGTAGAGTATTTCGGAGTACACGCACAACCCTTGTTGATAATGACCTAACTTGGACACCTGCACCTTTCACATGGCTCAACTCAATTGGAGTGGTGAGGGGATTGGATTTGCTGGTATGAGATGCACACAAGTCGAAACATTTGTCCTCCTCTAGGGAGGGAAGTGCACCCCAACCCGTCCAGTGATGAGGAAGTCTAAAGACAGGAGAGTGTGGGTTGCAAAGCTTCAAAAGAGGGATAGTCTACTGGCTCAAGAGGAAAAACTCCCTATGTAAATGCTGCTGTGAATAGTATTTCAAAAAAAAAGAAGGAAGACATGCCTGTACAAAAATAAAATGCCTGCCAAAGTATGTACATATGTTGTAAAGTCAATAAGCAAGCTTGAGTTCCAAAGTAAAATATGTGAGCCTGCAGGAGGATGACTTGACTACACCGGTCTTGCATCCCAGGATAGGTAGCTACACTGGCTACCATCCATTCTTCTCTTCACCCCCTCCTCTTGAGCTGGTTGCCACTTGAACTTAGAAGGGAATACCCCGCTCCTCGAGGATGGAGTTATTGGATTGGGGAATCATTGGGTTGTCGTACCGGAGAAGTCAGTTTCTTTGTCATTCTAGTTGGGGAGAGTCACCATCATTTACACTGTACGAGTCAGATTCATAGTCGTAAGAGTTTGCGTATGAATTGAGATATTTCTGACCTGGCTATTGAGGAGACTTAAGCAGAGTTTTGGGATTCTCAGGGACTGTTGGATTTCAAATTCGGTTCTCAATAAGGTTCCGCCCGCACTAAAATTCCAAAGGTCCGACTTAAGCTCCAAACTTTGATTTTGTGAAGACAAGTTTGATAATTAAAATTAATCCACTTTCTTCTTTTTCTTTTCTTGTTTTTCTTTTTCTGCACTTATTGCATAAGTGTTTGCTAGGGACTAGCAAAGGCAAGTATAGGGGGATGATGAATCTACGTTTCATTATCTTTATTCTATCATTTTGGCCTTAAAAACCCTAGTAAATGCGTGTAAATAGGCTTAATTCATGCATTTTAGCATTCATGCATATGTGTGTAAAAAGTGTATAAAATACTGTTTTTAATGCCAAAATTCTAGAATAAAGAAAAAAAATAATAAAATATTGTAAATATTTTATGACCCGAAACCCCGAGACCTAGGCATCTCGATGACTCGGTTGACAAGGAATAAAGTAGGGGGAGATAAGGGCCAAAATACCAATAAAAACACCTTTTATTTTATCCATTCTTTATTAATTTTGGGACCTATTTTTGGTTCCACTTTTTATACCTCAAATAAAGGAACTTTGTACATGAAAGTTGTAGATAAATTTATATAGAAAAATACAAAATTAATTTCATTAAAAAATAATGTACAGATAAAAAGTTATGGTCTGAATAAAAATCCAGAATCCCAACTTCCTAGACCCGTATCTCACAGATAAAAACTCCAAATGCATCAAACTCACCTTTAATTGTATATAGAATAAAATAAGCTATTTAATGGCAGTGGTTTCGCAATTGCCGGAGCTACGGTTTAAAAGTTGAGTTTTGGACCCACATTGTATGAGTGTACAGACTAAAATATTCAATTTATTATTTATTCATTATTTTTGTATTTTTATATTTTTATAATTTTGTAAATATTCTTTATAATAATTATGTACATTAAAATCAGAATAAAAATGCAAAGAAAACTCAAAATAAAAATACTTATAAATACAATACATTGGTATACTACCTATACTTATACATATATAAACTATACTTATATTTTATTAAATACATTAAATACATCAGAAAAATAAAAATATATTTAAGTGTATAAAAGTATTTCATAAATTTATAAAATACTAGATAAAAATAAATAAACTCAAAACATCAAATAAAAATAAAATACTAAAATACATAGGTAATATACCTAGATAGGGCGTAAAAAGTAACTTGTAAAAATAAACCTTATAAAAATAATTAAAAATCATGATAAAATAATTTGTTAAAAAAACATTTTTTATTTTATAACCTTAAATTAATTAATTCATTTAATATTTTTTATTCAATTTACAAGATTTTTATTAAATTCTTATCTTTTTGCGGATGACGTGGCCCAATCAGGCCATGCCATCCGTTGACCTGGGGTCAACTCCTTGACCCTAGGTCTATGAGCGCTGGATCCGTATAGGCACCCATCTTCTCGGATTTATCGAGACCACCCCTTTCATCTTTTGGGGTCGAGTCCTTCTGTAAACTTGCTCCTCTTCCATCCCTCTTACACGCCCTGGGTTCATCACGGGCTGCGGACCATCGAACACACCGCCTCGCCTCATTTTTGGTGCCCACTCGGCCAGCCTTTGAAAATGCTTCCATCCGCCTCCATAGCCTTTTGAACCTTCTTTTGGCCACATCCTTCTCCTCCGACTCGTGCCCTGGACCGGCGAGGGTGATAGGCTCGCCTCCGGCCGTGTGGTGAGGCTTTAGGCGAGGTCGAGGACGGTCTCCACCCACCTCCGGCGTAGCCGCCGTCGAGGTCCATTATCTCGTTGGTTCACCAACCAACTCGAGGTGTTTTTGCTCCATTTCCCATTAATAAAAGTTTTTACTTTCGTTTTTTATATTTCTTTGTCCATTCACCCTGTGTTTTGGCTCATTTCGTACATCTACACTCGCCGGAGCCCCGCTCTGGCAAACCTTCCACCCGACCCCCTTTATCCATATCCACCATCGCAAAGAAACCCCAGGTTCCCTTATTTTTGACTGTGCTAACTATATTGCAGGTCCTGGTGGCCAACAACCCCAGCAGGGGTCGAATTTTGTCCCTGCCGCACCACCTGGAGCGTGGTGCTGCTCCGCGCTCGTCGGATGCCACTGCTGCTCCGCCGAACCAACTGAAGCCACCTTTCTCCGGGTAGCAGTGGTAAGGACCTTCCTGAGGTGTCCGAGAAGTCGCAGGCACGGGAGAGCTCGAGCGCTGGCCGATCAAAACACGCCATGCTCGAGTTCTTCGTCGTTCTTGCTGGCCTCTCCACGCCCGTCAGATCAAGGTCCCGCTCCAGAACCTATATCAGTCGTTAGATCAGCTGCGAGTCCAGGCCGTTCGATCGTCATCCGCAATTTAATCCTGGCCGTGGATTTTGAAGGGGTATCAGCCGTCCCTATATCGACACGTGGCTTAAGTAAAGCCCAAGCCGCCGTTGGATGCGCCACTGTGTGAGGGTATTTTGCAAGATTTCCCCGCACGTTTTAGTATTTAAAGTTTAGCATATAAACTTTCCATTGCTGCGTCATGTTTTTGTAATATTTATAGATCAGCCCCTTAAACTTATTAGAAATACAGAATAGTCCTCCCCAGGCGCACGTGCTCATGCACGTGCCCCCTGGGGATTTTGCAGGGATAACCTCGTATCTCTTGTTTTTAATATTGAGTCTAGCAAATACTTTGCTCAGTTATATAATTTGTGATCATTTTGCGCAGAGGCCCTCGCCCTTTCCTTATAGTACTAAAATGCCCCTGCATGTGTGAAGTTTCCTTATGTTTCTCGTAATTTTTGCATGCCTCTATTGAACTCAAAAAAATCCCTAAAAATCATCATAGGTCTCTGTTGCATAGTAGTTTAACATCATATTTTTTATTTTTTGTATTTATTGCATTTTATTATTTAATAAAAATAAAAAAAACATCCATTTTGTGCACTGTCTAGCTTATAAAATCCCTACAAATTATAAAAATACTCCAGAAAAAATCCCAAAAAATATATTTTGTGTATTTTAGTATCATTTAGCTCCAGACCAAAAATCATTAAAAAGTACAAAAGAAAACTCCTAAAAATATAAAAGATCTAAAAACCTTCATAAAAATTTATAAAATTCATAAAAATCCAAAAATTGTGTTTTCTTTTCCTGAATTTTCTTTGTTTTGTTACCTTTAATTTAAAATTAATTTGGGAAATTTTTGATACTGTTTGCTATTTTTCATTCCCATTTTATCTTCGGCCAGTAATTAATTCACTGTTTTCTTTTTTTTTACTATTAAAAATATCAAAAATATTCTAAAAACTCCCCAAAAATCACAAAATAGTAGAAAAGTATAAAAATACCAAAAACATTTCTTTTCCTAATTTTTAAGCTTTTCCCTTATTTTTATAAATAGTTTATTATCTCTTTTCTTATATAGTTTGTATATTCTATTATTGAAAAAGAAAATATAAAAAATATAAAATATAAAAAGAAATTATAAAATCAGAAAATTAAAAATCAAAATACAAAAATATAAAATCAAAAATTATATAAAAAAAATATAAAATTAAAAACCCACAAAAAATAGCATAAGTAGACAACTTGATCACAATTACACTTTTGAGAATTTTTGCCCCGATCTATCCTTTCTGCTCCCTGTGTTCGACCTCTACACATACTTGCACTATACACATCTTTGTTGTAGAGTTATAATAAATTTTAACTCCACACACTTTCACTGCTTTACTTGATTGGCGTGGGTTAATTGTTGTTTGAATTAGGATTTCTCGCAGGTCGCCTCAGCGACATTGTGATCTCGCCTTGTGTGGATTACTTTAGACATGTGAAAAATCTTGTTCAACACCTAGTAATTTACACAGGTGCGCACGCGAGGTACGTGTTCTCAGATCTGGTTGCAAATCTAGAGAAGATAGAGGGCAACAACATAAATAACCCAGCCCTCCCCCCACGCGCCTAGCATGCGCACGATGGCTTGGATCTAGACTTGGAGTCGGTTGCAGGTTCGGGGCCATGTTGAAGACTCCGATGCCTCCGAAGGTGGCTCGGTCCCACAGAGTCAGTTGGTTCGTGGTGGAGGCTAGAAATCAATCCGAGCCATCCAATCAATGAGATCGGACGACACTTGTACTGCACAAGCTTCTTCTCCCCTGCCTTCGCACGGAGATGATGGTGGTTCTCCGGTGAGCCTACCCAAACTCCTCCTTACTCCACCTCTTCATCTTAATCATGGGGATGTCTCGCAAGAGGTCAGTAAAACTCCTGCATGGCTAGCGAAGCTCAGGTAATGCTTGGATCACGGAGACGGTGAAGGCTCATTGGAGACCTTGCTCTAGAATGGAGAGACCTTCGAAACTCCGACCAATGAAGACTTAGGGTACCTGCAGGTATCAAAAGCATGGCCAAAGCATGATGTAACATGCGTGAGTGGAATGGAGGACCGAGGGGTGGCGAAGAAGGTGAGGTCCCATGTCGGTTCCTCCACCGTGATGGCGGAGAAATGAAGGGGAGCTACTGGAGTAATGGAGGAGGGAAGACGATGATCTTGACCCGCTGCATGGATTGGAGGAGCCCAACGGAGGCAGCGGTGCATGCAATTTGGTGGTACAGGTAATGGAGTGATGCGAATTAAATCAAAGAAAACATGATGTAGATGTGAAGAAGCTTACTGGGGATCTGATCAGAGAGCAAAATAGTGGCGTGGGGCTTGGGTTGAGGACCAGGGAGGTACTCTGGTCATCGCTCAACATGTTCAGCCGAGGCATGGAGTTCAACGTCTTGTTTTGGAGGCCGTAACATGGCTAGTCAGCCATGGGTCAACACCAGGAGCTTTGACCATTATCGCTCATCAATCCTATCATGAGGAGGGGAAGATGGCTATCCCGAAGCTCCGTGGAATGGTGGGAAGGGCTCAATGGAGTTGGAGGAAGAGTATTTGTAGGTGAAGGTCATCGGTTACAGGAGGGGGTGGAGGTAGAATGCAACGATCGCATGCAACCCTAGAGTTTGGATTATGAGGATTTAACGGTTGGACGAGAAAGGTGGGGATTAGGGATAAAATGGTGAGGTGTTAAGATTGTGAGTAGGTGGTCTGAGGTGGCTACTAAAATTGGAATGGGGTCGAGGATCGAAGAGGGGCGACGTCGGTCACAATTGTTACCCAAGGTAGGAGACGAGGTGTGGAATGATGGATCATGCAATCCAACGGTCCTGATAGAGGAGGGTGCAGGTGGCAAGGATTGGATCTGGGAGTCTTGATCGAATAGTGGAGGAAGAGGCACATGTTAATAAAGGGCCGGGCCATGTGGCTCAACTAGAGGGAGCCACTGATAAACCACAAACTACCCTGTTTAATTTGTGAGAATTAAAATAATGATGTGATGTTTTGTAGTAGGTGGGTAATCAAAATCAATCAAGAAAAAATCCAAAATTAATCAATTCAATTTAATTCGAGTGGCTTTATGTCTGTTTTACTTGGGCAAGTCCGAAGTTCAAAATCGAGGAGGCAAAGGAACAACTTAGGTTAGTTTTTATCAAATTTCATGCATGGTTTTTGAGGTAGATATTTTTGGTATTTTTAATGCAATTTTGGAATGCAAATGCATCCGATTTAAGGACTAAAAAAATATCAATCAAATGATATCCACAAACTATGAAACTTGACCAAGATGTGAATAATGATGAAATAAATGCATTATATTTTTTGGATTTTTTGGATACAATATGAATATCTAATGAATTAATAATTACAGACAGTGAGATTTTCAGTAATTATTTATAATAAATATTAAATCTACCTATTTTCAAAAAAAAATAAAATTATCTAAGATATATCACTAGGTGATCTATCTCCGAAAATCTTAAACCTTAAAAATGTTGAATTTAATACCTATTAAAAATTAATTACTGAAATACACAAAATGATTTTTTATAGAGCAAAAACATTCATGAAAATGCAATTCTTTTTCGGTACAATGCAAATCACAGTTAATTCTATGATTCGTGAACTTTTGTAATTTTTGAAGCAATAGTTGATTATCTATGAATTTCTAAGCACAGATTGGGCAAAATATGCAATTTTTTCATAAGAATATTAATTATTAATTAACCACAACGAATAAAAATATCACAAGCATACCATAATGTAAATAATTAATTGTGGAACATCGTGAAAATTTTTAAATTTTTTGGCCTTTTGAAAATTTATTTGTCTCCTTTATTAAGAAAATCATTGTATATTACAATTCCTTAGTCCCGGCAAGTCTTGTAATGATAGTACATTGATTTCTCAAATAATAAATAAGTTAATTTTTGGATTATGTTTATGCTTGAGTTATTGCTTATTGTGGTAGTCTTGTTATGAAATTATTGTAGATAGTTCAACTTTCATGTCTACACAATTCAATGTCTTGAACTCTGTTCCGATTCTACATGGGAATAATTTTTCTGATTACTCTAAAGGCTGGCATCCAGTCGATCTCTTGATGCATGTCCTCTTCATAGGAATGGAGATTCGGAGGTGTTGGATAAGTTAGGTCAACAGAGTTGACTTAATGAGATCGAGATATCCAAGACCTATATCATATGTTGTCACAATACATGCATGCATCCTATGACTAGAGAAAAATGTATTATTATATGTCTGAGTATGCATATTTTGGTAGGCCATTAGGTTGATGACCCAATCAAGGTTTTTACACCGGTGCTATGGTGTGCATAAAAGGACATATGAGTTATATGATCTCTCAAAGAGATCATACATGTTCACTACTGAATCGGAAGACATGAGCTTACTCATGAGATATTGAAATAAACCTAATTCCAACGATGGTCGTCTTGTTTTGGAAACAAGACATGATTTGTAGGTAAGATATATGCTTTTAAAAAGCATATGATCAGTACCAACTCCCATGGTTGAATGAGAAACTTGCCGATAAAACCATGAAGAAGACAATCCAAAATAGGATCAGATGTTTGGTTTTAATCACAATCTTCCAGTATGCAGGATGTACGAGTATTATAAATACTCGAGGGTTGAGGAGGCAGTCTTCTTTGGCTTGGGGTAGCATATGAGGGTAGTACTTCTAGGCGGAACCTCTCTTCTTCTTTTAGTGAAGGAAGTGCGTCTCAACTTGGTCTGGTAGCATTGAGGTCTAAAGACAGGAGTTGCTGGTTGCAAGAATGATTCAAAAGAGGGATAGTCTACTGGCTTAAGAGGAAAAATCCTTATGCATATAGGCTGCACCATGTAGATATGTTGTGCATATGCACATCGACAAAAATGTGCAAAACGAAAAGAAAACTCCAAAAAAGTGGTGGGTCTGATAGAAAATGAAATACCCACCGGAGTGTATATAGCCAAATAAAGAAAAGCTTATGTTACCCATGCCCATCTCATGAAGCTTGCAGCAGGGAGACTTAGCTGCAATGGTTGGGCTCCCTAGGATACATGGCTACACTCGCCATGGTACATTCTCTTCCTCCTCCTCTTCTTGAGCCAGTTGAACTTGAACTTAGAAGGGAATACCCCGCTCCTCGAGGAAAGAGTTGCCAGACCAGGGCATTAGAGTTACCTTGTTGAGGGGGTTGTCACTTTGCTATTTTTGAGGTGGGGAGCTACATATCACTCACACCGTACAAGAAAAGATTCATGGTCATTAGAGTTTGTGTATGTAGACTTGTTCTGAGTTGGATTATTGAGGAGTCTTGACCATAGATTGGTGGAACTCAAAGGCTGTTGAGTTTTAAACCTAAGTCCAAATAAGGTTCCGACAAATTAATAATCCAAAGGTCTGACTAAGCTTCATACTTCAATTTAATGAAGACAAGTTTAATAATCAACCTTGATTTACTTTCTTTTTCTTTTTCTTGCTCTTTTCATTTCTTTTTCAAATAAGTGTTTGCTAAGGGACTAGCAAAAGTAAAGTATAGGGGGTGATGAATCCTCATTCATCACTCTTTATTCTTTTATTTTAGCTAAATATCTTGGCAAAACATCATGTATATAGTTGTAAATACAATAAATTATCAATAAGCATGCATTTGTTAATATTTAATAATTATCATGTATTTGTGCAAAATAAAAGAATAAAGAATAAAAGAAAAAGAAGGAGATATTTAGAATAAATATTGAGTGACCTGAACCCAAGAGAGGGTCCACAACTAGAGCTGATCGCCAAATAAAATAAGTAGAGAGATATATGGCCACTCTACCTTATACATATGCACCCTCTATGTATATATGTTATTTTTACAAAATAAAAATAAAAAGATGCTTTTATACCCTTGTATATATTCCTAAAATTAAAACAAAAATTAGAAAAATAAAAGAAAAATAAAAATAAAATTCTCTCTCTATCACCTTGTATATAATACGTGTATATATGTATCATATACCTATTTATTTTACACTTGTAAATAACTAACTAAAATAAAATAAAAATTATTTTATACTCCAAATAATATGTTGTAAATAAATAAAATTTAAAATTGGGGTATTTGTACAAAAATCAGAAAATAAAAATAATTGTACAAAATACATAGGTAAATTATACTTGTATACAATATAATATACTATATACAGATTAAATTATTTTCATAAAAATAAATAAAAAACATAAAAAAATTAGTTCAAAAAATAAGAAATATTTTTTATTTTGAACACTTTTTAATTTGAAATCATTTTGTATTTTTACTTTATTTTACAAATCTTTTTGACCAATGATAAGGACAAAAATCGGTTTCGCGGCTTTTCATTTTTATTAGAAGAAGCACGGTCGATGTAGCCAAAAAGCCGCGAAATAAGAATCGATTTTTAAACCTATCAAACAATTTCGGTTTTCCTTCGGAAAACCGTCACTAATATTTAACCAGGCAAGTGTTCCTGGGTCGAACTCAAGGAGGCAGAATAATTTCCTTCGATTTTTATCTTTGTAATTTTATTTTTAATCTCTTCTCTAAGTGATCAAGTAAAGAAACCCTTTTTTGTTGATTTTTATTTTTATTATTTTTATTTGATTTTATTATTTTCCAATTTTTATTTAATTTTCAAAAAGGGAGATTTTTCAAAAAGATTTATTTATTATATAATAGGTGGATACTATTTAGGTGATACAATATAGTAGAGTGAACGGTGTCGAGCCGCAAGCTCGAACAACTCAAGAAAACAAAACAAAACGAGACGAATTTCGAAGAATCAAAATGCGTCGAAAACACGTCAAAATCCCACGAAAACTTTATACTAAGTAGGTGGGGTAGTTGCGTAACTACCATCAAGAAACTGTCAAAGAACAAAGTCAGACGAAGTCGAAACAACCCCTACAACCCATGGGCATAAGCGCAAAAGAAACTAATTAAAATGTTTGCAAATGGGTCCTCAGGGACTGTTCTAAAAGAAATATATACAAATCTTTACATTTAGGTCCCTGCGGAGGGACCTAAATGTAAATAGTGAAAACCTGGGGGGCAGACTGAAGTATCTGGAAAACCTATTGGGTTTATGAAGTAATTTCTCCACCGGTTCGCAATCGACGTTCCAGAATAGATGATACGCGCGCCAATCAGACGGTTGCACTGCTGCCACGTGTCGCTATTCTGCACCTCCTCTGTTCTTGAGCGGTTGGACTCCGGACGCACATGCCTTCCTTCTCGGAATTTCCACGGCCAACCGGCGGATCCTTTGGCACTCCGGCGGGGCCAGAGGGGTGGCGCCTCCACCCCTCGAGCTCGCCCGCGGTAGGGAGCGATCGACGGTGGCTCAAAGCGGCGGTGGTGCGCCGATGAAGACGGCGACCTCAGCACCTGGAAGTTGATGAAGTTCTGGTGAAGCTCTTTGGAGATGGCTTTCCTTGACGATTGAAGGCTTCCAGCGGTGGAGGAATGGATTCCAAAGACGTCTGATCTGCGAACACAAAGTTTATATGCTCGATCCTCTAGGAATCGGCCAAAACGTGACGAAATCACAAGCTCAAAGATGAGAAAAAAATCAGGTTCCCAGTCCTTATTGCAAACAGACGTGTGAAATGTGATGATTTGAAGCACGATTTGATGCGATGTTGAAATGAATCGAAATGGAATTACGGAAGGGCGTCGATCTAAGATGGTTTAGCTATCTAAATCGCGGATTAGCCACACTAATCGTGGCACGTAAATCGAAGTGAAAAATGAAGAAAGTGGATGAAAAGGTCTGGGAAATCCAAGGTATATTACCTAGAATAGCTGCTTGACGACGACCAAAGATCGGAGGCTCCGAACACGCGTGGGCGGCGATGCAAGGCTGGCGTAGCCTTAGAACGATCTCCGACGTCTCCTCCTCCTCGCTGGGTCGAGCACGGTGCTGTCACCACCTCAGGTTGGCCGAGATGAGGCTTGGAAGTAGGGGGTCGGTTAGCTTGGAGCTGGGGCTCAAGCAGTTGGAAAGTTAGTTGGCTATGGCGACCTTGAGGGGTATATATAGCTGGGTTTTCGTGGGCACCACGCTTAGATCTAGGGCTGGCGTTGAAGTAGGTTGTTAGGAGGGTAGATCTGATGGCTTAGATCGGTCGGAAGGCTCTAGAATCGCGCGGGAGAATTGGGGGAAGTCGGCAGCTCATAACAGACAGGGTGAACAAACTCGTGGGGAAGAAGGCCCCAGGTGCTGACAAGTGTCACCTGGTTGGCCCAGAGCTGAATTTCTTTATAAAATCGAAATTAAATAGTAAATAAACTTATTTTAAATAACTATAAATACAAGAAATGTAAATAAATTAATTTTCTAATTTATGGCATAAATACTTTTTTAGAAATAATAAATATTATTTAAAATATAAATATTATATTAATAAATATGTATTGATAAATAGGTTTTAGATTTTTAATTTAATAAATAAATAAATAAAAATTAATTTTGTATTTTCTTAATTATTAGAATATTGAATAAGGTTTATACAAATTTTTATAGATTTTAATAAGTTAATTTACATATTTTAATAAATAAGGTTAGTATCTAAGTAGGTCATTTATACCTATATTTTAGGGGTTTTGATTTTATTAAAATAATAAATAGTCTCCAAAAATTATGAAATAATTTATGGTGAAACTACAAGATCATGAAATAATTTAAAAATTATAAAATTAGGAAAATTATAAATAATGTGTGTTACATAAAATAAATTGCCCAGAAACCCCGTTGTCTTTTGGTCCCAAAATCGACTTTTTGCAAACGGACTCCGAATTCGATGAAAGCACCTTTATTAATTAGAGAATATTATTGTATGAACTTTAAAGGTGAGTAAAGTGAAATTGGAGTTCGTATGAGGAAGTTTTGATGTTCGAAAGTTGAGATTTTGACAATTTGCAGGCTGAGTTTCTTGGCTTATATACAGGGTAATATTCTTAACTTATTTTTATATTTTTATATACATTTTTAGAAATAATTAGGAGAAGAGTTTAGTGAAAAATATGTTCATATGGCTTAATTAAAATTCTTTGAAGTTTTGTATTTATTGTATAAATAATGGAGAATGTATGGAGTGTGTATTAAATTATTTTTTATGTTTTCTTTCCTTATCTCCCCCTACTTATTGGTTTGTCGACCAATCCATGCTGACTTGGTCTCGGGGGTTGGGCTATAAATATATCTTGCGGCTATATTTATATTTAAGTCATATTGTATATATATACATATATTCAATCTGCCTTTTTGTTTCTTTTCTTGTTCTTTATTTATTTACATGATTTTAGTGGTTAAAAGTGAATATTTACACATGAATGGTGTTTTGTTAAAAGATGACAATTAATGGATATTTACACGTATTTGTTAAGGGTTTTAAGACAAAATGTGACAGAAAAGTTAATGAATCATGGATTCATCAACCAAGCTATTTTCTGATTGGTCCAGGAGGGATATTGACCCCGGTCAACTACCCCTCCCAGACCGTCTCCCTCGCGGATCCAGCTCATGCCCCGATTTCTCCGAATTCTTCTGAGCGGATCTCACATCATTTAGCTCCAATTTTTTTGCCCGCTTCTCCCTAGTGGATCAGCGATCCTCGTAGATCCCTAGGGAGTCGCAGATCATTCTTGGTTTGTGCGCACACCCCCATTCTTCCATGCTGCCTGGGAAGGGCTATATATTCTTCATTCGACTCCCCAACAGCTCATCTCGCTCCGCACACTCCCTTGGGACCCTAGAACCCTTCCCCTTGGTGACAGCAATCGGAGGAGGTCCTTGGTAATCGGAGAGGATCGCTGCAGCCGACGCTCAAGTCTCGTGGCCAGAGCACCACCGTGACGAGCCTCCCCCGCCTTCCGCAGCGAGGTCGAGGCAATGACCCCCTTCGACAGAACCCCCTGGAGCTCAGGTTTTCTCTAGGACCTTCAGATAACTATCTAATAGTTTTTAGCTCCCTTATTGGCTCGATCTTTGATTCATCTTCCGCTGCACCTCCGCCAGCTCCGACCCGCTGGTCGGAACCTCATCAGTCACCCTCATCCGTTCCGATATATACACCAGCTCACCGTCACCCTTCTTACATACCTTGATCATCCGAATTTGGCTATCCGAGCCAAGATTAGGCCCTAGGTTTCGTCTATGGCCTCATCGGAAACCCCCATTCCATTTACCTCCACTTCCCTTCATTTTTGTTTCAATAACCCTGATCGGAGCTTTGCTCCAAGTCTGAGCTTTCCTCTGCAGGACTTAGCGCACGTGGAGACACCTCATTTCACCTTTGACCCACTTCTCCGGAGCTCTCCCAGGTCTCAACCACATTCTCAGAGATCCGACCATCCGCGAGTTCATCAGACCTGTTAACCTGACGTGGAGGAGCACCACAAGTCGACTACCGTCGTCTGATCGTTCATCGGAGTGCCGGATCACCGCCGGTGCTTTGGTGAACTTCGCCCAGGCGGATTTCGTCCAGTACCACTCTCTACAGTTGGATCAACTCATTCGCCCAGATTCCATCCTCGCCGTCCATTCACTACAGCTGTCAAGCCATTAGATCTGACATCTAACGACACCCGTACCGCCCACGTCCGTGCCTTTCGCCCACCGTTGGATCTGCCAGTTGCCAGCGCTAGAGCCGCACGCCTTCAACCATTCAGAGCGCACTACCTGTCCACCCCACGCGCAGCGCACGCGCTGCATGGGTAAATTTCTCAACCTACCTTGCAGTTATTTCCTTTTATTATTTAGTTTGTAAAATAAAAAGTATACAAT
Organism: Ottelia alismoides; assembly: GCA_037367405.1. Taxonomy (NCBI): domain Eukaryota; kingdom Viridiplantae; phylum Streptophyta; class Magnoliopsida; order Alismatales; family Hydrocharitaceae; genus Ottelia; species Ottelia alismoides. Next base: position 446 of record JAZKJV010006174.1, on the reverse strand, counting down.
AGGGTAATTTGCACTTTCGCACCTGCAGTTTTAGATATTTACTTTTCAGTCCTTCTTGTGTGGCATCACGTGCTTCGTCACATGTAGTTGTGGGATAATTGCATGTAGTAGACTAGACTTATTCTCTGTTATGTCTTGAAGTGATAGTTTTAATATTTGCAGTTATACCCCTATGCGTATTGAATTTATACATGTGTGAATTTGGATGTAAAAATTACAGATAGAACCATATTCTTTTTATGCGTGTTATTATTTGGTCCAGGAACATGTTTTTGTTGCAAATCAGTCCCTTTATGTTGTGTGTTTGATTTTTGTTTTAATAAATAGCAATTATTATTCAAAAATCACGAGATTTTGACACACGGCTCCTACCATGGTGTAGGAATTTCTATGAATTTTTGGTTGTATTTTGTTTCCATTTATTATTTTTAAAAATTAAAAAACCA